>CM060253.1:17167901-17600401 GCA_030684275.1 Acipenser oxyrinchus oxyrinchus
AGAGTTTACAATTTTTAACCCTTTTTTGAAATACCTTGATTTGAGGTCTGTTTTGTACAGGGGATTTCTTTGGAGACACAAAAGTTTAATAGGGAAAAATTGTAAAATATTTCCATAACTTGATCAGTTGTAAACATATATGCATGTCACTTAGAGTAAAGACTTGACCCCATTTTCCAATCTCTAATTTAATTTTTACATTAAATAACATAATATTGTATGGCTGGACGAGTTTTGTCCCAATTCACAAGAATGTCTGAGCTATTTTGTTAGCTACAATCACTAATAAAAGAATTGTCATTAACACAGAGCTTTTACTCTGGAACCTTTACATGATATGGGGTGGTTCTGAGCTTACAGAATCACCACTGATTCCACATATTTTTTTAAAGACAGTGAAAAAGAAATGGCGGTTTAAATGAATGTTCCAAACTATACAAGAAATATATATATATATATATATATATATATATATATATATATATATATATATATATATATAGTCAAACAGCAGCAAACAAATAAATAGAAATTGATTTAATAAAGTAATTAAATAGATAGTGACACTTGCTGGTAATAATGATTGAGCAAACTCATTTATTTGTGTACCTATCACCTCTATGGGGTCTGTTCAATTGATATAAACAGGGCCGCCTCAAAACAGCACCACTCAGATTTATAAAATTAGAGAACCAAGGTTATGAAAAATAAACATTTAACAGTGCATACAAGTCTCTAGTGTATTTCTTTCTGTAAAAGTGTGTAAAATGCCAGACAGCATCCTATTTAGTAATAAGGACTGATGTATTTGTAAGTATTAACTTAACTGACCCTTAAGTCTTCAACAGCAAAGTGTAGTAAACCACATCAAAAGCAAAGTGAAAGCAGGTTATATCACATGTTAAATCTGGTAGAAAACATGGTTCAAGCACAGTAAATGCATAGTATAAGCAGATTAAAATGACCATACTAAAACAGCGGTGTACGCAAAATCAATGTCCCTGGAATTTCTGTCTAACACGGATCAGACAAACACAGAAATCAACTGGCAAATGGTCACTTTTTTTCTGTTCTTCATAAACAAACCAAGAGTAACTTCTCTACAGTATATACAGTATATACGTAAGAATGACATCAGATTTTCCTTAACAAATGTCTTCTTTAGATTTACTTTGTACTTTTTCAAACTCAATGTAAAGCTCCACTGTAGCCTCAATATACTGTAGCCCTCAGAATCATGTCTGTCTGCAAGTACATTTGGTACAACAGAGTGTAACCATTGTCCTATTGCATTGCTACACCCTACTTCTAGCGGACAGGAGGAATTCCACAGTTTGTTCTGCAGCATGTGGTATTTCTTGCATCCAGTGTGAACAGAGTGTTGCATGTGGACAGGTTAATGGTGTAACCAAAGGCACTTGGTTAGTTGCAAGATCATTTTGCAGTTCATGATTATACTATTAGTTTACCATAACGTACCACGGTTTGCCATGTTTTACCATACCACTGGTATGCTGTGCTTTACTATACCTTTCTGCTTACCATGCTTTCAATAGGCTATATTTAGGCTTCTGATTCCCCCTCCCATTGATCATTCATCCTTGACCATGACATGCTTGAGTGACTATGACTGAAGCATATGCACTTAATCACCTAATTAGTGAAACAGTTGATTGGACACTGGATATGGAGTGCTTTCGGCTGTTGAATTGCAAGCTTGAATAAAAGCAATAAAGAAAATCACAGAAAAAAAAATATGCCACGTCTGTCAAGAGAGCAGCACCTTCGTGCAATCGGCATGTTGGAGGCCGGACTAGGGCAGCGTACTATTGCTCGCCGTCTTGGGTGCTCACAGCCAGCAATTTCAAACCTGGCGAAACGGTATAACAAGACACTCTGTCAATGACAGGCCACGAACTGGGAGACCAAGAGTCACAACACCTGCCCAAGCTCAACAGATCATTTTGCAGCATCTTCTTGATGTCAATTGTTAATCAGCACAATAAAAAGTCACTGCACCTGCTTGCACCAGTTTGTCATTTTTTGATCACATCTAGTGATTTTTAACCAAATATAAGTGATATGTTTCTTTTGATGCTCAGTATACATAACTGGAAAATAGCTAAAAATAAGCACCGAAAAATGAAATGAATAAAAACCGAACCAAAGCCCTAGTTATATTTTACTATGGAGAAATTTTATAAGGGGACACATGAGTGATAGCAATATTGAAGTCGCAGGCTTTTTATTTATTTATTTATTTTTTAAAAGATACCTCTGATATTTCATATACATACCAAGTTTCACTTTAAAGTATTAGTTTAAATGCTGGATCACAACACTTTGTATTTGATTGCCAAAAACAAAAGTAATGCATGTTGCAGTTTAGTCCCAGTTTCCAGCAAAAATTCATGCATGAACAACAAAATGTTGAAAACCTGCCAAGGACAGCCTAGGTAGCATTTCTTTCCAATCCCACACAGAACATTGTGGGAACTGCATCCTTCTTTCAATAACACTATGGAGTGTTATTGAAAGAATAACATGCTAAATGGTCAATGGTCAATTCTGCCACCCATGCAGAAACACAATGAGCTGATGCAGGTGAATTAAAAGAAGCCTGCAAGTACCTCAACTACCATGGGACAGTGCTTGATTTCAATACCATTCACTGTCGGATATGAATTATTCATTAACTTTGCTAATTTGTTCTGCTGTGCCTGCAGAGATATAATTAATTATTTCAGGGGCTTCACAATTTTAAATGAAAAAAAGTATAACTGTATGCTAACTTAGAGGAAACTTAAATATAACTAGTATAGGATGTCTTTTTTATACCACAAAACCATTCAACAGGAAGTTACTAACACTAAATTAATGTTTGATATAATTGCAACTTAGCCAACAGCTGATAACAATTTCACAGATGAAAGTAATGCCAAAGCTCAAATTAGGGATCTATCGAAAACCAGGAAATTGAGGGGTCACCGCTAAATTCACCTTTTTAGGGGCCAACACATACCGGACTACAGTGCTCCCTCGCTATAAGGCTCTCGATTATAACGCGCCTTGGATATAATGCTCCTACAGCATGTGCCCCAATCCCCTGTACAGCTTCGCTTCAGCCCCAAGTGGGGATGTTCCTCTTTTTTTTTTTTTAGCATTGATTACATGGTGGTTTATGCATGGAAAGTTACATTTTTGATACACTATTTGCGCATTCTAGAGAGAGTTATTTTATTTTGTATTTTAGTCAGATGTGTGTCGTGTGCCTGCACCGTACTGTACAGTAGGAGGTGAGACAACGTCACTGTTGCATTGTTATTTTGATTTAGGTTGCTAAAATCTAGTTTTCAGCATTGGAAGTAAAATACCAAAAAATGAACAACAAAAGCAAAGTATATTCTGGTTGCGGATTGTGTCAAGTAATCTCCCAAAAAGAAATTTTACATGCAGATGGAGGCAAATTGTTTTGCAAATCTTATAATGTGACTTGAGAAAATACAAATCGAGCACTTGGCTACAGAATCTCACATCAAATGAAAGGCTACTGCAGAGGTTGCTAAACTGAAAGTAAATCAAAACAGCTTTCAGAAAACAGCATGGATTGGTCGAGTCATCTATGTAAGGTAGCGGCTGTGCTGCAATCCTTGCGGGGGGGTCGTGCTCACTGCTAACCTGAAGGGTGCAATTGGGAAGAGTGAGTCAGAGTATTTGGGTTACCAATTGGGGGGAGGACAAATCAGACTGCTGATTGTAAAAGTCCAGGCCTTGGCTCATTGTCCAATCCCTAAGACTAAAACCCAGGTGGACTCCTTCTTGGGCTTGGCTGGCTATTACCAGAAGTTTTGACTCGATAGCCACCCCCTTGACGGACCTCACCCGGAAGGGTGCCCCAAATACAGTCCAGTGGATGGAGTCATGCCAGAGGGCCTGTCTAACCTTGAAGATTCTGGAATCTGTCTATTTTTACTAAGTTAATATGCTAACTGGTTTGGTAAAACAACCTGACATCTCTCTAATCAATAAATAACTGGCATACTTTGCCAAACTTTGCTAACAACGGTGGTGTTTCTATGTGTGTTCTAACTTTTTCCTTGAGACATTGTTCGAGCCAAATGAAATATGACCCTATACATTTAGGGTTTATTTTCAGCCATAAACCTGATCCTCTAGCCGTTTTCCCAAACGTGCACGCGCATCGCACTTCACATGTAAATAACCACACATGGAAACTCCCCCTTTAAAGCACTCAGTGACTGGTCAAGGGGGTTCATTTGAACTCTCAAATTATGACTACAAACAACACGTGTCTTGTATTTTAGCTTCTTCAGTATTTCAAACCAGTTCTTACAACAACTAAATGTTATATATTGCTATGGCATTATTTTATCAGTTTAAGTATGTGCTCCAAGATAAAATGCAAGTGTCCACAATTTCGCTTTTAAATTAACCCACACCACCACATTTGTATTCAAAATAATATACATTTTTTAAATCATAATACATTCAGTCACATGTTCTTAATAAACAAACAATACAACACATTTATCAGCAGGGCTTTGCCCGGCCCCCTATTTACATGCAGGGCTTTCTTCTGCCCTGCCACAGGGTGTCTGTTCAATGCCAGGCAGTGAGAATTCTTCAGCTCAAACCAAGCAAGACAGATGCAGCGAAAGTACATAATACAAACTACATTGGAAGCTACCTATTTAAGCTGATCAGGCCCCGAGTATACTTTTAAAAAAAAAACTAAAAAAAAACACTACTATTACACTGTCTACTGCAACACCTGCTTTAGCCAAACAAGATTATAAAAATAAAAAAGATGATAAAAAACAGACCACACAAATGATGATATGATCATAAAAAGGTGCACTGTGAAATGTTTAATGAAATTGGGGTAAACAGCTTGCAGATAACGTCTTGGAGCTTAAGGTAATAAGGCAATATGAGTAGAAAAACAGTTCTGGTTACTGGTAAACAACTACAGTATAATTCATAATCAAGGGACACCCAGCTTTATTTTTTATAGTAAAAAGATTTCAAAAAAGGTCCTTATTAAAAGCCATTACGAAGCCGAGTGGAGAAGTGGTCTTATAGCATATAAATGTCTAGTATGCATTGAGCTTAAAACCTTTGAAAGAAGCTCTTCATGATCTGTCTGTGCCTCAGGTGCCAAAGACTTGTGATTTACTAGATTTATAAAAAAAATAGCTGTTAGAAGACAAATTTTCCAACAGAGTTGAATATTGAAAACCAATAAATTGCCTTGCCAGACATCTGGATTTGTTAGCAATAGTTGCACCAGATTGAATAATTTTAGCTTGAAATAAATGTTGGCAGTTGCAAAAAACAGGCCACTGTCATTACATTTTGCTTTGAAATGTGTAGTTTAAAATAAATTAAATTACTTGATTTAATGTTTAATTTATGACTAAGGAAAGCCATTTCAATACGTTACAAATACTGTCACAAAATGCACCATACAGTGTTTAGGGAGAACACAGAATAGGGCCACCTCAGACTGAAGTCATTGGAATATGTAGCTAGGGTTGACACCTGTCTGGGTTTGACCCGGTTCCTACTGTGCACCCCCGGTGAGCGTGCACACTTTGACCAAGTTTTTTTTTCCCTTTTAAGAAAACTTACTTGCATGTTACCAATTAAGACAATGTGCATTTTTTAATTAAAACAATGGATGACATTTAGTAGAGAAGAGTATCATGTATGGGGATAAAAAAAAAAAAAAACATCAGTAACTGGAATCTGTAGATTTTTTGTTCCTGTAAAATCAACTTCAGCGAGTGACAGCTAACCGGTTAATCTAAGTGACTGTACTAAAGGACTATGCTGTGCAAAAAAGAGCACAGCATTAACAATGTGTAAGGTACGTCTAACGATTTATGTTCAGTTTTCATGTAACCTAAAATTATAGGTAGATGAATGCAGTTTTCATTGTTGTGCATTTAAATATGTTATAAACTGATGGTTCAGCAATTTCATATTTAAAGTTCTGTAAACTAATGTAGCATAATGCACTCTGTTAATGGTAAAGTAATATTTTATGCAAGGACTGGGAATCACCAACCCGCTTAAGTGTAATCTCCATTTAAGTGTGTAAATATCCAAAATCGGTTATTCTTATTATTGTGTAACATGCTTAATTGATAACCGATTGTTCATGAAATATTTATACAAAATCACAGAACCATCAGTTTAACATGTTTAAATGCACAATAATGAAAACTACATTCATCTGCATGTAATTTTAGGCTACTTGAAAACAGAACAGAATTCAATATCGAGTTCAACTACTAGAAATCTCAAGAGCACAATACTGTATATGCTGCACAATTATTGATCTGTACCACGATCTGGTGGAATTGTGTTAAACTGTATTACAATATACTGCAGTTTTGATAGACCAAGGCTGACCGAGAAATATGTCCGGGTTTAGTCTGTGGAGAAGGTGGCAACCCTATGTACCGCAGCACCAACTGAATTGTTTTGTAGTGGGATAACTATACAACAGAACAGAAACTACCAGTCTAAATAACCAGACTGTCAGTGCATGGATGGGATTTCTGCATTAGCACCATCTGGGGAGGCAGTCAAATAAAGCCTTTCTGGGTAAAGAAGATTAGTTGCCATTGTTTAATAAACTGCTTGGTGGAAAATATTTACCATCATTACCAGCTCAGCTCATGAAGGATATAGTCTAATCAAAATCAGTGGCAGGAATGTCCTCAATGAGCAAATGGAAAATGTTAATTGAAGCCCAGGCCATATGCAGCAGTTTAGATTCTGCAGTGGGTGATCTATGTGTAACAGAGTAAGGGGCACTTAATGGCAATAGAACATTTGGAAAGATTAGGAAATAAGACAGATAAAGCTATAGGAGGTGGAAAGGAGACAAGAATAATCAGTGCTGTACTAACGAAATTGATTCGAGTAACTGCAGTGACTTTGCATTCTGTAATAGTTCAAATTCTTTGCTTGTTTCAAATAGTTGCTTAACGATCTCCTTACAAACACACTGATAAGAAAATGAACTCGTCTTTCTTCGAAAAGGTACTGTTCTGTCAGACCCTTGGACGATACAAATTATTGGCAATAGTGGTTTAACTGTTCAATAAAATCCAATCTGAATACTATTTAACAATAATTTACTAAAGTTTTATTGCAAGGTACAATAGTATCCCGAGTTAAATACAAAAAAAAACTTTGTGTGTAATGTGTATTAATACATACTATTTGTTATAGGTTTATTAACTGTGGTTCAGAAGAATTTCTTAAATACCAAATGATTTAGAACCTATATAAAACCAAAAATATATCAATTTATATTAAGACAGCAGTGGCAGAGGCTCCTCTTAGCCATGCTTGTGAAAAGCAACAGTATAGTTAATAGTGTGATAAAACCACCTAACAAACGTATGGATTGTAAACACATTTACAGTAACTAACTTTCTATCAATTTTCTATAGCTAGACAACAGTATTGGCAAAACTAGGCTACATGGTGTATTTAATATAATAATTACCTAAAGTTCACACGTATGGGATGTAGTAAAACAAATTAAAAAAGGTATGCCCATAGAAAACAACTGACAAAAAAGAATGACAGCATATATCTTTAAAACTGAAAAACTGATCATAAAGCCCCTACTTCCAGTAATAGTAGGAAGTCTAACAGCCTAAAAGTGCAATGACATGAAAGGGCAGCCCTGGAATACCGAAAATGCAGTAAACCCAGTACAAAAGATTTGACAGCTTGTAACGTTAAAACCCATGTAACTAATCTTAATTCCTTTTACACACTTAATAGTAGGCCATGTACCACACAAACTAAAAATGTCAGGGTATGCCAGCAGTTTTCTATGGACAGCCTTGGAATACCGAAATTACACCAAAAAACAGTGAACCATATGGTCATTCCGTTTTCTATCGGCATTCCTTTGTCATCAGTTTTAATACATACCCACAAGTATATTACATAAAAAAACAACTATACAACAACTACACAACATACTGTATTGTATAGTTTAATCCGTAACCACAACTAGAAAGCTCAGAATTGCTTCTGCTGCTGCCTTCCTTGTTGGTTGTTATCAGATCAATCCTCCCAGCCACACTGATTAGTGTTCTTGAAAGCAAATTCACTCTCAATTTATTTAAAATAATTTCTGGATTGCATTACATGGTCATTGCGGACCGAAAGACAGATTCCTGGGATGGTAACGTACGATAGCGCCATAGCAACCCAAACATCTCTCAAAACTTGAAACAACCCCATACCAAAACTTTCGACTGTGGAACCAACTTACTATATACTTTTTTTTTCTTTTTTTTGTTAATACAAGCCCTAATCCACCAATTCCTTTTTGATAGAAATACAGATTCCTAATGTATAGTCGTTTGAAACACGACGGTAGCCTGTTTTTACTTTTTAATTAACAGATTATTTAATTGCCAGTGTATTCAATTGCAGATGTACCTATAGTATTACTTACCAACAAAAACATGTTCTGTTATGCACACTATACAGCCCTGTTCATGAATGCATAAAGGCTTAGTGTTGAGCGGTCGTGAGGAACAGATATGTTTCTGTTTCTTTCAAACACGAGATGGAATTGGCAATGCAAAAATCAATAAACCGTATTCGATGCTCTTAACTTGTAACGTTACCGTTTAGCAAACGAATCCTTGAGATTTACAAAAAGAAGAAAAACAATAAAAATGTGTACTAGTACATTTAAACTGCAAACAATGTGCTACCTAGTACGAGACTTACCGATTCTAAGGACTTGCTGGGAACTCAGACAAAACTCTGAAATAAAGTAAAAGACTGAAAATAACAGTCCAGTCCTTGTATCCATGGTAAACACTCTTGAGTCGAAATTAACACAGATCTCCATTTTCCCTTTAATTCATGCTGATAAGTTGCCAGTCCTCGTTGTTTCCGAGCCGCTTTCAAACCTGGATGTATCCCCCTCTAGAAGAGCATTCTGCTTAGCAAATGATTTTTCTCACAACAGACCAGCTCAGAGTGAACTTTTGTCTTCATCCTTTACCCCATCATCGCTTACACAGAACTATTTATCTCTTTAAATTGTCTTACAATTCGTTTACTTATTTTGGTGCACACCAGGGTTAAAGTAGATCTAAACAAAACTGAGATGATTTTCCCTTGTTGCAAGAACTGTGACGAGAATTAAAATAGAAGCTGCTGATTCTTACTGCAGGGTCTGATCTCCAGCAGCTTAACCTCAAATCTGGCAGCATTCACCTACTAAAACCTCAACACGGGTACACCAGGGAATGATTAAATCTTTGATTGGGTCCTGATGAAAAAGCAGATGTAATCCCCATAATAATCAGGGACGCTCCAGGGAGAGTAAGTAGAACAGATCCCGCAGCAAACCGGTTACCTTTTTGTCAATTTAGACTTCTGTTTGCGAGTTTGGATTATTTAAGAAATAATTTTATGAGGACAAACAGTGCCAAAAGGTGGCATCCAATTAATTGTATGTAGACAAAAGAGAAGTGTTGAGCATACAGTTTAAGTATCCCGTTTTAAAATATGTGTAACTCAATCTACACATTTATCTTTAACATTATTATGTAATTATTTAGACATCATTTATTAAGCATCAACATGAAAAATACTATGCAGATTGTTTTAAGGCTTAATAAATTACCCAACTGACTCATAATAACTGGTTGGAGGCTGTATGTGACTTTCAATGCGCGCCACCCGTCTCTCCCGCCTGCCCCGGGCTTTAAATGGTTGTGACCTTTTTTGTTGATTGGTTTGACGAGTTTCTCCCGCCACTGTAAAGGGCTAGTCACACTACAGAGTTTATTCGAAAAACTGCGAGAAAAAATCGAAACAAGTTCGATTTCCACAGCCCTTCTACTTTTGAAGGCAATATGAATCGGGTGCAGGCTGCCACTGTTCCGATGAAGAGAGAAAAAAGGGGATGAATGTGGGTTCACTATAATAAAATACCACAAACCTGCTTAAAAATACCAGTATGTACAATAATAAATAATAGAATTTAAGCGGAGGTAGCCAATTTGATCTAATATCATTAAACCACAATTCTTCACACTGCAGTTTATGCCATTTCTGTGCTTCAGAGTTTACTGAAAGTGGATATATATATATATAGATAGATAGATAGATAGATAGATATGTGTGACAAAGTGCTGAAAGTGCTGCGTGATCCATAGTCCCGTGTTCTGACACCACGTGTGGCAAAGTGGTTAATAGTGTGCAGGTGCAGGTGATTAAACAACAGACAGACAATTGTAATCCAGGTGCAATGGTTTGTTTTTATTTGTTTTTGTCCAGTTCCTGAGGCCGCAAACAGTAAATAATAATGCTGGTAAGTAATACAGCGGCGCATATTACTTACGTCTATAATCCCCAAGCTGGTTCCGAAATAATAGTCCCGTTATTGTATCCCAACACAAAACACATACACAAGTCCCTTTAGTGCATGAATTAGTGATTGTGGTACAATACAAGTTACTGTGAGACAAATGCAGTGCTGTTCCGGGTTTGTGCTGGCCTCTGGAGACAGCTCCAGAACGTGTTAGCTGTCTAATGATACAAGTAACAAATAGACAGTACAAATCAAAACACTCAGCACAGGTCCTTCCGGGTCACTTTACAATAACCAAAATGTTCCAATAGACATTTGATGAAGAGAAAAACGCTCATGTGTGAATACAAAAATCGCTGCGAATCGGCTGGCGTAAAGAACGCAGCGAATGCTGTAGTGTGTTTAGCGCTTAAAGGCTGCCCACACTGCAGACACGATGTGATTTTTTAAAATTGACTGGGAGGTACTTTCGCAGCGACATACACACCAGAAGCAACACAGAGGTGATACTACAGGTTTGAAAACTGCCAGATCTATACACTGTTAAAAATTGACAAAACTGTGATCAAGACTGTGATGTGGAAATTATGAGTGTCTTCTCTGATGGTATTTCAACACGTATGGCAATAAATCATACATACCAGGCTTATCCAGTTTCTTCGATATGGACTCCCATATATTAACTTTCAAATCTGTATCTTTATAATTGTGATGATCTTTGTCATAAAGCGATGGGTATTTTTTCAATGACAGGTATTATTGTTTCCTCCGTCTTTTTGGATACTGCTTCACCCTGCCATACCACGTGCATTGAAGCTGTACTCTGATTGCTCAATGCCCTAGTTGACGTGCGACAAATCATAAAAAATAGGATTCAATCCTATTTATTTCGCGTCTCTCCAGTGCCGCTCCAGCTATGCCTGTGGTGTGAAAGATACTTATCAAAAGTATAGGTTCTATTCATTTTGTTGCATCGCTGCACAGTTTTGTCTGATGGGTAGCAGTCTTAACGCAGATGCATCCAACTGTACAATTAACGTGTAGTGAAAACTTTATTAAATATTGTAAAAGTAAAACAGCAGAAGATTACAACCGTGAATTCCACGACTTTTTAGCAGAGGAAATTTCGGGATCCAAGTTGCTGGTGTGCAAATATTGCAGACATACAATCCACATTGTAAAGGTAAGACAGCCACACGCATCATGGAACACATGAACTAAAAAACACACTTAACACTTAAAATTGAAGAATCCACCACCAAAGCCAGCTGGTGCTCCAAGCCAGCTGTCTCTTGTAGAAACAATTACTCGGTTTAAAAGAAAACGTGAAGATGGAAATTATATTTCCCACGAATTAGTCCGGGCAGTGGCCCAGTCCGCAGTTTGTCTCAACCAAGCTAATGGGCCAACAAGACATCGGACACTGGCAGCCAAGACAATGCCCAAATCATGACAGATGCACAGTAAACACTTACCTGAAGGGTTTGAGACTGATGCTGAATACATACGCAAGCTAGTTGCAAATGGTGTTAAGATAGCTGTGACAATCGACGAGAGTCCTGAGCTGCATGGAGACCCCGCTGTTGCAGTACTGTTTATCTTTTATGACCAAAGAGGATTGCCGCCGTACTGTAATGGCAGAGTTAAAGGTTGTTGAAGCCTGCAATGCCATATCAATTGCAACCTTAATGCAGAAAGTTCTTGGTAAGTTCAACAAATCGTGGTCCGATGTGGTTTGCATATGCAGTGATTCTGCAAGTTATATGAAAAAGCTGTGCCAAGACCTCAAGAAAGCTATTCTAGAATTCAATGCATTTTGTCTTCGTGTTCCATGCCACCTTCTTGATGGGGCAATTAGAGCTGCACTTGTATCGTCGGATACATTTAATTAATTGGTTGATTTTGTAATGCCCTCGTGAGCTATTTTTAAATATGCACCAGAGTTGAAGAGAAATTACTTTTCTGTGTCCCGTGCAAGGAGAATGGAGCCGCAGAGATCCCCAGTGTAACACACAGTAGATGGTATTCTGTCATTGAAGCGGTTTCTACTTTAATTAAAACGTGGCGATGTGGCATTGTGCCCCGCCCATGTGTGTGTGATGTGTTAATGTTGGTATATAGATGTTGTTGCACAGGATATAAATGGGTCTGTGTAACACAATTTAAAATATATAGTTGTATTTAGGCACATGGATGGCACAATCACTTTATGTGCAGATAAAATATGTAACAGTATGTGAGCATGGGATTGCACAAATTAGTTCACGTGCCAAGATTCAAGTGAATGATTAATTAGTAATTAAATCTCGGCACAGCTGTATATATAGAGGCACAAAGCACTCACTTGGGGTTGTGTTCGAGAGTGGAGAACAGGAGAGAAAGAGAAGGAGAAAATAATTAAAAGCAAAACAAATGCTACTCGTGTGAGAGGACTCGCACAATACTTATTTAGTGTTGTCCACTGTTTTGTTTGTCTTTATTTTGGTCTTGAGTGTCGTGTTCTGTTTTGTTCACACCTTTATTTTCTGTGTGTGTAATAAAACACTGAGCATCGCAGCGTCTCTGTTTCACCCACCAGTACTGCCTGTCTGTGTGTTTCTTTCTGGCCTGACGTCACCCCTACAGCCAGCCTGTTCACAGGCGTCCATTTGTTGATTTTCTTATGAGTGAGGAGGCAAAGGGAAAGAAATGTGACATAGGAGCCATGTGAACAACCAAGAAAATAAAACTACTGTAAGCTGTTTTGCCTGTAGCAATTTGTGCTTGAAAATGTGATGCCAATTGTTGAAATTATGAAGCGCTTGGAAGCAGAAACACATTCGTCCACCAAGCATTTAACATTGTTGGCATACAAGTTAAGGCTTTGTTTGAAAGCAAGGCAGAAAAGGTATTTACTGATTACCAGGTTGAGGTTAGTTACTGTGAGTTACTAACTGTAAGTCGCTGAGTGGGAACAGGTGCAGAAGTGATGCAGTGCAGTAATTAATCAGACAGCCTTGTAATCCAGTTTGGAAAGTGTGCTTTATTTTTGTTCAGGTCTGGGGACCAATAAACAATAATCTCCCAGCAATACACAGCAATGTGTACTGCACGGGGTAGACAATAATGGGCTTCTAGACCCTAAGCAATAAACAATACGTATCTGCCCCACAATAATACTAACACGGTCACCAGTCCTGGGTGCCTGCAGTAGTGCTTGTGGTGGGTGATACTGTTTATTTTGTGACAGTAGTGCAGTGTTTTTCCGGCTACTGCTGGCCCTTGGCGACAGCTCCGGAATCGTGTTGGCCATCTAGTGATTTACAAACTTGACGAATTACTCAAAGACAAACAATCTACACAGAAGCGGTTGCTGCCGTCTTTCTTGGCCACTATGACAATAGGACTGCACTACTCGCTTCTGGAAGGGTCAATCACACCAAGTTCAAGCATGTCCCATACCTCTTTGCGAACGCCACATCGTCAACTTTCTGGGATCCAGTAAGGTCTCTCATACTGTGACACCTGGTGGAGAGATAATGTCATATTCAACTAAGTTAGTTTTGCCGGCAAGTCAGAAAAAACATCGCTGAATTCCTCAATAAGCTTACGCAGCTCCCGTTGCTGGTCTGGAACCAATTGTTCCCCCATCGAAATGGTTTTAGTGCTAGGAGGCTCTGGACAGGGGCCTAAATCATCCTCTACATTGGCTGCGGCTATAAATAAGACCTCCCTTGCCTGCCAGGGCTTTAATAAATTTACATGATAAATTTCATGTTCATTATGGTGATCGGGCTATCTAATTTCATAATTCACCTTTCCTGTAGCCCGAATCACTTCATATGGCCCCTGCCATTTAGCACATCATTTCGATTCTGAGGAGGGAAGCAGCAGCATTACCTTGTCTCCTGGTCGAAAAGTTTGAATTAATGCATTTTTATTGTAGTGCTGCTGTTGCCGGTGCTGAGCCGATTTGAGGTTGACCTGGGCCAAACGACCGACCAAATCCAGGCAATCTCTCAGTAGGAGCACATGCTTCACTACGTTTTTGGATGAGCCTTTGTGCTCCTCTCACCCCTCTCTCAACAGATCAAGGATGCCACGCGGCTGTCGGCCGTAAAGAGCTCGAATGGGGAGAAGCCTGTCGAGCTCTGCAGCACCTCTGTCACTGCAAAAAGGAGGTAGGGTAGAAGCAATGCCCAATGTTTTTGCTCTTGTGTTACAAAACGTCTCAGCATCTGCTTCAAGGTCTGAATTGTTCCACGATCAGTCAAAATCTCCTTGGTGATCCCTACTCTAGCCATAATCTGCACTAACTTTGTCGCTATTGCAGCGGCACTAGTGGACCTCAGTGGAACTGCCTCTGGGTATCGCATTGCATTATCTACCACTACTAATATATGCGTATACCCGTCAGAAGGTTGCAAAGGGCCCACTATGTCCATTGCAATGCGTTCAAAAGGAGTGGAAATAATCAGCAGTGGAACCAAAGGGGCGGGGCGCACTCGACCCGGCGCTACTCGCTGGCAGTCTGGGCATGTGGCTACATATTTCGACACATCAGTATGAAGACCTACCCAATAAAATCGAGCCAATATCCGCTCCCTTGTCTTGTCAGCTCTGAGGTGCCCCGCAAAAGGGATATCATGCACCAGCCTCATGACCTCGGTCCGACAAGACAGGGAAACCAATAATTGTGTTACAGGCTGTCCTGTGCCCGCAGCTAGTTTTACCCTGTATAGTAATTGCCCCTTGATACTGAAGTGTGGATATACTACCGCCCCAGCGCCATCAACATCCTTACCTTCAATAGACCGGACCTGCCCCCAAGCGTGCACCAGTGTCGGGTCATTATGTTGGCCCCACACTATGTCTGCGCTTGAGTACCACATGTCCAGTACATTGAGAGGGGCAGGAGTAGCACCTTTGGCAGCAATTACAGCCATGAGTCTATTTGGATAAGTCTCTACCAGCTTTGTACATCTGGACACTGCAATTTTTGCCCATTCTTCTTTGCAAAAGAAGCTCTGTCAAGTTGGATGGGGACCTTTGAGAACAGCAATTTTCAACTCTTTCCACATATTCTCAATTGGATTAAGGTCCAGGCTTTGAATGGGCCACTTCAGGACATTGACCTTTTTTAAGCCACTCCAGTGTGGCTTTGGCTGTATGTTTGGGGTCATTTTCCTGCTGGAAGATGAATCTTCTCCCAAGTCCCAGATCTCTTGCAGACTTTTACTTTGTTGCATCCATTTTGCCCTCTATCTTCACAAGCTTTCCAGCCCCTGACGCAGAGAAGCATCACCATAGCATGCTACCACCATGGTTCATGGCAGGGATGGTGTTCTCAGGATGATGTGCGGTGTTAGGCTTGTGCCAAACATAACGCTTAGCATTTAGGCCAAAAAGCTCTATTTTGGTCGCATCAGACCATAGACTCTTCTTCCACTTGGTCTCAGAGTCTCCCACATGCCTTCTGGCAAACTCTAGCCGAGATTTGATGTGAGTTTTTGTTCAAAAATGGCTTTCTTTTTGCCACTCTCCCATAAAGGCCAATTTTGTAAAGCACCCGGGCTATTGTTGCTGTATGCACAGTGTCTCCCAGCTCAGCCGTGGAAGACTGTAACTCCTTTAGAGTTGCCATAGGCCTCTTGGTGGCCTCCCTGACTAGTGCCCTTCTCGCCCGGATACTCAGTTTTTGAGGACGGCCTGTTCTAGACAGATTCACAGTTGTGCCATATTCTCTCCATTTCTTAAAAATGGACTTTACTGTGCTCCGGGGGATAGTCAATGCCTTGGAAATGTTCTTAGATCCTACCCCTAATTGGTGCTTTTGAAGAACCTTATTTCGGATTTGCTTTGAATGTTCCTTCGTCTTCATGATGTAGTTTTTGTTAGGAAATGTGCTAACCAACTGTGGGACCTCCCAGAGACAGGTGTATTTAACCTGAAATCATGTGAAACACCTTAATTGCACACAGGTGGACTCCATTCAACTAATTATGTGACTTCTAAAGACAATTGGTTGCACCAGAGCTTATTTAGGTGTGTCATAGCAAAGGGGGTGAATACTTATGCAATCAATTATTTTCTGTTTTATATTTGTAATTAATTTAGAACAATTTGTAGATTTTATTTTTCACTTTGACATTATGGACTTTTTTGTGTTGATCAGTGGCAAAACACCTAATTAAATCCATTTTGATTCCATGTTGTAACAGAATAAAATGTGGAAAAATCCAAAGGCGGGTGAATACTTTTGAGAGCCACTGTATATATATATATACGTGTATATATATATATATATATATATATATATATATACATATTGTGAACAGGATGGCTGCAGTGGTGACGTCAGACCAAAAAGGAACACACACAAGCAGGTACTGGCAGGGCAAAACTGAAATACTACAGCGTTCAGTTCTTTTATTTAAATAATAAATAAACACAAAACAAAGGGGCACATTGGCCAAACAAACAAACAATAAACAATAACAAGTATCGTGCTGGTTTATTAACTAGCACATTTATTAATTGTTATCTCTCTGTGTTTACATTATTACCTCCTCTCCTCACTCATTCTCCACTCTGAACCCCCTTCTTCGAACAAGGAAAGCTGCAGGCTTTTATATTCTGTCCGAGGGGTTAACTAGCTATTAATTATCTTATTACCCCTCGGCCATAGTCTGCACGAGTTTAATAAGGATGCTAGTTAACTAAATCAGTAGCTGATCAGTCATGCATCCTCACAAGGTTTTAAAATATAAAATACAAAACAATAACAAAAAATGGCGGCGGCTTTTCGTCCGTGCCGCAAACAATAATACAAATAATAATAAAACAGCGCACATATATATAAAGGCGGGACACCCACAAAAAAAAAAGTGTAATTGTTTAGTTATTTGTATTGTGACAGAGATCTAATGATTCTTGGTGTTAGATCTCCCTCTCGACCTGTGAGGGCACTGTATAAAAGGAACAGAGTACCCTTAACTAAATGGCACGACAATTTATTCCGTAGGGTAGGTGGAAGTCGGTCATTTAGGAAAGGGGCGCAGCTACGGTATCCAAACTCAATGACCCAGACGGTAAATGGAGTGGCATCTGAGGATTGGAGGAGCGGATGCGCTCGTTAACCTAGGGGTCATGAGTGAGGATATCAACAGGGGACATAGCGTAAGTGATCTGTTCCTTTAGTTTGTTAGTTTGTCTTGTAAATGTTGAATGTTTGTTTCGTCTGTTTTCAAGATTACTAGCACGATCCGGAGCTGCAGCCGCAGGCCAGCATTAAACCCGGACACCAGCACTTAACCACAAGCACTTAATTCACGCACCATAGGAACTGTATCTGTGTCTTTGTGTTTTGTGTGGGTGATAAAACTGGACTTTTTGGCGTTTGCTTTAAGGCTCTGGACATTGTAATTTATCAATAAACACCCTTGCTCCTGTTAGTAATTGCCCGTGTGATTTGTACCTGCACTGCAGTCAACTGTATCCATTCACCACTTTGCCACAGTATTGATTTCTATTTGTTAATTGTTTTATTATTAATTATACCCTGCACCTGGCGAGCATTGTAAATTAGAGCCAGGTGCGGGGTATTTAAAGAAAGCAGCCAGTCTGTTCAGGGCTGCTGTGTGAAGAGCCCGACTGTGTGTCGTATTCCTGAAAGGTACTGTGTGAAAGCCTTTTTATGAATCATGTTTTTGTAAAAAAAAAAAAGAAGAAAAAAACAGTGTGTTTTTGTTTGGTTTGGTTTGTTTTAACAGGTAAACAGCTTATCTGTCCTGTTAGTTAGTTGGATTCCTTTGTTAGGAAGTGTTCCAAAACGGAGTTAGGTTTTTGTTTCGTTTTTGTTTATTTTGTTTATTAAAAAATAGCGCAACCATGCTTTAAAAACGATAGGTTGCGGATGCAACCCGGTTCCCTGAAAGAGAAAATAACCATCAAGTATGGGATATTGCCGTCAGGCAGTAGCGATTGGCTGAGCTTTTATAGCAAAGCTGCCGATGAGCCTCTCGCTGAGCTGCCACGTAAGCCCGCCCCTTGGGAGCTTACTATACGCAGCGGGCAGAGACTAACTTCCTCTTTTGCTCTTCAGGCCGTGAAGGCTTCTGGAGCGACCTCGCGGCTTGATGGTTATTTTCTCTTTCAAGGAACCGGGGTTGCATCCGCAACCTATCGTTCCATTTCAAGTCGAAAATAACCATCAAGTATGGGAACAGTGTACCCAAGCCGTCGCGAGGGAGGATTCTCGGCAGTAGGACAGACTTACGTCATAACGCAACTGCGTAGGGAATACATCTACGCATATGCGGAGCTGCGCCTCAGCGTCTATGCTCGCAATGACACCTGTCCTAAGGTGGAATATTCAACACCATGCTGTGAACCACTCTATACATCCGCATCCTGAGGCATCATAGAGTGTAGTACAGATGCTCCAAATAGTGGAGCAGAGGAATCCAGTACGTTTAACCGGTAAAACCTCATGAAAGTATGCGGTGTAGCCCAACTGGCTGCAGCGCAAATGTCAGACACCGGCACCCCTCTAAAGAGGGCCCAGGATGTCGCCATACCCCTAGTGGAATGTGCCTTCAACTGCCCTGGTGGCGGAAGGCAGGCAGATTCATATGCTAATTTAATAGCATCCACTATCCAATGGGAAAGGCGTTGTTTAGACAATGGCTGACCCAAAGTCCTAGAACCATGGCATATGAACAACTGTTCTGTTTGCCTCACAGCCGTTGTACGGTCAATATAACACCTCAATGCCCGCACGGGGCAGAGCATGTGCAACCGTTCTTCCTCTGGGGAAGAAAAAGGAGGAGGATGGAACGCCATCAACTCAACTGGTTGGTTCATATGAAACGGGATATGACCTTGGGTAAAAGGCGGATTTGGACGCATGGAGACCTTAGAACCGTCTCCTGCGAAACGAGTACATGATGAATGCACTGAAAGTGCGTGTAACTCGCCCACGCGTTTTGCTGATACCACTGATAGCAAAAACGCAGTTTTTATAGACACGAGCTTCATATCCACACTGTGGAGAGGCTCGAACGGTGCCTTGGTAAGGGCATCTAGCACCACGTCAAGGCTCCATGACGGTAAACTGGTCGTCCTTGGAGGCCGCAAACGTCTTGCGCCCTTGAGGAACTGCGATGCCAGAAAATGGCAACCTGGTGATAAACTGTCAATGCGTACATGGCAAGCCGATATGGCGGCTAAATACACCTTAAGTGTAGAGGGAGATTTCCCTTCATCTAACAGTTTTTGTAGAAACTGTAATATCACTGCCATAGGGCAGGATATTGGGTCATGGCCCTCCGCCAGACACCAACCTTGAAACAACTGCCACTTGTGCGTATACTGCGACCTAGTAGAGGGTGCTCTAGCACTCTGAATGGTCGAAATCACCGCCGTTGAGAGCCCTAAGGCTGACAGGCGCTCCGTTCAGGGGCCAAGCCCATAGCTGCATGAGCTTGGGGTTTGGGAGCCATAACCCTCCTTGGGCTTGGGACAACAGGTCCGCTCGCAGAGGGAGCTCCCTCGGCCGACCGTGCAACAACTGCACCAGGCTCGGGAACCATACTCTCCGAGGCCACCGAGGAGCGATTAGAATCACTGTTGCTTGCTCTACCCTGACCTTCTCTAAGAAGGCGGGAGCATCGGAATCGGTGGAACGCATATAGGAGCCCTGGCGGCCATTCGTGAGCCAGTGCATCGACTCCTAGGGGCTGTCGAGATACTTCACTGAGAACCATAGGGGCAGTGCGTGGTCTCTTGCGAAGCAAACAGATCTACCTGGGCTGTGCCGAACCACTCCCAGATGCGCTCTACCACTTGAGGGTGGAGATGCCATTCGCCGGCAAGAGGGCCTCCTCTGGATAGGAGATCCGCTGCGTAATTGACTCTGCCCGGTAGGTGAACTGCACGCAGAGAGGTTAAACGCGGTTGTGCCCATAGCAACATCTGTGCTACCATCCGGTGAAGACCGCAAGCCGCCCTGGCGGTTGATGTACGCCACAACTGTGGTGTTGTCTGACCGCACTAACACATGCTTGCCGAGAAGCACTGGCAAGAAGTGTCGGAGGGCGAGGTCCACCGATCTGAGCTCTAGAGCACTGATGTGGGCTGACCTCCAGGGTCCTGACCACACTCCGCGGGTCCCTGTACCGTTCCAGACTGCTCCCCAACCTTGGTTGGAAGCGTCGGTCGTGATAACTTCCCTTCGGAAGATGGGACCCAAGCGTACGCCCTGGCGGATGTTCGACGGAACTTTCCACCAGCGCAGTGTTTCCCAGCAGGTTAGGGATATCGTCAACCTGCGGTGTTTGTCTCTCCGCGGATGCAATGCGAAGGCATTGAACCAGGCCTGCAGAGGTCTCTGGTGTAGTAAGCCCAAAGGAAGGGCTTGTGAGGCAGCAGCCATCAACCCCAGCATGCGCTGACACAGCTCCATGCTAACTGTTTGTCTCAACCTGAATAGGGAGAGACACCGCTCCATCGAGGCAACTCTTTGTGTCGACAGGGTCGCTTCCATGGACACTGAGTCCAGATGCAGACCCAAGAATTCGGTCTGTTGGCTCGGCACTAGGCGGCTCTTTTCTGAATTGATCTTCAGACCTAGCCGCCGAAGATGGTCTGTAACCATCACTGTGTGCTGTGCCACCTGCTCCTTCGAATGTGCGCAGACGAGCCAGTCGTCCAGATAATTCAGCAGTCGGACACCTTGAGCCCGCAAGGGAGCTAGAATGGCATCCATACATTTTGAAAAGGTTCGAGGAGCTAATGACAGGCCGAATGGAAGGACACAAAACTCGTATACCCTGCTCTGAAATGCGAACGCAGATACTTCCTGTGACCGGGCAGATGGGAGCGTGAAAGTACGCATCTGTCAGGTCCACGGTGGTGAACCAGTCGCCGTGTCGGACTGACTGAATGATGTGCCTGTGCGTAAGCATCCTGAATGATAACACCCGCAGGTATTTGTTCAGTACTCGCAGATCTAAAATAGGACGGAGCCTGCCGTCCTTCTTGGGCACCAGGAAGTATTTGGAATAGAACCCCTGGTCGATCAGAGCAGGGTCTACTTGTTGAATGGCACGCTTGCTGAGCAATGCCTGTATTTCCACATTCAGAGCTGAGGACTGAACCGAGTCCTTTACTGCAGTTATAACCACTCCCCGGAAGGGGGGATGTTTTAACTGGAACTGAAGGGTGTACCTGGTGGATATAGTTTTGTGCACCCAGATGTCGTTGGTGCATTGTTGCCAGAACTGGAGCTGGGAGACAGTGTAGGGGCGGGTTAACAGCTGCCTGGTGTTCTCAGGGCTCTCGCCTGCGAGAGCCAGAGCTGCCTTCTGGCGACCACCAGGGAAGCAATACTCCTGCCTTGAGCCCGTGCGTTCAACTGGGCCATTTTGACCAGGAGCTGTACGACCAGCGCCAATTCCGCCCTCAGAGACGCTGATGGGTGCTCTGGGAGATCCTTCACCAGCGACGCCTGGTAAACTGAAAGGAGGCTGGCCACGTTGGACAACCTAACTGCCTCTGTAGCCGCTAAGTAGCCTTTCTTTAAATGGATCTCAGTGGTCCTGCACTGCTTGTTAGGACATGCAAGGTCCTTAACCAGACCCGAAAGTGTCGGAGTCTTAACGAGGGATGCAAAAGCAGCATCGACCGGCGGAAAGGACGCCAGACCAGCCTCTATCGCTCCTTGCATGGCAAACGCGGAGGCCTTCCGCGAAGTTGCCGGTGAAGAAGCAGGGGCCCCCCAGGTGGACTGTACCTCCTTAATGAAATCAGGGAAGGCTGGGAGCGTCCTGGGCAGTGGAGACCGTACCGATGGCGACTCAAACAGCGACCGCCAAGGTAATTCCACGGCTGGCCACTCAATTCCCAGGTGACGAAGTTGCTCGCTCCACCAATGACCACAAGGGATCACTGGTGTCCAGCGCCTCCAAGTCAGTGTCTTGCTCGAGTGCTGGGATGCCAGGTCAGTTTCTACACTGTCCTCCTCAAGGAGAGGCTCTCCTTCAGAAGCATCCCTGGAGATGGCATCTACGTCCCATACCCCTTGGGGTTGTTGGACAACAGGGACGGCCAGAGGCTGTGGCTGAAGCGCCAGCTGACTGGCAAGTGGTTCGGCTGGTGGTGCCCTGCTGGTAAGGGACAACAGCAACGATTGCTGGCCCATCATCACATCCATAAACTGAGACATCTTGGATGTGAGCTCTGCCACGCCTGACTTGTCCCTATAACGCCTGTCCCGACGAGGAGAACGGGAGCGTCCCCTACGGTGGGGTGACAGGGAGCGAGACCGTGAGCGACGGGAATGTTCCCTGCGAGGGGAGGAGCGTCGGGGCCGAATAGACGGGCTATGAGAACGCTCGTGGGCATGTCTACGGTCTGGAGATCTTTGGCCAGCTGTAAGCTGGGAAGGGCTCCTGGATACCCGCAGTGTGACGGGCGGAGTCGCCGTGGATGACGGCGGGACAGACAGGGTGTAAGAAGACTGTGAGGAAGGGGAGTGGCTACCCACCGCTTTCCTCGCCCTCTGGCGAAGAGTGCGCGGTTGAAAATTAGCGCACAATGCGCAAAACGATCTGTCTGCTAAGGCAGACGCAGCGTGCTCTGGACCCAGGTACGCCACACAGTCCTCATGCGGATCGCTCGCCAGCAATTTTGCCTGGCAGGTGACGCAATGGTGGAACCCGGACATGGTTGCCACTCCGACCCTGAACGTCGAACAGCGAAGCGTTGAACGTCAAGGTACGTGCACCAAGCGACGATGCGTTGATGCACCGAGCGTCGCGCACCGAAGCGTCAAGCGTCGAGTTGCCTGCACTGATTGTTAAGGCGTCGATGCGCCGGCGTCGGCGCCGAGCGTCGGCGTCGAGGTGCGTGCACCGAGCGTCGAGGTGTCGACGCACCGAGCGTCGAGCGCCAAAGCGTCGAGCGTCGAGGTGCGTGCGTCGAGCACCGAAGCGTCGAGCGTCGAGGTGCGTGCACCGAGCGTCGAGGCGCCGAGCGTCGAGCGTCGAGGTGCGTGCACCGAGCGTCGAGGCATCGATGCGCCGAGCGTCGAGCGCCAAAGCGGCGAGAGTCGAGGTGCGTGTACCGAGCGCCGAAGCGTCGAGCGTCGAGCACCGAATCCCCAAGCGCAGACGCACTAGCACCAAGCGCTGAAGCGCTGCACAAAGCGCCGAAGCGCTGCACCAAGCGGCAAAGCGCCGACACGAAGCGCCGAAGCGCAGCACACCAGAGCGTGAGTACCGAGCAGAACGCTAGCACAGACACCTAAGCGTCAGCTGACCCGCAGAGCGGACACGCTAAGTGCTGGTACGGTGTCTTGGATGCTGTGCACTACTTACCTGTTGGTGCTGGGGATTGGGCTTAGTGGTCGTCTTCCTCCGTGTAGTGAATGGGAATGTATATATATTTTTTTTTGTTTTGTTTTTGTTTGAACGCTGCAGCAGCACTAATGGTAGTGAGAGTAACTGGGACACAAATAAATATGTGGGCACAGTACACCTACCATGCGGTTGTTTTCTTTTTTTTAACACACCGCGGAGGAAGTATGTGGGAGACAGCATTGCAGGCTCCACACACGCGGTCTAGCCAAGGCAAGACCGGGGCTGCAGATACTGTAGCGGCGAGGCCAACGCAACGTCGTCCTTTACAAATATATATAAAACACACAATATATACAATTTATTTACAAACCCAAAACACAACACTAATAATCAAAAATAATTATTAACAGGAAAGACGGAGACCACGAGACAACGCGATGCGAAGCAAAGCGTGAAGGAAATATATAAAATATATAAAATATATAAACAATTATATAATCCTTAACAAATAATAACGACTCCGAAGAGTGTAACTGAAATCAACTCAGAGAAGGGGCAACCAGCTTCTCAAGCTTAAGCTTATCGAGTACAATCAGCTACGAGCTCTAATACCTACCGCTACCAATGCTGAAGACAAAAGAGGAAGTGAGTCTCTGCACGCTGCGTATAGTAAGCTCCCAAGGGGGCGGGCTTACGTGGCAGCTCGCGCAGAGGCCTATCGGCAGCTTTGCTATAAAAGCTCAGCCAATCGCTACTGCCTGACGACAATATCCCATACTTGATGGTTATTTTCGACTTGAAAGGGAACTCAATTTCTGTGTGTTGGGTCTGCTTTTAAAGGGGCAACGAACCGTGAAGAGTGCAGCCAGTTCTCTCCAAAATGTACTGCTATTTTATAGATGAAGGCATTGCTAATGTGCTTTGAAAGGGAGTAAAGAAAAGCTTAAAATAAATGAAGCAAATAAAAAAGGCAAATAAGCTGGTTGATACCTTTTTTTATTTAATATATTGAAATATATGTTTTAAAAAAATTATTATACCCAGTTTTGAAGGTTTAAACCCATGTTTACCTGATATATTTCACTCAATCCTGTTTTTGTTTTTTCTTTACAGAACATCACTAATCATCTCTGTACATCTGTCTGAGTCAATACAGCAAAGTGGACCTCTATGTACAACTTGGCAATTCCAATTTGAAAGAGTTGTTTGAAGAGAGATATGGCTGCAACTGTATTTACCAGGTATGCAGCGTGTTTGAAATTCATCTCTGCCTTTGACTTCTTACAATTCTAAAATATTTACTCTTTGTTGTATATGTAGTAACCCTTGTGACCAGGACAATTGCACTAAGAGTTGTCTTAGTGGATAGTTACAATGTACTGCAAAGTAAACATGCGTTTGATTTTTAAAACTTTGTTTTCTCATTATAAGGCCTTATAGATATTTTTAAGGAACTTCAACAAAACCCAAAACAAATTTTTTGCCTCATTTCCTTCTCACAGTAGATAATAAATGTACTCCCGTCCAGTTATTGTAGATTTTTTATTTGTTTTTTATATAATATAAAAGTAAGGACCTACTTTGCCTGAAACAATGTTTTTGATCAATTTTAAATCAACTAATAAAATAAAGTAATTAACTGTGTTTAGACTCACATTACAGTGTGTTGTATTTTGTTTTTGTTTTTTTTCAACACAATTATATAACTATCTGTAAATAACTTTGTGTTTACAGGTTTTAGACATGTTGTGACAGATAGCGAATGAATCCTAAACAATCTCCCTCCTGAGGGCGCTGTATAACAGGAACAGTGTGCCTCGTACTGGATGGTTTGGCAGTTCATTCCAGGGTCAGTCGGAAGCCGGCCATCTAGGAAGGGGGTGGAATCACAATATCAGATGTCATCGCCCTAGTATGGTAAGTGATGTGTCAGTCATGGATTGGAGGAGACGTGATTGAACTAGCTATCGGAGGGGGCATGACTAAGGGTATTTTAGGGGATGTGACGATACAATCTGTTCCTTTATTATGGTTTTACAAAAAATGACTAGAAAGGAGTAAAAACTAACACATTTGTTTTGTTAACCACTATTTATTTGTATTTAGTAGACGGCTAACAACCAGGAGCTGTCACTGTTCCAGCCAGCAATAAACCCGGATTCCAAATACTGCACTACTCACCAATAATTGTGTATTCACCACCAGTACTGGAGCACCGCGAGAAAGGACACAGAGCCATGCTTGTATTATTGTATTATTATTGGGACTAAAACCCTGTTTTGCATTGCTGTGTAGTTGTCAGCATTATTATTTGTACGACTGTTTACGTTTATGTTTACGAATGTAAGTCGCCCTGGATAAGGGCGTCTGCTAAGAAATAAACAATCTATTAGTTATCTGTTATCTGTTAAATAATCTGAATATTCATTCACGTTAATTAAGACCTCATCAATATTATTGTATTTAATGACGTGTATAAGATCAAGGAATTACAATGAACACACAAAACACCCTCAACTACAACAAAGTAGGTTAAAATATTGTAGCAGTTTATTAGATAATAATAATAAGGGTACAGAAAGGAAAAACCTGGAAAATCATCATGAGCTAACAGTTCACATACCTATCAAAGCAGCATAAGTCAGCACCTATTCTTTGAATGTTTATGCTTATATAGATGCCGTTTTCCAATAATGCAATTAAACTATAGTACAAGTAGAATCCTATTGCTCTCCTAACATTCAGTATAGGTTCAACATCTCATTCTAACACAGTACATCAACTCGTCTGTCTCAATCTCAGTACAGGCTGCGCGGATCTGCCAGCAGGTGATGACGTCACTCTGCAGACACTTCCCTCAGCTCCACTTACACAGACAGTGGCCCTGCGCTTACTGCTCACAGGCAAAATATCTCGTGAAACACAAGCACTTATTATTGAAATGCAAAACCAATTCCACAATTACAATTCTTCTAATAACATATCACAGCTGCGGCTGGACTACAATTGTTTACTAACAATTACACAAGTATACTTTTACAACACTTCATATGACAATATGACTTCATCAGCTTAGTTACTTTTTAACATGGTTCAAAATGAGGTTTTTCATGTGCATGTTAAAAGCGCAATTTAAGATAACTATTTTATCAATTGCTATGTGTTGTAATTATCATTAATTACTCTAGTTCCACAAGGGAAAGTTAAGGGAATTATACTCAACGGTTCCTTGAAGACGACCCCAAAGTCTGCTGAACAACTCTTCCGTTGTATTTATATTCTCGCTTAGTCCCGCAATTCTTCAAACCCAAGTTGGGCTCCTTTATCTTCAAAACCCATGTGGGGGTTTCACACATGTACTGTGTTATTTCTTCTTTGAATACTTCACTCCAAAGGCAGACACAGTCTTGTTATGCTGTGTGTTTTCTTCTTTGAATGCTTCGCCTCGCAGGCAGACACAGTCTCGTTATGCTGTGGTTACAACTGGGAACAGAAGCTTGTATCCGAGCCGGGAATGGTTAGTTTCGACGTGTAGATAAACTGACTTCATGAGCGTCTCTTTTCCTATTAGCAGGAGTCCTGAACACGGAGCTTTCTTTGACGTTCGTTTATTGCAGGGTACAGAATCATCTTGCAGTCAAGAGGTATAA
Organism: Acipenser oxyrinchus oxyrinchus; assembly: GCA_030684275.1. Lineage (NCBI taxonomy): Eukaryota > Metazoa > Chordata > Actinopteri > Acipenseriformes > Acipenseridae > Acipenser > Acipenser oxyrinchus. The sequence continues at coordinate 17,195,285 of CM060253.1, forward strand.
GCTTAATGCTATCTTCTCTTATGAGCCATGTGAGACTCAGAAACCAGGTCAGAAACCAACTCTGAAACCATTTCAGAACCAATTCAAAGTTCTTGCTGCAAGTTGCCAATTCTTATAGGATTTTCGCACAAAGACCTATAAATTTCCCCTACCACTGTCTTCCGTTGTTTTTGGACTATGTTTGACTCACCCTGCATGGGATGACTTCATGATCTAATTTATGACTTCCTTCCGTCGTCTCCAACTTTTGCTTCCTCAATAAATCCTTATCTCGGGCCCCAATCTAATTATTATCTTGTAGAGACCCTCTGTGTTAGGTTCAGCTAAAATCCCCCGATTCTCGGCTCATTAACCTCCCTCCTCCTTTGTGTAGGATGTTTCAGGAATTTCTCCAGCCAAACGTCCACACGTTGTACTGCATCCTGCGTGTTCAAGAATGAATCCAAAAGATTAGTTCAGATATGTACTTATATCAAAAATAGTTATTAGTTCCAGGCAATTGTGCCTACACAGGCCATCCTCCGATGTCTGAACATCACGGGAGAAAACAGTACAACTGGGGAAAGGCAGTGTAATGGACCAGTTCTGTCATGTGGTCGGCGCCGAGACCCAGGCATGGATTCGGCACCACAATCCGGACACCCTAAAAGCGTCCATCAAGATGGCGGAGGACTACGAGGACTCCCTGACCTCATCCAAAGCTGGACTACTCACCTCTCCAGTACCACAGAGCAACCAGGGGCTGGATTCACGCCCCACATCACCACAACCCACTACACCACCCACACCGGGACCCGGACCCAGACCTCCCAGATCACCGACCCCAATGGGCTCCCTTCCATGGAGGCGGTAGCTGGTCCCCCAGCTGGGGAAGATTCAATGCGCCTGACCCGCAGCCTTAGCAGCAGTGGACAGATATGCCTTCTGCCTCTCCTATCTATTCCAGGTGCCATCACACAGGACATATCGTCTGGCTGTGCTCCCCAGCAATAAAGTCCAACGTGGTGGCATGTTATTTGGCATCGGAAGCAAGTAAGAGATGGGGAAATGGTTGGGAGGGTCATTGTATTGTTGATGTGGTTGTCAGTAATGTGAGTACCCATGCATTAGTGGACTCAAGATGTGAGCAGACCTAAATTCGGACAGCTCTCTTGGGCGGTGTGTCTTGGCAGCCACAAGGTCAGGTGGCGATCTCCTGTATCCATGGAGACACGGTGACATACCCCACACTAAAAGCATATATATTGGCAGGACTGATGCAGCGTCACCTCATGGGGGTGGAAATGCTACCACATCCAGTAATTCAGTCACGACCGCACATGTAAACATGGCAGGCAAACAAGGGGAAACAATTGGTGAGATTTTTCCCTTACAAGCTGGCTTGTTTTCTTCACTTTTTTGTCCTAGAAAAACCAAAAAAGAGAGACGGATCAAAAAATGGGAAGGTGCATCAATGAGACAAGGGTGGGGCCTGATGGGAGAGAGTTTGGATGGTATAAAACGCCACTCAAAGGGAGTCGGTGTGCAGTGTGACCGAGAGGGCGAGGTTACTGGGCCATCCAGGGCAGATGTTACTACAGCCCCTCTCAAATTACCGGACATGTGGGATCAAAGTGCGGACCTAGTGTGGGGACAGAGCAACAATCCCACACTGGTGCACGCTTGGGGACAGGTCCGGTCTATTGAAGGTAAGGATGTTGAAGGCGCTGGGGCGCTAGTATATCCGCACTTCGTTATCAAGGGGCAATTACTCTATAGGGTAAACCCTGCCACGGGCACAGGACAGCCTGTAACACAATTGATGGTTCCCCCGTCTTGTCGGCCCAAGGTCTTGAGGCTGGCACATGATATCCCTTTTGCGCTGCAACTCCGAGATGATAAAACAAGTAAACACATATTGGTTCGATTTTATTTGGGTAGGGCTTCATAATGAAGTGTCTAAATATGTAGCCGCATGCCCAGACTGCCAGCGAGTAGCGCCCCACCCCTTTGGTCCCACTGCCAATAATTTCCACTCCTTTTGAGCGCATTGCAATAGACATAGTGGGCTCTTTGCTACCTTCTGATTCCGGTATACGCATATATTAGTGGTGGTAGATTATGCAACACGATACCCGGAGGCAGTTCCATTGAGGTCCACTAGTGCCGCTGCAATAGCCAAGGAACTATTGCAGATTATGTCGAGAGTAGGGCTCCCCAAAGAGATACTGACTGATTATGGAACTAACGTCTTGTCTCAAACGTTACAGCAGGTGTATAAAATATTAAAAATACGTCCCATCCAGACATCTGTTTATCATCCACAGACGGACGGTTTGGTGGAACGTTTTTAATCAGACATTAGAGCAGATGCTGAGACGGTTTGTGAACCAAGAGCAGAAACATTGCCTCGCGGCATCCTCGATCTGTTGAGAGAGGGGTGGGAAGAGCACAAAGGCTCGTCCAAAAATGTAGTGCAGCACGTGCTCTTACTCTGTGATCGCCTAAATATGCTCGGTCGTTTGGCCCAGGACAATCTAAAATTGGCTCAGCACCAGCAACAGCAGCATTACAACCAAAATACACAGATTCGGACCTTTCGACCAGGAGACAAGGTAATGCTGCTTCTTCCCACATCAGAATCGAAACTGTGCTAAATGGCAGGGGCTATATGAGGTGATTCGGGCTATAGGAAAGGTAAATTGTGAAATTAAGCAGCCCTATCGCCATAAATAAACAGGAAATTTAGCATGTTAATTTGTTGAAGCCCTGGCACACAAGGGAGGCCTTATTTATAGCCCCAGGCGAAGTAAAGGATGATTTAGGCCCCTGTCTAGAGACTCCTAGCACTAAAATCATTTAGATGGGGGAACAGTTACTTCCAGATCAGTAAAGAGAGCTGCGTATGTTAATTGAGGAGTTAATGATGTTAATGTTAATGATGTTTTTCTGACTTGCCTGGTAGAACTAATCTTGTTGAATATGCTATTATCACTCCTTCAGGTGTCACAGTGCGAGAGAGACCTTACCAGGTGGCGTTAGCAAAGAGGTACGGGCGATGCTCAAACTTGGGGTGACTGAACCTTCCAGGAGCGAGTGGTGCAGTCCGATTTGTGATAGTCGCCAAAAAGGCTTCTGCATTGATTTCCGTAAGGTAAACACTATTGCCAAGTTCGATGCCTACCCCATGCCTCGGGTCGACGAGCTTCTCGACAGACTGGGAACGGCTAGGTTCATCTCCACTTTGGACCTGACGATGGGATAATGGCAACTGCTGATGGTCTGTTCCACTTCATAACCATGCCGTTTGGGCTACATGGTGTGCCCGCTGCCTTTCAGAGACTGATGGACCAGGTCTTACACCTACATTGTGAGTATGCGGCAGCATATATTGACGATGTGGTTATTTACAGCTCCACCTGGCGAGAGCATCTGGCTAGGATTACGGCCGTCCTTCGTCCCTAAGGGTAGCCCGGCTGACAGCCAACTTGAGAAAATGTGCGTTTGTTAAAGCAGAAATTCAATATTTAGGATTTAATATAGGAAATGGACGGGTGAAACCCGTTATCACCAAAGTCCAGGCTATAATGAACGCGGCAATCCCCAAAACCAAGTCCCAGGTGAGGTCGCTCTTGGGGTTGGCCGGTTATTACCAAAGATTCATCCCTGAGAATGCCACAGTGGTCAATCCCTTAGTAGACCTCACTAGAAAGAGTGCTCCAAATTTAATTAAATGGTCAGGAAAATATCAGGAGACTTTGCCAAGCCCCCAGCCTCATCACACCAGATTTTAACAAGAGATTCATCCTCCACACCAAAGCATCGGATGTTGGTCTGGTGGAGGATTTTGTCCCAAAAGGTAGACGGAGTAGAACACTCCAACATGTACCTCAGTAAAAAGGTGCTCCCCCGTGAGCGCAACTACTCCGTAGTCAAAAATGAGTGTTTGGTCATTAAATGAGCTACTCACTCTTTACGATACTACCTGCTGGGACATTAATTCGATCTTGTCACAGACCACGTCCCACTCACGTGGTTAAGCACAATGAAGGACAACAATGCCCGGATAACTCTGTGGTCTGGCATTGCATGTATCATATGATTCACCGTGCAGGGAAAGACCACCAAAATGCGTATTATTTTTCCCCCCCGAGAGTGGTGAGTAATGGGAAAAGTAGATTTAGCCGAATGTTCCTTCGGCTCCACTCTGAGCGGTGGGATATGTGACAGAGAAAGAATGAATATTGATTATAAATCCCCCCCTCCACCTGTGAGGGTACTGTGTAAAGGGAACAGAGTGCCCCAGACTGGATGGACAATTCATTCCAGAGAAAGGTGGTAAATCTAGAAAGGCGGCAGAGCTACGGTACACCAAGTCATCGCCCCAGAATGGGAAGCGATGTGGCAACCGCGGATTGAAGGAGAAACGGTTACACTCGCTAACCAAGGGCGTGACTAACGGTACAAAAGGGGACGTGGCTAAGCAATCTGTTCCTTTTTTATGGTTGCGAGCGAACCCATGAAGGAGAATAATAAAGTAACCATGAGTGTTTAGTGTTTGTTTGTTTTATCATGTCTAATTGTACTAGTTTGTTCTTATTGGACGGCTAACACGTACCCGGAGCTGTCGCTTAAGGCCAGCACCAACCCGGACAACACTTCACCACTTGCACGTTAGCACTCACTCTGGACTTGTGATTGTGTGTGTCTTTGTGTGTGTCATAGTGTGTTTATTATTTCGGGACTGTACCCCATTGTTTGGAACAGTGCAATACACATTGCTGTGTATTGCCTGGGATTATTCTTTGCAGTCGCCAGACAGGGATTACAAAATAAACGTTTGTTTGGATCGTGAACTTTGTTGTCTGTCTTCTGTTTCGTAATCACATCACCTCTACACCTGTGCACTGCAAACCACTTTGCCACAATGATACAGAAGTCTTGCTGCTTAGTGAATTTTATGAAGTTTGTGTAGCAGTAGAAACAAATGTAGAAGTGAATACACACATAGTTAAGATATACGAGGAAGGTCATAACAGTCCTGTTGTCTATTCAGCAGTTGAAGTTCAAAACAAAAATAGACAGACATCATGTTATGTGCAAATTAAAGAGGATAATGAATCGCAGGATGCTGTTTGGTCAGATTAAATACTTTGTCACAGAGTGGTATGTAAATACTTTCTGTCACAGGGTGCTATGTAAATACTTTCTATCACAGGGTGCTATGTTTGGTCAGATTAAATAATTTGTCTCACATACACACAGAGGTAAAGAACATTGTTTGCTGCCCTGACCCTCTACACACCACCTGACATTGATCCAGAAATGTTGCTATGCAGTGTTAGAAACACTGAATCAGACACAGTTACATTGGTTCTGCTCGATTTGCATTTTATTTCCAAACCTCTGTTTGTAGCAATCCAAACTGACCATATTTATTTTTTGAGTGCAAGGTATTATGGGGAACCAGAGTGGTTAAACACATTGCTATGAAAACTCCTATATGATAGGGAAAGTTACAGCTTCTTTCCCCCTGCCCCTGTGTGTATTTTGTTCATTTTGTATTGTTTAATGATTTAAATGTATGTATGTATTGGTGCACGGGGTGTGGTTTTATTAGTGTTTAAAATGTATGTATTTGTGCACTGGTGCTTTAGGTCGACAGATCGATTGCATTCCCTGCCAACTGAATGATTAACAAGCAATCGAGCCCAGGCACAGCTTCATAAAAGGAGGTGAATCTCTCTCGGGGTTGGGGGTACAGAGGTGGAACGTCTCTTTTTTGTGTGTGTGTGTTTTCAGTAGTAAAAATATAACCAGGTATTACATAAACAATTGACTAGAAAATCAATATTATATTGAAATCACAGTCATGAAAGACTTTTTAAAATGGCATTACTAATTAAGTTTAGGTTTTATTTTTCTGGGGTAAATTAATAAATAATAAATTAGATTTGTTTTATTTTAAAGGAATTTAATCTTATAACACTTTGTTGCGTGGGAATATAGCACACTTTTGCATGCAAATAAATTCTAAATGTGGTTACCATTTTTTAGGGTGTAAATAAACCCATGGTGGTTTCTTTTTGAGTTTCATAGTAAAATACTAAAATATTTTAACTACATAGCTACACATCACACCTTATTCCTTTTTCTGTGTTACTCCATTGTCCAAAAATGTAGATGAAAGTAGGCTGCCCCAAATTCTTATTGAGTTATGCAATTTCTGAAACTAGAAACTAGAAAAATCCACCCTGCGTTAACTCGTTTTTTTGCTGGCAGCCCTTCATTTTTGTTGATCACAAATTTTCTATGTTTTGACTTGATTGGCTTTTTAAAGGAATTATACTTTTTACGAAAGGACATTTTTTGTTAAAGTAAATGACACGTCAAATGAGTTCTCTTTAACTGGAAAAGTGAGGACTTTACTTTAATTATAACCTTATTCTAAATTAAGGTGATCATGTAGTCTGTAGAGGCAAATTTTACCAAGCTTGTGTGCTCGCGGCGATGCTGAATGGCTTATGTGCTTGTGGCGATGCTGAATGGCTTGTGTGCTCGCAGCGATGCTGAATGGCTTGTGTGCTCGCGGTGATGCTGAATGGCTTGTTTGCTCGCGGCGATGCTGAATGGCTTGTGTGCTCGCGGCGATGCTGAATGGCTTGTGTGCTCGCGGCGATGCTGAATGGCTTGTGTGCTCACGGTGATGCTGAATGGCTTGTGTGCTCGCAGCGATGCTGAATGGCTTGTTTGCTCGTGGCGATGCTGAATGGCTTTTGTGCTCGCAGCGATGCTGAATGGCTTGTTTGCTCGCGGCGATGCTGAATGGCTTGTGTGCTCGCGGCGATGCTGAATGGCTTGTGTGCTCGCGGCAATGCTGAATGGCTTGTGTGCTCGCGGCGATGCTGAATGGCTTGTGTGCTTGTGGCGATGCTGAATGGCTTGTGTGCTCACGGCGATGCTGAATGGCTTGTGTGCTCGCGGCGATGCTGAATGGCTTGTGTGCTTGTGGCGATGCTGAATGGCTTGTGTGCCCGCGGCGATGCTGAATGGCTTGTGTGCTCGCGGCGATGCTGAATGGCTTGTGTGCTCGCGGCGATGCTGAATGGCTTGTGTGCTCGCGGCGATGCTGAATGGCTTGTGTGCTCGCGGCGATGCTGAATGGCTTGTGTGCTCGCGGCGATGCTGAATGGCTTGTGTGCTCGCGGCGATGCTGAATGGCTTGTGTGCTCGTGGCGATGCTGAATGGCTTGTGTGCTCGCGGCGATGCTGAATGGCTTGCGTGCTTGTGGCGATGCTGAATGGCTTGTGTGCTCGCGGCGATGCTGAATGGCTTGCGTGCTCGCGGCGATGCTGAATGGCTTGTGTGCTCGCTGCGATGCTGAATGGCTTGTGTGCTCGCGGCGATGCTGAATGGCTTGTGTGCTCGCGGCGATGCTGAATGGCTTGTGTGCTCGCGGCGATGCTGAATGGCTTGTGTGCTCGCGGCGATGCTGAATGGCTTGTGTGCTCGCGGCGATGCTGAATGGCTTGTGTGCTCGCGGTGATGCTGAATGGCTTTTGTGCTCGCAGCGATGCTGAATGGCTTGTGTGCTCGCGGTGATGCTGAATGGCTTGTGTGCTCGCGGTGATGCTGAATGGCTTGTTTGCTCGCGGCGATGCTGAATGGCTTGTTTGCTCGCGGCGATGCTGAATGGCTTTTGTGCTCGCAGCGATGCTGAATGGCTTTTGTGCTCGCGGTGATGCTGAATGGCTTGTGTGCTCGCGGCGATGCTGAATGGCTTGTGTGCTCGCGGTGATGCTGAATGGCTTGTGTGCTTGTGGCGATGCTGAATGGCTTGTGTGCTCGCGGCGATGCTGAATGGCTTGTGTGCTCGCGGCGATGCTGAATGGCTTGTGTGCTCGCGGTGATGCTGAATGGCTTGTTTGCTCGCGGCGATGCTGAATGGCTTGTTTGCTCGCGGCGATGCTGAATGGCTTGTGTGCTCGCGGCGATGCTGAATGGCTTGTGTGCTCGCGGTGATGCTGAATGGCTTGTTTGCTCGCGGCAATTCTGAATGGCTTGTTTGCTCGCGGCGATGCTGAATGGCTTGTGTGCTCGCGGCGATGCTGAATGGCTTGTGTGCTCGCTGCGATGCTGAATGGCTTGCGTGCTCGCGGTGATGCTGAATGGCTTGCGTGCTCGCGGTGGTGCTGAATGGCTTTTGTGCTCGCGGTGATGCTTCACAGTAGGAATGGTGTTCTTTGGGTGATGCACTGTGTTGAGTTTGCTCCAAACATAACGCGTTGCATTTAGGCCAAAAAGTTCCGTTTTAGTTTCGTCAGACCACAAAACTTTTTGCCACATGGCTACAGAATCTCCCGAGTGTTTTTTTTGCATACTTCAAACAGGATTCAAGGTGGGGTACCACACACAATCGTAATACATTGCATAGCTCACAAACTGGAATTGGCTGTGCTTGACGTGGTCAAAAATGCACCTTATTTACATACATTTGAAGAGACAATGAAATTGGTGTTCAAAATGTATTACTACTCTACAAAAAAGAGACATGAACTGATGGAAATATGGGAATGTCCTGATGAGAAGCTTGCTCATTTCAGGTGGCTACCAAGCAGACTGAGGAGTCTGAAGGCGATCGAGAAAAACTACAGTCACTGTTACTCATATGGAAAATCTTGCCAGTAGCCATAGCCAAGACAACAAATCAGAAGATGCATCCAAAGCAAAAGGAATAGTGCTAGAGATGAAGACAAAGAAGTTTGTTCACTTTCTGCATGCTTGACTACAGCAGCATTGTAGCAAAATGTAGCACACATTTCCAGTGTGACGACATTAACATCACAAGGGCTAATCATTTGGTAAAGAGCACAACATCAGACCTGCTTCGGCTGAAGACGGCACCTGGAGATTATCAGAAATCCCTCGCTGGCAATCTTACAGAAGGTAAATATATTCATTGTTATTAAATACTAGATGTCGGCACAGGTAGTAAATCTGGAAATGCATATTAAAGTGCATGGTACATATTTAAATAGTATTGTACATATACAACAATAATAATAATAATAATAATAATACTACATTTCAGTTTACATAGTTATTAATGTTAAATGCGCTTCATGCTGCAGCGTGTGTAATTTCTCTACAAAAGCAAGGGAAAACGCAATTTGCAGTCTGGAGTTCCCTTTCAGTCTCGAAATGTCAACCATTACAAGTTGGGAAATGACCATTGTGTCACATGACCTGAGCAGATATTTAAAAAGCTGCCCAATAGGCCCAGTGTGACCACGTGTCTGTTGCATTCTGGAACAAGACGCAACGTCACATAGTAGCCTTTGCCATTTGATTACTCACTCCAACCTGAGCAGGCATGTCTTCACTTGCTCCGTTTTCGTGAGAATCTTTCTCTTTGGAGTATAAAAGTACCTCGCTATTCCTTCTCAGAAGCCGGCTTGTGCCTTCCTTTGGATGCAACGGTAGTTTCTCTTATAGTCTAAATCACACAGCTGTGTGGCTTTGGTGGCTGAGAAGCGGCGGCTGCTGTTTCCAGCCTCGTCCATTTTGGATTTTGTCCTCCACAAATTGTTTTGTGTCTCAGTTTCTGGTCCGCATTCGCGCGTTGTGCCAAACCGAGTTGTGTTTTTGCTTTTTTCCTGTCTTCAAACCAGCTACAGTTGTTTTAGTGTGCCGCGCCTCGTAGCTCCGGCTCGGCAGCTTATAGCACATTTACCCAGTGCATAGCACTTCGTGTATAGCATTTTAGGCCTTTTTCGGTGGTACATGGCACCCGTGCATAGTACCCCGTACATCCATCGGTACTCCATGCCCCGTGCATTACCTGGTGCGTAGCCCGCTACACTCAGCACCCCGTGCATTGTACTGCTGTGCATAGTGTCACGGGTGACCAGGGGTAACCGTAGTAAACCTGCTTGTAGAATTGTAATGACTACGCACCTTGGGTTTGGCAAGGACAAGGACCTTGATGACCGAGTAGATAGCAATTTCCCCAATGCAGGTTCCTTTTATCCCTGGGTTCCAATATACACACACTGGAGCTTGGATAGGTAAAAACAATTTTTATTGTTTCTCAACAGGGTTAAAATAGAATACTAAAAACCACACAGCAACAAGTTTAAAAAAAACAAAAGATAGGGAAAGCCACAAAAAACAAAAACCACACCAGGCATTCACCACCTGTTGATAGTTTCTCTAAAAAAAGAGAAAAGTTACTGTCCAAAATGGCAGATAGCTCCGGTCCCCGACGTCCGCTTCCCTCGCAGCGGACCTCACCACGCCCACCTCCCAGACCTCCAACCGCCGACCAGCCAACACCTTTGATGAACCTGGAAAGCAGCGGGGCAAAGAAAATGGCCGTCAGGAAACATACAATCAGGTATGTCGAATTACCACCTCTACCCAGGGGTTCTGGTTACTTCCCCTTAGCCTATCTTTAAACCCTGCGTGTCTCCTTTCTCTCTCACCGCCGTTCCTGGAACCCCGACGTGGCACGCTGGAGACCGGCGCTGGACCTCGACCCGCCACGCTGACTGGTAAGTATCTCCGGACCCGGATACTGGACCTCGAACCTTGGGACAACAGTAAGTAGAACGCTGGCAGACCTTGAGCGTGTCCTGACAGGACTACAAAGAGATCACTCAGCGTAGGTAAGTGCGAAGTACAAAAATATAAAAAACTTAGAGCAGTTCTGGAAATTATTAAAGTGCAAATGAAATAATGTTATCTCTTCTCGACTGGGGAATGGATTGTCCAAGGAGTGCCAGCCAGACACAGCAAGGCAGTTACACAAAATAAAAATCTATTTGTTTGTAAACCAAAAAAAGGTCTTGAGTGCCAATAATTCTCTACACCAACCTGTTACAACAAAAAAAAAGGCTAGCTCGAACACAATCCAACAGTGGCAGGTGATAACAAAACAAAATCCCTCAAAAAAACACAAAATCCAAAAAAACAAAAATCCTAACCAAGTCCCGCTGCAACAAAGTCCCAAATAGAAAAAACCAAAAAACTCCAAACCCGTTCCTTTGTTTCTGCAGTCAACCTTAGACTGCTCCCAAGAGTGTTCTCCGTGCTGCTGTTCCTTTCCAATACTGCTGTCTCCTCACTACTCTTCCAGATGCGTTGTGTGCTTCTTCCCAAAACACTTTTCTCTCTCTGGTCCCTGTTCCTCACTTTTTATAGTCAGCCCATGACTATCATTGGCTGGACTGGCAGGTAAGGCGGGACTTCCTATTAACTGTGGGGAAAGTGCTTAACCCAAACGTCACGTTACAGTGCACAGGAGAACTAGCAGCAGTTTAAAAACAAAAGATTCACTAATAAAAACACGCAGCAAAAATACAGACATTAAAAACCGTCACTTGACACTAGCACCCTCGATGCCCCGTGCTCTGTGCCTCGTACTTGGTGCCCTGTGCATTCATCTGGATTAACCTGGTGCATAGCGCCTCCGAGCATAGCCCCGGTACTTCCTCAGTATCCCCGTGCCTGGTACACCTCAGTACTTAGCACTCCTGTGCATAGTACCAGTGTCTTACCCTGTGCTCGGTACAGGTGCATAGCACTCCCGTGCAGAGCACCCTGCACATTTATCAATCCATACAATGTCGTTCCACGATTGTCTGAGATGTGGGGCCAGCCTCCCCCAGAAGACGGTCACAATTTGTGCATCCAATACCTGGGCGTTGATCATGCCCGGCGAGCGCTGGCAGATCCCACCTTTTGTGCTGTGTGCGCTAGTTTTCAAAAGAGGTCCAGGGCTAAGAAGGCAGACCGTGCTGAAGGTCGTTCCACCTCCTCTGGCTCTCCGCGGCCTTTGCTGACACTCTCAAGGAGCTCCTCGCATGAGCTGTACGCGAGCCGCTGTGCTCAGTCTGTGTCTCGCTCTCCGGAGCACAAGACCAAGAAAGCAAAGAAGAGCAGGCACCCGCCCAATGCAGATGTGTCAGCCTTCCTGGCACAAATGATGCAGCTAGCAAGCACGGTTGCAAATCAGCAGTCGTTGTTGGAGCGTCTTGTCAATTTGACAGCTCCCCCTGCGTCCACTCCGGCTTTTGGGGTACTGGAGACCCCCTCAGCTCCAGCACTGGTCCCTGCTCTCCCGCAGTCTCAGCTGATTGAGGAGTAGCAGGACGATGTGTCCCTAGCCACCTCCATGGAGGAAGGCGAATTCGAAGGGGGAATAGAGGAACCCTACTGTTTAGAGGGCTCCCCATCTGAGACCTATATGGCTCCTAGTGGTCCGCTGGCGGATGAGCAAGCAGCCCTTGCAAGCAGAGCTGCTGCCTGGGTCCAGATCCCTTGGACTGAGGAGACCCAGGTTCGTCAATTGGTTTTTGAAGCCTCGGTGACTACACAACGCTGTAAGGTCCTCTCAGATTTTGTGGAGGAGTTGCAGTCTTCGTGGGGCAGCCCAGCATCAGCGCCCTCTTGCTCCAGACGGGTGGAAGCATTATATGCCCTCCAGGGTGCGGAGAAGCTGGGGCTCCAGCATTTCCCACCCGTTGATTCCGCGGTAGCTGCCTTAGTGCAGACACTGACTATTTCAACGCTGTCCCATGACTTCTTCTGCCCAAATAAACAGTATAGGGTCACTGAGACGCACTTAAAAAGGGCATACAACATGGGGGCACTGGCAGCAAGACTAGCAAACACTGCTGGTCTGCTGACTGTGTACCAATCGCAGCTGCTGCAGGACCTGTCTGCCCAGCCTTCTCCTCATATTATTAATGAGCTGAGGCTGGCGAATGACCATCTGCTCCTCATAGCTTGGAACAGTGGCCAAGCTTTCGGACTTAACCTGGGAGCCCTTGTGGTTGCGCAGCTTTGGCTCTCCCAGGCCAGGGTCCCGGACGCGAACAAAGGGTCCCTGCTCAACGCACCTATCTCCCCCGGCTACACCTTCGGGCCAGCCGTGGAACAGATGCTTGCAGAGGTCTCACCGTGTGAGGGAGTTGTCAAAGCAACTCACAGAGCTGCTTCCACGACCCACACATAACCAGCACCAGTGGCAACAGCGATGGAGACCCAGAGCTTCTGCACCACAGACCATTGTGCGCATTGTCCCGATGGCTGCTCCACCTGGGCCAAGCAGGCAGTACCCCCGCAACCGACCATCGGCAGTGGCAGGCAGTGCCCGGCAGAGACCCCAGCAGCGCCCTCAACAGAGGCAGTGCCAGCCGAACACAGCCCAGCAGGCTCAGCAAAAGAAGCAGCAACCCTGACAGGCTCCGGCCTCAGGCCCTGCACCCGTTCAGCCAGCACCACCTTCTAGCATGGAGGCAATGCACCACTGACTTGTGGGTGCTTGCAACCGTCCACTCCAGCTACTCACTTCAGTTTTGAGCCGGCCCTTTGGTGTCCGACCCCACACAGGCCTCTGTCCTCACGCAAGAATTGGACACTTTACTCACAAAGCGTGCAATTCGCCTTGTAGAACCCCCATGTCAACAGGAGGGTTTTTACTCAAGGTATTTTCTGGTACCAAAGCGGGACGGTGGGCTCCGTCCCATTTTGGATCTCAGTGGCCTGAACATATTCCTGAAGGACAGGAAGTTCAAGATGCTAACTACCCATCACATTCTCCAGTCCGTCCGGACGGGTGACTGGTTTGTGACCGTGGACCTCCGGGATACGTACTTTCACGTCCCGATACATCCTGGCCACAGAAAGTACCTCCGCTTCGCCTTTCGGGGCAGCGAGTACGAGTTCTGTGTTCTGCCCTTCGGTCTGTCTCTTGCTCCCAGGACTTTCTCCAAGTGCATGGACGCAGTTCTGGCACCCCTGCAGCTGCAGGGGGTTAGGGTCCTCAATTACTTGGACGTCTGGTTCATCTGTGGCCAGTCGTGGGAGCAAGCCATGTCTCACACGGCTCTAGTGACGGACCATCTTACCCAGCTGGGGCTCACACTCAATCTGGAGAAGAGCTCCCTGTAATCGGCGCAAGTGACGGTTTTCCTGGGGATCCGGCTGGATTCCCACTTCATGCTCGCTTCCCTGTCGGCCAACAGGGTAAGCGCATTACAAGCCTGTATGTCCCTTTTTCATCTCAGACAGTCAGTGCAGGTGGTGCTGTGCCAATGGTTGCTAGGTCTGCTGGCCGCAGCGTCCTCTATCCTCCCTCTCGGTCTCCTCCATATGCGCCCCTTGCAGGCATGGCTCAATGCCCAAGTAGTTCACCCAGCCCAAGACAAACACCGCTGGCTGACTGTTTCTCGGTCATGCTGGCATGCCCTGAGCTGGTGGAAGAATCCTCCCCACCTCAGCGAAGGAGTAACTATGGGTGTAATATACCAGAGAGAGGTGCTGACCACGGACGCCTCCAACCTTGGTTGGGGGGCGGTCTGGACTGGCAGGTGGCAGTCCACCCACATCAATGCGCTGGAACTGAGGGCAGTGCACCTGGCCCTGCACCATTTTCAATCAGTTCTGCACTGTCGTGGCATATGTCAATCGCCAGGAGGGGCTACGGTCCGCGGGGTTGCACCAAGCGGCGTTCCAATTGCTCACCTGGGCACAACCGCTTTTTCTGTCCCTCAGGGTAGTCCACCTGCCAGAGGTTTCAAACCAGACAGCACGCTGAGTGGCACCTGCATCCCCAGGTGGTAGCCATGATTTGGCACAGGTTCGGTAGTGCGACAGTCGGAATCTACACATTGCCCTCTGTGGTTCTTGATTCAGAGAGGCGGGGGCCCTCTGGGAATCGATGCCATAGCCCACAGCTGGCCTCAGGGCTTGCTGTATGCCTTCCCCCCTCCAGTGCTGATCCTGTCCTTCCTGGAGAAGGTACAGAACGAGGGTGCGATGGTCCTCCTGGTTGCGCCACACTGGCCCAGGAGGATATGGTTTGCCTCTCTGAGCCAACTCATTCAAGGACAGCCGTGGCGGTTTGGTTTACGTTCATTTTCACAATGTCAGTGACTTTGTACAAATCACAGTCCACATGGTCAATTATGGGCAACTTGAAATTTTTTTGGACAACCAAATGTCTACAATGGCCTGCCCAAAGGGCAAGTAGCGTTACCAAGATTTTGCGAGCCCTGATACTGTATATATTTTTATATATATCATCATCAAAATCATCATCTTCAGCCTTTTTGAATCCACTGCTGGATGAAGGCCTCCCCAACATTCTTCCACAAAAGCCTGTCTGCTGCGTCCCTCATCCACGCTGCTCCAGCGTGTTTCTTAATTTCATCTTGCCATCTCCCTGGAGGTCGTCTTCTTGGTCGCTTTATATCTCTTGGGATCCAGTCTAGTGTCTACTTGGTCCAGCAATGGTCTGTTTTTCTTGCTACATGGCCGGCCCACTGCCATTTCATTTTGTTCGCTCTTATAATAACATTGCATACTTTTGTTTGCACTCTTATCCATTCCTTCCTTTTCCTGTCTCTTCTTGTTATTCCCAGCATGCATCTTTCCATACTCCGTTGAGTCATTTGTAATTTTTAAGTCATTTTTGCAATGAGGGTCCAGGTTTTGCATCCATAAGTTAGCACTGGTCATTGGTCAAAGACGTTCCTCTTGAGGCATAAGGGTAGTTTCCCCTTCAGATCCATGCTTAATCTTCCAAAGGCACTCTAGCCCATTTTTGCTTTTCTGTTGATTTCTCACATTGGTTCTCTGTTGCCGAAACTGTCCTAAGTATACATGGTTATTGCAATCCAGCCTCTGGGGAATGAGGACCATTTTTTTGTCTGTGCTTTCATCATGGGGGGGAGGGGGGGTTGGCCATAACTCACCACACTAGCCAGATGGGTTGGTGAGTGCCCCTTCCACTTTGTCCGAGTATGTTACAAGTTTTCACAGAGTCAGGGGACCCCGCTGTACTTTGCCCTCCTGCCACTTTGAGGCAGTGGAAGGAGATAGATAGATAGATAGATAGATAGATAGATAGATAGATAGATAGATAGATAGATAGATAGATATTTTTTAATATCCTTTATTTCAATCAATCAAAACACTATTAACATTACAAAACAAATAGCACAAATGTCCATACAAAACCCTCTATTACAACAATTACAAACACATTTTTAAATTATTATCTTCCACCAAACACACCACCTCCCCAATTGCCTGAAACTTTTCTAGCTGGTGCACCAATTTATAAAAAGTAAAATCAACTTTAATTCTTGAGATTACCAATACTTTAAAAATAGGTATTACCACATCAGTTAAAACTCCATTCATTTTATTTTTCCTACTTTTCAAAATTGCCATTTTTGCCTGGCCCAGTAGAAAATTTGCCAATTGATAAAGATTTTTATTTCCTTTAGCATTCTTCACCCCAAAAATAAAAGTAGTTTGAGTAAAACTCAGACCCAATTCACTGAACAAATCATTCAAATAACTCAAACAAAGGTTTTAACCGATCACAAAATAAATAACAATGAAAAACTGTTTCCCTTATCGAGCAAAACTGACATGCATCTCCTCCCCCCGGCTGAATGATGGAGAGAAATGAGTTGGTGGCCACAATGGTATGCAATATTCTCCACTGTAGATCCCCCACTCTCTTAGGAACTGGTGATCTATACAGATTCCTCCATGCAGGGGTGAGGGAGTCCTCTACCTGTAGCCTCTCTCGCCGATATGTATCAGGCAAGTTTTTTAAAGTTTGAAAATGCAACACTTTCACACACATCCGATACATTTCTTTTTTTTGTATCCCCCCCGAACTGAACATTATATCCTTCTCCAAACTTTAGGATCTGCCCCGGGGTATCAGTGGTCTGCCCTACTGCAGGTTCAACTTGCAGGTCCAACTCTGGCGGTTCTGTCTCCAGCTGGCTTTTTCCTAAGAATAACTGACTCATCTGCTGTAACATCTCTGCAGACAAAACAGCTTTAAGCTGCACTAAAAACCCCTCCATCACACGCACTGATCTCACACCCAGCTCACTTGCTAGTGATTCTGCAGTTTTCCAGGCTCGGTTATCAAAATTAATTAAATCATCAACCTTCACTACTCCTCTGGAAATTAAACGTAAAACAAAACTCTTTGATTCTAAAAGATTACATTTTAACGCTGAATTATAAATTAGAGGCTCTTCAAGCAACCAATACACCCCTACAGACTAGTTAATTCTAAAAACCTTCCAAGCATTCAGCATCCCCCTATAAAAAACAGGCAAGACTGAGAGATTTAACTTTCCACCATCTAATAAGAACAGATGCCTATCAAAATTCAACCCCACTACTAAACGAAGGAAAGCAAAAGCCATCGTTCTCCAGGGTAGTGATTCTTGAAAGTACAGCAGCCTCTGAAGCGACTGGAGTCTAAAAGCTGTTATTCTGCTTCTTATGTCCATCAGTCCCTGTCCTCCTTCTTCTACAGGCAAGTATAGCACCCCCTGCTTTATCCAATGCAGCCCATCCCAAAAGAAGCTCAGCAATAATCTCTGAATTTCAAACAGCAGAGATGGAGGGGGATCCCCACACATTAATCTGTGCCACAGCATTGATGTGACCAGGTTATTAATAATTAAAACTCTTCCTCTATAGGAAAGCTTAATTAGAAGCCACCGCCATTTATCCAATCGGCCTTTCACCTGATCCAGTATTCCTTCCCAATTCTCTTTAGCCAGTCCCTGCTCTCCCAAATGAACTCCCAAATATCTGAAAACCTCCCTGTTCCATTTAAGCCCTGATGGTAAATCCGGTGGTCTGCTGCTCTCCCACTCTCCAATTAAAAAGGCATTACTCTTGTCCCAATTTACCCGAGTTGAGGACACTCTTTCAAATACCCTCAAGCTCTCCTCTATTATCTGAATGTCTCTCTTATTTGTTACTAAAATAGCAAGATCATCAGCGTAAGCCACCGCCTTAACAGGCTCCATTGTCACAGTAGGGATAGACAACCCATTCAATATCTTTCTCAATTTTACCATCAAGGGTTCAAATGACAGAGAATATAACATTCCTGATAGAGAACAACCCTGGCGAATTCCCCTTTGAACTTTAAAAGGAGCACATAATACACCATTTATTTTAAGTACACTAAAAATGCTACTATAGAGCAACTTAATTTTTCCCAAAAAATTGGGACCAAAGCCAAATGACCTAATAGCATCAAAAAGATACCAGTGGTCTACTCTGTCAAAAGCCTTCTCTTGATCCAGAGAGAGCAATCCAGCTTTAAAACCAAAGAGCTTGGAGGCAACTATTAAATCCCGCACCAAAAATATATTATCAAATATTGTTCAGCCTGGTACACTGTACGTTTGGTCTGAATGCACAATAGTGCTCATTACTCCGCTTAGTCTGTTGGCCAATGCCTTCGACAAGATTTTATAGTCAGTGCAAAGAATACTTACGGGCCTCCATTTCTTAATAAGACACAAGTCCCCTTTCTTAGGCAGTAGAGTCAGTACTGCGCGCCGGCAGCTCAGTGGCAGTTCATTTTCCACAATGCATTCCTCCATCACTTCCAAAAGGTCACCTCCCAACTCAGACCAGAAAGTCTTATAAAACTCAACAGGTATTCCATAGATTCCAGGTGTTTTGCCCGTGTTGAGCCTTTCCAGAGCTTTAGAAAGTTCCTGCAACGTCAGTGCACTCTCCAGCTTCTCCTTCTCGCCTTCTGGAACCTGTGTTAGCCCCTGGAGGAGCTGCTTGGCTCCCTCAGATCCATCCACAGCCTCTGCCGTGTACAGCTGTGTAAAGAAACCCACAGTGTGTTCCCTGATAGCCTCAGGCTCACACAGCAACTGACCATTCACTGTTCTAAGACAGTGTATTGCTTTACTCTGAACCACTTTCTTTTCCAATGCAAAAAAATATTGAGTTGGAGCATCCATCTGAGAAAACTTTAAAAACCTTGAACGTATCAACGCTCCCTGTACCTGTGAGTCCAACAACTCAGCCAAACTCCTTTTTTTGAGCTTCAAGTCTTCATAAAGCCTGTCACTGTATGTGATCTCCAGTGCATTATGGAGTTCAGTAATTTCCTCCTCCAGCTCTCTCTCATCACCTCACTAGTGCTCTTTGTAGCATTCATAGTGTACTGCTTTCAAAACAGTCGGGTCTGAATTTTACTCTCGTCCCACCATTGCCTCATTGATAAAAATGCCTTTTTCTGCCTCCTCTACCGTTCCCAAAAGAATTTGAAACATTTTAAAAAATAATTGTCTTTTTAGTTTAGTATTAAAATGCCAATAAGACGAATAAACATGTGCAATAGGAATAATCATATTCAAACTGACGAAACTATGATCAGATAAACCTGTGGGGTGAATAGTACATTTAGAATAACAATTTAATTGATGCTTAAAAACATAAAATGTATCTAATCGAGCTAAACATATATTCCCATCACTCCCCTTAGCCCAGGTATACTGCTTCATATCAGGATTCATTACTCTCCAACATCCTCCATATCCTGCGCTGTTAAAACAGTGACCAGCTCCTTAACTGACCTGGGGTGAGGCTCTGGGCCATTTCTGTCTAGCTTGTCGTCAACTGTACAGTTAGAATCACCAGCTATTAAAACCACTTCTTCAGTGTGACTCTGGGCAATAACTCCATTGAGATTCTGAAAAAACAGCACCCTCTCTCTCCCATCATTTGGTGCATAAATATTAACAAATACTAACTTTCTTCCTTCTACCAATACTTGCACTTTTAACAAGCGCCCTTTAATAACCTCACTTACATTGATAGAGTCATACTTAAACCCCTTCGCAAATAATATGGCAACTCCAGCACTAAAATTCGTTCCATGACTAAAAATAACCTCCCCTTCCCAATCCCGAATCCATTCAGATTTATTATTGTCATCTGTACGGGTCTCCTGGAGCATGGCAACATTAACTTCCTTTTGGGTTAAATATTCAAACAGAGCTGCTCTCTTTGACAAATCTCTATCCCCCTTTAATATTTAAAGTGCCTATATTAAGAGTCTGCATTATACGTTTTAAAGGAGAAATACACTGGAAAATACACTCACTAATAAAAATGTACACATGAAAAAGAAATAATGCTTGTGTAGACTTATCCATCATTACTTTTTTAGAGAGGCACGAACTTTACTTATTATATTTTTTAACTGATCTCTTTCCCTTTGCTCCATTCCCAATACAGCTGCATCTAATTTGCTGTGCCGAATTTAAAAACAATTTTAAATCAGGGAAGTGATCAATAACTTCAATCCCTCTTTTCCTTTTAATGGAGCTTAAAAATGCCTGAATGCTTTCAGCACTATACCCCCCCTCTCGCTTGCTGACTAGCCGAGAGATCAGAGCTAACCGATGAGTCAGTATCACTGCCCCCGTCTTCACTAAAATCGCCACCACTGCCTGTTGCGCAATGCATTTGAGCGCAATACACTCTCTCAGATAACTCACTCACTGATTCATCAGCCTGATTGACTCCATCCTCAGAAACGAGGCTACGTTTTGCTGCAAAACTGTGCCTATTTTTAGCCTTTCTTTTCCCTTTGGGGTGCTTAAACTCACCCACTTCCCTCTCCTTCTCTAACACTAAAATTGCACCTTTATTCTGTTCAAAGCTTTCCTCAACCTGTTCTCTCCACTCACCACCCTGTCCGTCAACTACAACCCCCACCACAGGTGTTTTAGACGATTCCTGCAACTCACTTTCCCCATCTACCACACCAGACTCAACCAAACCAAGGTTGACTTTTTCAGTCTCTCTCTTCGTTCTACTATCTACAGCGCTGCGATCCGAAGGTCCATCAACCTGGCTCCCCGGCTCAGCTACGCTCTCTCTCACCTCAATGACTTCTTCCCCCTCGCTTTCAGTTTCTCCTTCAGTCCTTACAGTTCTTCGCAATATGCCCTTTACGGCCACATTTAAAACACTTCATTGCATCAGAAGAAGCAAACACTACGTAATCACTACCCTCCACCCGAAACCTAAAAGCTACATTCAGCTCTCCAGTCGTTTTCAGAAAAGGCGAATATTGAAATTGTTATTTTCCTAAGCGGAAGCCGCAAGAGGCAGAACAGACACTAACACTCCGTCAATAACCAAACCTTGCTGAACCATTTCGGAAACTATTAATTCATTGCTCAGAAAAACAACTACAACCTTATTCATCCGTGACGCCGACTTGATATTCTCACACCCAATTACTTTTCCAAGTTCTCCTACACATTTCTCCACCGGGACAGACACATCCACTACAATTTTTATGCCATTTCTCCGTGTCATATGTTCAAAATTAGGAACTGAGCCCCTCGGGATTCCCCAGACTTTGGCCATCACGGCCGTTAAAAAGACATAAATAAAGGATGAAACATGAAAAAAAGAAAAGAACGAAAAAAACAACAGGGGAGAGAACCCGTCACTCACTCTGAGCTCCACACGCTGCAAACACTCCCAACAGACACCGCGACAGACAGACAGCACGAGTAGATAGATAGACAGCACGAGTAGATACAGACAGACAGCACGAGTAGACAGACAGACAGCACGAGTAGACAGACAGATAGAGACAGACAGACAGTACGAGTAGACAGTCAGACAGACAGACAGCACGAGCAGACAGACAGACAGCCAGCCAGCCAGATAGATACAGACAGACAGACAGATAGAGAAAGACAGGAACCTACAATATAATCCTATAGTTACTACTTTCTCCCACCTTAAGTCGAAGGCTACTTTTTTTTATATATACTGAATATATATATATATATATATATATATATATATATATATATATATATATATATATATATATATATATATATACAGTACTGTGCAAAAGTTTTAGGCAGGTGTGAAAAAATGCTGTAAAGTAAGAATGCTTTCTAAAATAGACACATGTTAATAGATTATATTTATCAATTAACTAAATGCAAAGTGAGTGAACAGAAGAAAAATCTAAATCAAATCCATATTTGGTGTGACCACCCTTTGCCTTCAAAACAGCATCAATTCTTCTAGGTACATTTGCACAAAGTCAGGGATTGTAGGCATATAGTCAGGAGTATGATTAAACAATTATACCAAACAGGTGCTAATGATCATCAATTCAATATGTAGGTTGAAACACAATCATTAACTGAAACAGAAACAGCTGTGTAGGAGGAATAAAACTGGGTGAGGAACAGCCAAACTCAGCTAACAAGGTGAGGTTGCTGAAGACAGTTTACTGTCAAAAGTCATACACCATGGCAAGACTGAGCACAGCAACAAGACACAAGGTAGTTATACTGCATCAGCAAGGTCTCTCCCAGGCAGAAATTTCAAGGCAGACAGGGGTTTCCAGATGTGCTGTCCAAGCTCTTTTGAAGAAGCACAAAGAAACGGGCAACGTTGAGGACCGTAGACGCAGTGGTCGGCCAAGGAAACTTACTGCAGCAGATGAAAGACACATCATGCTTACTTCCCTTCACAATCGGAAGATGTCCAGCAGTGCCACCAGCTCAGAACTGGCAGAAAACAGTGGGACCCTGGTACACCCATCTACTGTCCGGAGAAGTCTGGTCAGAAGTGGCCTTCATGGAAGACTTGAGGCCAAAAAGCCATACGTCCGACGTGGAAACAAGGCCAAGCGACTCAACTATACTGCGAAAACACAGGAACTGGGGTGCAGAAAAATGGCAGCAGGTGCTCTGGACTGATGAGTCAAAATTTGAAATATTTGGCTGTAGCAGAAGGCAGTTTGTTCGCCGAAGGGCTGGACAGCGGTACACGAATGAGTGTCTGCAGGCAACAGTGAAGCATGGTGGAGGTTCCTTGCAAGTTTGGGGCTGCATTTCTGCAAATGGAGTTGGGGATTTGGTCAGAATTAATGGTCTCCTCAATGCTGAGAAGTACAGGCAGATACTTATCCATCATGCAATACCATCAGGGAGGCATCTGATTGGCCCCAAATTTATTCTGCAGCATGACAACGACCTCAAACATACCATGAAAGTCATTAAGAACTATCTTCAGCGTAAAGAAGAACAAGGAGTCCTGGAAGTGATGGTATGGCCCCCACAGAGCCCTGATCTCAACATCATCAAGTCTGTCTGGGATTACATGAAGAGAGAGAAGCAACTGAGGCTGCCTAAATCCACAGAAGAACTGTGGTTAGTTCTCCAAGATGTTTGGGCCAACCTACCTGCTGAGTTCCTTCAAAAACTGTGTGCAAGTGTACCTAGAAGAATTGATGCTTGATGCTGTTTTGAAGGCAAAGGGTGGTCACACCAAATATGGATTGGATTTAGATTTCTTCTGTTCACTCACTTTGCATTTAGTTAATTGATAAATATAATCTATTAACATGTCTATTTTGAAAGCATTCTTACTTTACAGCATTTTTTCACACCTGCCTAAAACTTTTGCACAGTACTGTATATATATATATATATATATATATATATATATATATATATATATATATATATATATATATATATATATATATATATATAAGCTATTTTTCTTTTATATCATGTCTGGGTTTGTTAGAAAGTGTTACCCTTTGTATATGCATAGAGAGAGATAGAGAGGGCTAAAGAAAGAGAGGCAGTCATAGATTCCACAACACTTATTTATAACTTGAGTTCCTAATGCTGGAAAGGTATGACATTTTGACATCACAGAAGCACCCATCACATAATATTACAATCAATACAGAGATTTGCCAATGTATTACATTTTGACAGTCCACAAGCAGCCGTCAAATGTAGGTATCTTCATACATAGAACTACAAAGGTATGAAAATTTGACAGCTGATCTGCCTCTGCATTAAATTTTGGTAACTTCAATAAAAGAACATTATCCACCTTTGATAGGCATCTATCAATTGGTAGACACAGAGCAATTACCAAAATAGTACTTCTATGTTCACTGGAGCTTCACTTCAGTTGTCTAGATGTAGACACAAGTAGTAGTATTTAATTACCCCTCCCAATAAAAAGGTACATAAATAAATAAACCACTAACTAACAAATTAATTAATTAACACTTAATTAATAATAAATCATAAACAAAACAGTAATAAATGCTTAACAACTACCTTTAATGGTTATCAACAGTGAGGTATAGCATTGAAAAACAGAAATAAAAGGTACTTTGTGTATTTAAAATGTATTCACTGTAAAGGCCATTTGAGCTAAAAACAACTCGTTTACAAAGGCGTCCTTAACAATCCATTTATTATTGAATGTATGGTTACACATGCGGTGTCTACACATGCGGTGTTAATTTGCAGATGACACAAAAATAGGAGGAGTGGCAAACACTGTTGCCGCAGCAAAGGTCATTCAAAATGATCTAGACAGCATTCAGAACAGGGCAGACACATGGCAAATGACATTTAATAGAGAAAAGTGTAAAGTACTGCATGCAGGCAATAAAAATGTGCATTATAAATATCACAAGGGAGATACTGAAATTGAAAAGGGAATCTATGAAAAAGGCCTAGGAGTTTATGTTGACTCAGAAATGTCTTCATCTAGACAATGTGGGGAAACTATAAAAAAGGCCAACAAGATGCTCGGATATATTGTGAGAAGTCTTGAATTTAAATCAAGGGAAGTAATGTTAAAACTTTACAATGCATTAGTAAGTTCTCACCTAGAATATTGTGTTCAGTTCTGGTCACCTTCTGTTCACTCACTTTGCATTTAGTTAATTGATAAATATAATCTATTAACATGTCTATTTTGAAAGCATTCTTACTTTACAGCATTTTTTCACACCTGCCTAAAACTTTTGCACAGTACTGTATATATA
The DNA here is from genome assembly GCA_030684275.1 of Acipenser oxyrinchus oxyrinchus. Classification (NCBI taxonomy): domain Eukaryota; kingdom Metazoa; phylum Chordata; class Actinopteri; order Acipenseriformes; family Acipenseridae; genus Acipenser; species Acipenser oxyrinchus. The sequence goes on from CM060253.1 coordinate 17,219,980, forward strand.
TATATATATATATATATATATATATATATATATATATATATATATATATATATATATATATATATATAAGCTATTTTTCTTTTATATCATGTCTGGGTTTGTTAGAAAGTGTTACCCTTTGTATATGCATAGAGAGAGATAGAGAGGGCTAAAGAAAGAGAGGCAGTCATAGATTCCTTGTTACAAAAAGGATATTGCTGCTCTAGAAAGAGTGCAAAGAGGAGCAACCAGAATTATCCCGGGTTTAAAAGGCGTCATATGCAGACAGGCTAAAAGAATTGAATCTATTCAGTCTTGAACAAAGAAGACTACGCGGGGATCTGATTCAGACAATGTCGACCCAGGGGACTTTTTTGACTTGAAAAAAAAGAAACAAGGACCAGGGGTCACAAATGGAGATTAGATAATGGGGCATTCAGAACTGAAAATAGGAGGCACTTTTTTTACACAGAGAATTGTGAGGGTCTGGAACCAACCCCCCAGTAATGTTGTTGAAGCTGACACCCTGGGATCCTTCAAGAAGCTGCTTGATGAGATTCTGGGATCAATAAGCTACTAACAACCAAACGAGCAACTCTCGTTTGTAAACTTTATGTTCTTATTTACAAACCAACCGAATGCCATTTTTATTATCCGAGATGATTGTTTACGATCCGAAATTAAACTTTCCAGGACAGTCAGGGTACTGCAACAACCACTCAGCACATCTCAGTGCTGCAAGCCTCTCAACAGTGCCAGTACACAGGCACAAGCCATTCAGCATCGCCGCGAGCACGCAAGCCATTCAGCATCTCCGCGAGCATGCAAGCCATTCAGCAAGCAAGCCTTTCAGCATCGCCACAAGCACGCAAGCCATTCAGCATCGCCGCGAGCACACAAGCCATTCAGCACTGCTGACATGCCACATTTCGCCCCCCACTGTAGTTGTAAACGAGTAACGTGAGTCACAGAGAAAAACAAAAACATATTTGTGCATTTTTTATTGGTATTTAATCGTAATGTTTATACTTGTATTCTTTTTGGTATTTATCGTCTCTGGGTGCTCTACATTACATTAAATCTACCTGTGATTAAATATATAACCTTTACATTAAATACAAAAATTAATACGGTTTGATTACCAATATACACTGCAGTGAAAGTAGTTGCCCCCTGTCTGATTTTCTGCATTTTTGCATATTTTTTTGCATATTTTTTACAGTGAATGTTATCAGATCTTCAACCAAAACCTAATATTAGATAAAAGGGACCCTGAGTGAACAAATGACACAAAAATTTGATACATATTTCATTTATTTATTAAAGAAAATTATGCAACACCCAATGCCCCTGTGTGAAAAAGGGCAGCAGTGTGTAGTGGTTAGGGCCCTGGACTCTTGAGAGGAGGGTCGTGGGTTCAGTCCCCTGTGGGGGACACTGCTGTTGTACCCTTGAGCAAAGTACTTTACCTAGAGTGCTCCAGTAAAAACCCAACTGTATAAATGGGTAATTGTATGTAAAATTAATGTGATATCTATATAATGTATAACGTGATGTCTTGTAACAATTGTAAGTCGCCCTGGATAAGGGCGTCTGCTAAGAAATAAATAATAATAATAATTGCTCCCTTAGACTCAATAACTGGTTACGCCACCTTTAGTAGCAATAACTGCAACCAAACGCTTCCTGTAGTTACTGATTAGTCTTGCACAGCGCCGTGTAGGAATTTTGGCCCACTTCTCTATGCAGAACTGCTTCAACTCAGTGACATTTGTGGGTTTTCGAGCATGAACTGCTCGTTTCAGGTCCTGCCACAACATCTCAATGGGGTTTTGGTCTGGACTTTGACTAGGCCAGTCCAAAAATTTCTTGTTCTTCAACTATTCTGATGTAAACTTGCTTGTGTGTTTCGGGTCATTGTCTTGCTGCATGACCCAGCTGCAATTCAGCTTCAGCTCACAACATGGATGGCCTGACATTCTCCTGTAGAATTCTCCGATACAGAGCAGAATTCATGGTTCCTTCAATGATGGCAAGGCATCCAGGTCCTGATGCAGCAAAGCATCCCCAAACCATGACACTACCACCACCATGCTTGACCGTTGGTATGAGGTTCTTACTGTGGAATGCAGTGTTTGGTTTTCGACAGACATAACAGGGCCCGTGTCGGCCAAAGAGTTCTACTTTTGACTCATCTGTCCATATAACATTGTTCCAGAACTCTTGAGGATCATCCAGGTGCTTTTTGGCAAACTTGAGACGAGCATTCAAGTTCTTCATAGTGAGCAATGGTTTCCGCCTTGCTACTCTGCCATGAATCCCATTTTTGCCCAGTGTCTTTCTGATGGTGGAGTCATGAACATTAACCTTAGCCGTGGCGAGAGAGGCCTGCAGATCCCTGGATGTTGTTCTAGGGTTCTTTGTGAATTCCTGGACTTACGCCTTGCTCTTTGAGAGATTTTGGCAGGATGGCCACTCCTGGGAAGATTCATTACTGTCTCAAACTTTCTCCATTGGACAATATGGCTCTGACTGTGGTTCGGTGGACCCCCAGAGCCTTAGAAATGACTTTGTAACCCTTTCCAAACTGATAGGCATCAACAACTTTTTTCCGGAGGTCTTCAGGAATTTCTTTTGTTCATGGCATGATGTGCCTCTAGAACCTGTGTGCTGACAACTTCACTCTGATGGTAAGGGCCAAAGTTAGTCAGAATTATATTGGGCAGGGCTGGCCCAAATCAGGCCTGGTTGTTAACCAAAGTACTCAAACAGCTGACCCTAATTATCCCTTTAATTGGGTTGAGTTATCTAGAGGGGGCAATAACTTATTCACACCTGAAGATTGCATGTTTGATTACCTTACACACCAAACAAATGAAAGAAGCACCAAACATTGGTGTCATTTTTTCTCAGACTCCCTCTATATACTACTACAACCCACAAAAAAATCTGACCAAATACAATGTAAAAAATGTGCAAAAAATGCAGAAAATCAGACAGGGGGCAAATACTTTTTCACGGCACTGTATAGTGGGAATTAAACCATATGCGTGTGTGTATGTATAATATGCTTTACATATTTACCCGTTCAGTTATTTATAACATTAAAAACCCCAAACCCTACGGTAATTTGAATAGATTGTGACTCATTTGTATTTTTTTAGATAAACACAACAGATAGTCCTGTTGCTTTGTAGTTTTTAATGTGTATTAATAGTGTTTGTTTATATAATTTTATTATACACACATGCATTCATATATGCATGTGGTTTAATTATGATTATATACACTGCTGTGCAAAAGTCTTAGACATGTTGCATTTTTCTACTCTGATGCATCACTTTTATAACAACCTTGACTTGCATAAAGAAGGAAAAACATTGAGTGAAATAGCTCGCATCACTTGATTTTCAAGGTGTTGTATCCGAAGCATAATCAACAAGTACAGAGAAACATCATCTGTACTTGACAAACCCAGGACTGGAAGACCCAAAAAGCTGTCTAACAAGGATGAGCAATACTTGAAGATAATATCCTTAAGGAATAGAAAGAAGACAAGCTTTGAATTGACAACAGAAGTGGCAGAAGGCACAGGTGTCGTTGTCCATCCATCAACAGTCCAAAGCACCTTTGACCATTGTTCCATAGTCCAATTTCTGTGTTCTTATGCATATTTTAGCTTTTTAGTCTTGTTCCCCTTTCTTAACAGAGGTATTCTTACTGCAACACATCCTTCAAGTCCTGATTTCAAGAGTGACCTACGTACTGTTGATTTGATGGACAACAAGGCTAATTCTCAACCCGAGTGAGTTCTGTCCTGGGCTAATCCTTACTCTGTGAGGTCAAGTCTCAATCCCATGTCTGTGAAAGCTTTTTGAGATTTTAGCAATCAGAAAGACAAGAAGATATTTGTCCTTAGTGTGATTTAACCTTTTTGTTACGTTAATTAAATTAAGATTTATTATTTTTATTACTTTAATTTAATTTACTTACTATCCTTAATTTTAGTCACAGAGATTCACTTTTTTGCGTATTTGCATTGGAATATGATATCCCTTTTATATGCTCTGTATAAATGAATTTGCAGTCTTTGCATGGAATATGCAGCATGCTTTCCAGATATTTAGGAATTTACATATTGTAATAAGTGGTGTGGAAATGTGTTAGAAAACACGTATGTCAGTTTAAGAATGAAGAGGGCAATGTTTCCAGAAAACTGTTAAAATAATTCAGTCAAAGAAATGGTAATCTTAGAAATGTCCACTAGGGGTCAGGAGGCACTTGAACTTGTCTCTCACAGGGTTAATTAGCTCATTGTAGGAGCAGCTGAAGTTAAGCTGTCTCCAATCTGGTAATCAAGGAACATATTTAAAGGGGTTCTTTGTTTGTGCTTGCTGTTGGCGAGTAGGAGATGGTTTGGAGACCTGTGTGTTGACTGGGTGAAAGGAGAATTATTTGTTTGGAAAAAGTAACCCTGTAGGAGTACAAGCCGGCAGATAACCTGTGTAAGTCGGAACAACATTTGTCACTTGGAAACTTCAACCAGTATCGCTCAGTGTGTGTTTTCTGTTTATTTTGTTTTGTTGGATAAACGGCTTAGCCGTTCCAACCGCAGTCAGGGAAACCCGTGTTTAGTTAGGACTCTGTGTTCGGTGTTTCTTTTGATACCCTAGGGGGGAGGGTTGTTTGTTTTTTGGTTTTTTTACTTTAAATAATAATACACACTGTTTGTTTTGGAATCTCAGCTTTGGTCTCCAAGCACTTTATTTGGATTTCTGCAAAACAAATACAGACACTCTGTTAATATATGTCCCTGCCAAAAAAGTAGTATAGTAGTACTATAGTATATTGTAGTAGTACTAAAGCAATGTTTAGCAGGGATATATATATATATATATATATATATATATATATATATATATATATATATATATATATATATATATATATATATATATACAGATGTCATTCGTGCACAACTAATTTTATACAAGTTCTTTAAATTGCAGTACTATCCATAATATAATTTTCAAACTCTCACTTGTCAAACAGCCGCAGAGATGGGTTTGGTAGCACACTCGTCAGAAACTTCTTTTTATATGGTCATCTTATAATTAAAGAAAGTGATCCACTCCATATTTAATTTTGAATAAAAACATTATGTTTATATCAAACATTAGAGGCAGAGACACCTGATACAATATAATATACATGTGTCCATAGTGCACCCCCTCAGAAAAGGTGTTTTAATAGCTAAGATATTGTGCACCACCTCAGAAAAAGGTTTTAGTAGCTATGAGATACTGCACCCCCTCAGAAAAGGTTTTAATAACTATGAGATACTGCACCCCCTCAGAAAAAGGTTTTAATAACTATGAGATACTGCACCCCCTCAGAAAAAGGTTTTAATAACTATGAGATACTGCACCCCCTCAGAAAAAAGGTTTTAATAGTCATGATATTGTACCCCCTCAGAAAAAGGTTTTAATAGTCATGAGATACTGTACCCCCTCAGAAAAGTTTTTTTTTTTTTTTTTTTTTATTGCTATGAGATGCATCCCCTCAAAAAATGTGTTTTAATAGCTATGAGATCGTGCACCCCCTTAGAAAATGTTTTTTCATAGTCATGAGCTGGTCTCATCTTGCCTGTGATATTTGGCCCACAACTGGGCATGAATAAGAGCATTTGACCAAGTCCAAGTCCTTTAATCCAAGTCACACCAAGTACAATTCACACGTAGCAATATGATTAACAGTAAATGTTTGTATATTTATAAGTCTGTTAATGTAACCAAGAAGCGCAAAAAAATTAAAAATATCCAGCAGCCCAAGGGAGAAGGATGACTTGAGCCCCGTGTTTTTGTAAATACGAAAGAGCATGAAATAAAACATAATTTGTAAAAAATAAAACGAAAAAATAAATACAGATTATTTCACAGGGCTCTAAGGATGACCAAGCCCCTCAAGCAAGGCTATGGAAAATAAGTTATCTATAAGGCTTTGTCTGACCTGCCTGGCACTTGCAGCATCTGCATCCTCCACCACTGGGGCTTCAAGTTCAGCATCTGTTTCCCTCAAACCCTGTAATCTTTCCTCTAATTTCAACATCACATCCATTACGGAGAGCGATGTTATGTGAAAGACAACCAGGCAGGGTGATATTGCTAACCTTCTGAGTGTACTGTAGTGTTCCCCCAGACATCCAAACATCAGAATCGCATTTTGATGATTCCAAATGTTCGCTCAATTACAATCCGAACTCATTTGTCTGGCCACGTAGCAATCCACTGCGCAATCCATATTTCTTTTATTTCTCATTTTTTTCTCTCTTTTCTTTACCTGCTTCCCTGGTAGTTTCAGCGGTATTTATAGTCAACCATGTAATTTATGCACAGTTTAGACCTGGTTTTCATATGACAATTGAAACGCAAATGCTAGCACCTGTTGGTGGTTTGCTAAATTGCTACAGCTGTATGTCAGCTTTGCCTCCGTCAGCCTTGCCACTGTCAGCCTTGCCTGTGTTAGCTTTGCCGCTGTCAGTGTGGTTACAAGTAGCATTTCTGCTGCCAGATGTGTGGCGGGGTACACTGCGGCACCTTTGCGTATTTTGTGTTTTTCTGTTTTATGATTGTATGTATGTATTGGTGCACGGGGTGTGGTTTTATGAGTGTTTAAAATGTAGGTATTTGTGCACGGGTGTTTTAGGTCAGCAGGGAAGGACTGACTGCATTCCCTGCCAAAGCATAAATACGCGCACCAGCTCTTCACCCGCAGTATTGTTGTCAATCTCTTCCTGGTCTGACATCACCCACAAGCCATCTGGGTGACACCTTGTGACAGAAATACAATGATTCTTGGTTGTAAATATCCCTCCCGCAAGAACAGAGTTCCTTGGATGGGCTGGTCTGACAGTTCTTTCCCAGGGTTCAAGGGAAGTCAGCCAGCCAGGAAAGGAGTGAGACTCTGTTGCAATAACGCATTGACCTGGAAGGGAAACGACGTGGCAGCCACAGATTGGAGATGCGGTTGCACTCATTTACCAAGGGTGACAGCATGTGTGAGAGCATAAAAGGGGATGGAGAATCGTAATCTGTTCCTTCGCATTATTATTCATTATTTATTTCTCAGCAGACACCCTTATCATCCAGGGCGACTTACAATTGTTACAAGATATCACATTATTTTTTACATACAATTACCCATTTATACAGTTGGGTTTTTACTGGAGCAATCTAGGTACAGTACCTTGCTCAAGGATACAGCAGCAGTGTCCACCACCGGGGACTGAACCCACGACCCTCCGGTCAAGAGTCCAGAGCTCTAACCACTACTCCACACTGCTCCACCCTGCATTGGTTTACATAGAGAAAACCGAGAAGGACTGTGAGAGACCTCATTAAAAGCTTTGTGAAAACAGTATTATGAGTGTTTTTTGTTTGTCTGTGTGTGTAATCGTCTTGTTTGTAACACTAAACTAGACGGCTAACAATTCCGGAGCTGTCGCCGAGGGCCAGCACAAAGCCGGAACAGTACTGCACTACTGTCACAAACATAAACTGTATCACCCACCACGAGCACTAGTGCACTCACCCAGGACTGGTGACTGTGTGTGTATAATTGTGGGGCGGATACGTGAGGTTTATTGTTATTGTTTGGGTGTGCAAACCCGTTATTGTTTATTGTTATTGGTCACCAGACCTCGATACAAAAATAAAAGACCCTAGCTAGGCTAGCTGGGAATCCAAAGGCATCACCAAATTAAAACACCTTTTTGAAGATAAAACATTAAATGTAATTTCAACAGTTGAAACATAAATATAAGTATGCCATACAAAGACTTATTCATACACTTACAAATTAGGTCTCACAAAATTTCTTGGAGAAAGAATAACCATCCCCAAAATTACAACAATAGAAAAGTAATTTATGGGAATTATATATTTATTTTAAAAAGGTATATACTATGATACCGTATAGCATTCAGTATTTATAAAAAAAAAACTGAACACAAATTTGTAGCCCAATACAGAAAGTATGGGAAAGAGACATTGAAGAACAGTTGACCCCTGAAATGTAGACCACCGTATGGAAGGGTATGTATAGAATCTGTGAAAAATACACTAATACACTGCAAGTTCATACAGGTAAATATAATGGGGGCAAGGGACTCGTGTTGGCAATGCAACCAAGAGACTAGTCCATTTATACATATGAGATGGACTTGTCCAAAACTGGTGAAATACTGGTCACTGCTAGTCGATTCTTTGTCTAGAATTGTAATACCGTTGGTCCCAAAAGATATGTCTTTTGAACTACTTTAGTGACAACCCATGGGACAAATCTCAGAAATGATTATTATCAGTGGGGTGCATGACTGCAAAACGTCTCATTGTAATCAACTTGAAGGACATTGACAAAATTAGTGGAGACAAATAGCCTCTTTGAAGATACCAATGCTAGAAAACATGGCTTGTAATTTATCTGATGCATATAATGAACACCAAATTTGCAAGAAAATAGAAACAATTATAAAGTGGTTACTTAAACCACTGCCTCAATTTTGATTGTTTTATTTATTATAATGTATGTACTTGTATTTAGACTTTCTTAACCTATATATCTGTGCCTACCTGTAATTTTTTTTGTAAATCAAACTAAGCCAATAATAAAAATGAGTTTGAAAGTGTAAAAACCACCCTTAACTTTTTGCACAAATTCAACAATCCTTATTTGCTATGTAGACATGTGTGAATTGACCTTTAGTAGTGCAATAATATTAAAATGATAAACATACCTTTTAAAAATGGTAAAGCATGTCTGCGGAAATTATTCTTAAAAAAATCCAAGTTAACTAAATGGATATGATTAGATAATGCAAACAAATCTAACACATACAAAAAAAAACATGCCTGATGTGATGTAGCTCTCTGTGAAATATTTAAAAAGGCAGTTGAGTCTGTATAACTGTATAGCTAAATAACAACAGAAGACCTTACATAAATATTTGGAATGTGAGAAACTCCATAAATATTTAATTACTGTTTTCTGGTTTATTCAAGAAGGCTATTGGTTACATAATCCATTTCCAAAATATAAATACACTGTAGATAAATCCAAAGATAAAACAGAAATATTATATATAACAAACTAACTTACCTCAAACAGTCACATACCACGTAAATATGGCGACATTCCCCTGAACGTTGCTTTATCCCATAAAAAAACAAAACGTCAGTGGCATAAAACTAAACTTGCGGCAGATGCTTTTTAAGTGATGCACCCTTAACCACACTGTGATCTGCTGAAAAGAAATGGAAGAGAACCAAACCCCCTGCTGCCCTAGACCTCTACCGCACTCTCCTCTCCTCTGCTCTCTCCTCTGCTAAATGTACTTATTTCCAAACTATAATCCAAGCCTCCACTAACAACCCACGTAAACTATTCTCTACCTCCTCCTCCCTCCTCTATATCCTCTGATGACTTTTATTCATATTTGAAACTTCTAACTCACCCTCCTTCTCCACCTTCTCTCCCCTCTCAGAGTCTGACCTCGCCTCCCTGCTCCAGGGTCACAAACCCACCACGTGTGCCCTGGACCCCCTCCCCACTCACCTCTTTCCAGCTCCTGCTCCTACTCTACTTCCCTTCATCTCCTTTCTCAACACCTCTCTCCTTTCTGGTCTCTTTCCCTCTGCCTTCAAACAAGCCCCTATCACTCCCCTCCTCAAAAAACCTACCCTCGACCCCACCTCCCTCCAGAGCTACCATCCTGTCTCCCTCCTACCCTTCCTCTCCAAAACCCTCGAGCAGGCTGTACACCGCCAGCTCTCTGCTTTCCTGTCCAACCGCTCTCTACTCGACCCTCTCCAATCTGGCTTCCGCTCTGCTCACTCCACTGAAACCGCCCTCCTGTCTGTTACCAACTCGCTAAACTCTGCCCGAGCTGCCTCTCTCTCTTGTCCTAATTCTCCTCCACCTCTCGGCTGTCTTTGACACTGTCGATCACTTTATTCTACTATCTTCTCTCGCTGACCTGGGAATCTCTGGCACTGCTCTGGCCTGGTTCTCCTATCTCTCCAACCGCACTTACCAGGTAACCTGGCGTTAAATAACCTCCACACCTCGCCCTCTCTCATCAGGAGTCCCCCAAAGGTCAGTCTTGGGTCCTCTCCTGTTCTCTCTCTACACTCGCTCCCTGGGCCCCCACATCGCATCCTATGGTTTCTCATACCATTTCTATGCTGATGATGCTCAGATTTTCCTCTCCTTCCCCACCTCTGACTCCACCATCCCCTCCTGTATCTCTACTTGTCTGTCTGCTATCTCCTCCTGGATGCACTTGCATCACCTCTAACTCAACCTCTCTAAATCTGACCTTTTCTTTCCCTCCTCCTAATCTTCCCCCTCTGATCTCTCTATCTCCATTCCTCTGGAATCTACCACACTCTCTCCCTCCTCCTCAGCTAAGAACCTCAGAGTCACCCTGGACCCCTGCCTCTCTTATTCCCAGCTCCCAGCTCTCATCTCCACTCTGGCACACACTTGCCGATTCATCCTGAGCAACATACGAAGAATCCGATCCTTCCTCACCAACTACGCCACCCTTTTCCTGGTCCAGGCCAGACTACTGCAACTCCCTCCTGGCTGGCCTCCCTACGTCTGCCACCTGTCTGCTCCAGCTCATCCAGAACTCCGCTGCTCGCCTGGTGTTCTCTCTGCCTCGCTTCTCCCACGCAACTCCACTGCTCCGCTCACATCCAGTTCAAGACTCTTGTACTCGCCTACAGATGCCTTGACCAGACTGCACCCAGCTACCTCCAGACCCTCATCTCTCCCTACACCCCGACTCGACCTCTCCGCTCCTCCTGCACTAGAAGACTGTCTGTACCTCCTCCACGCTCCCCTGCCTCCAGAGCCCGCTCATTCTCCACCTTTGCCCCGCAGTGGTGGAATGACCTTCCTACAGATGTCAGGACTGCCCAGTCCCTGACCACCTTTCGTCGCCTCCTCAAGACTCACCTCTTCAGACAGCACTGTAGAACTCCTTTTCCCTCTGGACACTTATCACTCTTCCTTAAATGCGCTTTACTTGCTCTTATCTTCTCCATATTTTACTGCATTTAATCCTGTACTTTAGAGTACTGTAATGTGTCATAAGTGTTATTTAATCTGTAGTATTTTGTATTTAATGATATCCTGATGTAACTATCACTGACACTTATCTGCTCCGTTATTGAATCGTATTTTGTCATATACTTGTACTTGCTAGAACCGAAGTAATTGTATTTTATCTTGCTCTTTAATTGTATTAATACCTGTACTGTGATTCTTGAAATGTGTTTTTGTTTACGACTAAGTCGCCCTGAATAAGGGTGTCTGCTTATAAATAAATAATAATAATATTCTGAACGATGCGCCTGCCTCTTTTTTGATGCCGCTGCACTTTTTTTGATGTCACCGCTCCTTTCTCTGATGTTACCACCCTGTTTCAGTTGCCTGGTGGCAGCGACGTCTCTGTGTAGATTTGCTACCTCTTTGCACTTCTCGGCCACCATAATTTAAACCCCAAGTCAGGCCCTCGTTGTCTGACTTGCGTTTTTTCATTTCCACCATCCTCCCCACCCTCTCCATTGTGCTGCTCTACCTCAGCACGGCCTCATCCTCCGCAAGCTCCAGGGGACCCTCGACCAAACTATCATCTCTCTTTTGTTTTCCCATTCTCTCACCTCTAGGTTCACCTTGGGGAAAGAATCAGTTGCTTCCCAGCCTTGGAGGCTGATCGGTTCTCTCACCTCCATGGAGGGCGGCTCTCCGCGAGCCAAGGGGAAAACCATATACTCACAAAGCACTTCTATTCTCAACTCCCGAGGTTCTTCCTCCACACAGCCCTTGCTCCTGTTCCATAAATTATGTTTGCAATCAAACTCAATGGTTCATATTGCGTTTTCCCTCCAATCTCATTATGGGCCTTTACTTGGTACTGAGCTTGCTTAGCTTGCTAAATCATTTTGATGAATAAAAACAAAACACATACCACTATTGAAAAGAAGAAGATATATTTTGGTTGAGGAAAAAAAAAAACATACTATATCTGGTATGACCAGATATATCTACAGCAAGCAACAGAGAAAGATATAGGGCCAGATATTGGGAAGGTTTGCGCATCGCACAGAGGGTTATGTGTCGCAAATGGCCGTTATGTGCAAATGCGCAAAATGTGCCATATTCAAAACTTCTTTTTGCGCGCCACAATCCTTTTTGCACTGTGCACACATATAATGTATGCATAGTGCAATTTGACGTAAGTGGCCAACAATTTGCAAGATCCTGCCATATTCGAAATTATGCGAGGCAAACCAATTTTGCGAGACACAAAATAACGCTTTTAAAAAGCAAGCCTTAACTCTGAGCACATCACTCCAGCACTCACTCACCTAATCATTGAAGTGAAATGCAGGCGCTTTCTGAGGTACTACAACAATGGAAAACACCCAGCAATCATACAAGGTTTCTTCCACATCTATATAATGATTATATTCAAAAGAACATTTGTATTAGCAGCATCACTAGTGTTAACACATGTTTAAAAATACAGGGAAGCTGCAATCATGATCGTTCTTTCGGACGGAAAGAAAAATAATCACTTTCCCAAGCACGCTTTCTTGGTGCTGAAAGAATAACTCCCAAACAGAATCAAGTGTACAGCACGGTATCATATGACATACCGTTGGTATGTAACATAGACCCAGCCAGCAGATACTAAACAACTACCTATATAATGCAGGAAAGCTTTACTTTAATAGACACATATAGCAGTATATCAACCTTAGATTGATCAAGCAACAGTTTGCACCTCCTTACCTTGCATTCACACAGATTTTAATATCAGACACTGCTTACACATTAGTAGGCTAGGCTACTGATTACTGTATTGGTAAATTGTGTCTGCATTTTGAATGTAAAGTTAATGTACGGAAGCTCTCTTATTCCAGTGCCAGTTCAGTCCATTTTACTTGGACTTTTCCACATTTTGTAGTGTTACAACCTGAAATTAAAATGGATTTAATTGGGATTTTTACCATTTGATTTACACAACATACTTAACACTTTGAAGGTGCAAAATATTTTTTATTGTGACACAAACATTAATTACACAAAACAAAAAGACATTTGTTGGTTGCATAAGTATTCACCCCCCTGAGTCAATACTTGGTAGAAGCACCTTTGGCAGCAATTATAGCTGTGAGTCTTTTTGGGTAATTCTCTACCAGCTTTGCACATCTGGATCCTGCAATTTTTGCCCATTCTTCTTGGCAAAATTGCTCACGCTCTGTCAAGTTGGATGGGGACCGTTGGTGAACAGCAATTTTCAAGTCTTGCCACAGATTCTCAATCGGATTGAGGTCTGGGCTTTGACTGGGCCATTCTAAGACATTCAGGTTCTCGTTTTTAAACCACTCCAGTGTAGCTTTGGCTGTGTGTTTAGGGTCATTGTCCTGCTGGAAGGTGAACCTCCGCCCCAATCCCAGGTCTCTTGCAGACTGAAACAGGTTTTCCTCTAGAATTTCCCTGTATTTGGCTCCATCCATCTTGCCCTCAATCCTGACCAGTTTCCCAGTCCCTGCCGATGAAAAGCATCCCCATAACATGATGGTGCCACCACCATGCTTCACTGTGGGGATGGTGTTCTCAGGGTGATGAGCAGTGTTGGCTTTGCGCGACACATAGCGTTTTGCGCTAAGGCCAAAAAGTTCAATTTTGGCCTCATCAGACCAGAGAACCTTTTTCCGCATGTTTGCTGTGTCTCCCACATGCCTTTTGGCAAAATCCAAACAGGATTTGATATGGGTTTTTTCCAGCCATGGCTTTCTTCTTGCAACTCTTCCATAAAGCCCAGCTTTGTGGAGCGTCCGGGTTATAGTTTCTCCCATCTCAGCTGTGGATCTCTCCAGCTCCTTCAGAGTTACCATTGGCCTCTTGGTTGCTTCTCTGACTAATGCCCTCCTTACCTGGTCACTGAGTTTTGGTGGACGGCCTTCTCTAGGCAGAGTCGCGGTGTGCCATATTCTTTCCATTTTTTAATAATGGATTTAACGGTGCTCCGGGGGATGTTCAAAGTTTGGGATATTTTTTTATAACCCAACCCTGATTGGTGCTTCTCCATACTTTATACCGGACTTGTTTTGATAGCTCCTTGGTCTTCATGATGCTGTTTGTTTAGATATGCTCTCTAACAAACTCTGGGGCCTTCCAGAAACAAGTGTATTTAATCTGAGATCATGTGACACTTTAATTGCACACAGGTGGACTCCATTCAACTAATTATGTGACTTCTGAAGGCAATTGGTTGCACCAGAGCTTATTTAGGGGTGTCACAGCAAAGGGGGTGAATACTCATGCAATCAAGACTTTTCAGTTTTTTATTTGTAAATAATTTTGAAAAATATGTAGATTTTTTTCCCCACTTCGACATTATGGACTATTTTGTGTAGATCAGTGACAAAAAATCCTAATTAAATCCATTTTAATTCCCGGTTGTAACACTACAAAATGTGGAAAAGTCCAAGGGGGGTGAATACTTATGCAAGGCACTGTATATATATATATATACACACACTCTGTGTGTGTGTAATTTATATATATATATATAGTAACACAGCAGGGAGGGGGTTAATATCCTCCCTGCATGAAACAACTGCGTATGCGAGCTAGTCAGGGACCTGCCTGTGTCGTCAATGCTCCAACACAGAGTTTTTGATTTTGTTTGTTTATTTCATTTTGTATATTAAAAATAACTTGTCAGCGCTTAAACTCCATTTCCTGTGTCCTGGGTCATAATTTAAAGGGGCAACCGTGAGTGTCGGTTCGTTTACATATGGAACAAACAAAATCCTATCTCCGTGTTGGAGCACTGACTACACAGGCAGGTCCCTGACTAGCTTGCAGGACAGCTAAGCCGTTTACCTGCCCAACAAAACACACCACGCAGGTTTAACACCGAACAGCAAGCAACCTTTTCCTTTTTACGCTTGAGCACACAATCAAGTGGGCTTCTATACACACCAGTCGCCCAAAACAGACTGGCTGCTTCCTTTAAATACCCTGCACCTGGCTCTAATTTACAATGATTGCCAGGTGCAGGGGATAATTACTAATAAAACAATTAACAAATATAACTAAACAATTAAACCAACTGTGCATACGCACATATTTCATGCAGGGAGGATATTAACACCCTCCCTGCTGTGTTACAATATATATACAGGTGATTCCAGCTGGATTATTAATATTGTTGTTGTTGTTATTGTTAATGTATGTATGTATTTTCTTATAACAGATGCCCTTATCCAGGGCAACTTACAGTTCCCTCAAAAGAACAGATTACAAAAATCATATCAAGCAATAGCGGTTTGATAAGTGGGATCACGGCTAATACTGAGAACTAAAAAAAACGAATGGTACTGTAACAGAAAACAAGTCAAAAAATATAAATGAATTAGAATAGGTAACATGTACTCATATTTCTGTGACACCTGTCAATTATGGAGACAGAAGTAGAGAAATCATAAACTCACTTCCCAGCAAACAGCACAGCACATCTGTTTGAATTCCATAGAATCTGTGATGGCCCTTTAAATATTTAGCTTATTAGCCATGCTAATGTCTGTGATAATGATAGACATTAGATACAAATGTATGCATGTGCGCAAATTTCATAAGAACATAAAGTTTACAAACGAGGAGGCCATTCGGCCCATCTTGCTCGTTTGGTTGTTAGTAGCGTATTGTTCCCAGAATCTCATCAAGCAGCTTCTTGAAGGATCCCAGGGTGTCAGCTTCAACAACATTACTGGGGAGTTGGTTCCAGACCCTCACAATTCTCTGTGTAAAAAAGTGCCTCCTATTTTCTGTTTTGAATGGCCCTTTATCTAATCTCCATTTGTGACCCCTGGTCCTTGTTTCTTTTTTCAGGTCGAAAAAGTCCCTTGGGTCAACATTGTCAATACCTTTTAGAATTTTGAATGCTTGAATCAGATCACC
This sequence comes from Acipenser oxyrinchus oxyrinchus, assembly GCA_030684275.1. Classification (NCBI taxonomy): domain Eukaryota; kingdom Metazoa; phylum Chordata; class Actinopteri; order Acipenseriformes; family Acipenseridae; genus Acipenser; species Acipenser oxyrinchus. Next base: position 17,236,000 of record CM060253.1, read on the forward strand.
GCGTAGTCTTCTTTGTTCAAGACTGAATAGATTCAATTCTTTTAGCCTGTCTGCATACGACATGCCTTTTAAACCCGGGATAATTCTGGTTGCTCTTCTTTGCACTCTTTCTAGAGCAGCAATATCCTTTTTGTAATTAGGTGACCAGAACTGAACACAATATTCTAGGTGAGGTCTTACCAATGCATTGTAAAGTTTTAACATTATTTCCCTTGATTTAAATTCAACACTTTTCAGAATATATCCGAGCACCTTTTTGGCCTTTTTTATAGCTTCCCCACATTGTCTAGATGAAGACATTTCTGAGTCATATGCTTAAGCATAAAATTATTTGAATTGCTCCGAAGGCCAAATTTGAATGAAAATGGCTCACTTTTGCGATAAGCGTGACAGGCTTGCAATGGGCAGAACGTTTCCATTACATGCGTTTAGCTAAGTGCCCTATTCTCAGCAACATTGGCAAAGGGCTGCAGTGCCCAAGGGCTCAATCCCTAAAATATCCCTGTAGTTGCATTCTCCAAAGGCTCCTTTTCATGCCACTCACCCGGTAATTCCGCACTCAGGTATAAGGACACAGCTGACAGTTTTTTATATCAGATATCAGAAACATACTTTGACATGCACGATCTGCATTCCATGCTATTGACTATGGTGTGGTAGAAGCAGGGTGCGTGGTGATTAGGGGGCAGTTGGAAATGGTTTTTAGCAGGATTATGAGTGAGTAAGGGATACACATGTGCAGACTGCATCCACAGGCGGCGTTCTTGGCCGGCTCCATGCTGACATTCCCGTCTTCGGGGCTTCCGAATAGTGTAGTATTTTCAGCATTGTTGGTTTGTTTTGCAGTCCACACTTCTGTAAATATGTTTATGTATAGTGTAAGGAGCACGGATCAGAGCTACTCAGAACACCGGCTGACAGGCGTGTTTCTGTAAAATAAAGTGTGGAGTTTGAATATTTTGTCCGTCTCCTTCATGTTGACACTTATCCAGTTAGCAAGTCTACAATATATTTTTATTTAAGTTATGTGTTGAATAGCCTGCACTATCCTGTGGTCCATTGTTTTTCTCCATAGCTTATTTATATATTTGTGGGGGTGGGCATGCAACTTCGGGGGTGCCAATGCTACCGATGTGTTGAGCTTTGATTCTGAATTCCATGTGCAGGTTGCATTTGAGTGTAGACTCGTCTGAGGAATATTGGTATGTACTGTACACCTAAGATAACTGCTTGGGAAAGTATTGTTAACAGTCCATTGTCATGTAGTATTCCAATTCTGCGCATTCACGCATAGCTCTTGTGCATTTCTGCTATATTGGTATTGAATGAACAGGTGGTTTTGCAAGGCACAAACACATTTGCGAATTGAGCAAAACTGCTATTTTCCAACTTCACGCAACTGCTTTATGCCGTGCTGGAAAATATCAGTTTTTGTGCAAAACCACACATTTTTTGCGAGGCACAAATTTTGCAAGGGGATTGCTCATCGCTTTGAATATCTGGGCCATACTCTTTGAATGTAAGCAAAATTTGATGTGGAACTGTGGCAAAGTGGCTGCTGAGTGAGAACAGGTGCAGAGGTGATGCAGTGCAGGAACAATCACAGACAGAAAACTGTAATCCATTTGGAAAAGGGGTTTTGTTATTTTTAAATCCCAGTCTGGCGACCAAACAATAACCTCCGGCAATACACACCAATGTGTAATGCACAGAGGTAACAATAACAATGGGTTGCAGCCCAAACAATAAATACACGTTATCTGCCCCACAATTATACTGGACATGGTCACCGGGAGCATGCAGTAGTGCTTGTGGTGGGTGATACAGTTTATTAAGTGACTGTGGTGTCGTGTTGTTCCGGGTAGTGCTGGCCCAAGACGACAGCTCCGGATACATGTTAGCCGTCTTGTGGTTCACAAACAAAGACAATTACTAACAACGACAAACAAACAAAAACACTCACAAATACTTTTCAGCTTTCACTGGGTCTCTCACGGTCCTTCTAGTTCTCTATACCCAAAAACCAAGCGAAGGAATAGATTGTGATTCTCCATCCCCTTTTATGCTATCATGCATGACCCCTTGGTAAACGAGTGCAGCTGTCTCTACAATCTGCAGCTGCTACGTCTTTTCCCTTCTGGGTCAATACGTTCCTGCAACGGAGTCTCGCCTTCTTCCAGACTGACCGACTTCCCGACCCTGGGAAAGAACTGTCAGACTAGCCCGTCCAAAGAACTCTACTTTTGCTGCTTAGCGCCCTCACAGGCCGGGAGATTCATTATATTTCTGTCACAGTAACAAATTAAAAATATGGAACAGGTTTTGTTTATGTTACAATGTAAAAATGATGACTCACAGCAGACCACAAATATATATTTTTTAGTCTTTTAATAAGGGAGATTATAAATCAAGCAGATGAATACAAGGAAACAGCCATATAAAGATTGCAGAAACAAATTACGAAAATACATTGTTTACCTCAACATTGTGATATTGAATATTTTTAATGGCAAGAATCTTGTAAAATATGATACATCTCCTAATTATGTGGCAACAACTGACAATGACCAATATACACAGTAGGAATATAACAAAATATGCCTGTACTGTTTACAGACACTATAAAAAACAGACAGTAATACAATGTTAACTTGTGAATAATAAAAAATAAAAAATTGTCATGATACAAGTTATTTTAACCAATTAAACATTTTAGGTGTGAAAAATCCAATGTTAATATAAAAGGAAGAATTACTTTAAATACTGCAATTTAAAATCAAATAAAACAGTCTACGGTGGTGTACAGTTTGAATCACAAAGGGGATTTGATTATATCTTAACATAGATTGAAGTACATTATCAAAACGTTTTAAACTCCACTTAACATGTAAAATGTAAATCAACATTCTGTCTATTGTGTTTTTTGAGAGCACATGAAAAAAAGTTATTTAGCTGGTTTCACACATATTGGCTTTTGCTATACATGCTGGAGGCTTGTCTTTGCAGTATGGGTGGATGGTAAGTGCTCATCTTGGAGCTCACAGTCAGCCTAGTTTTCTTTTCTTCAAGTGGTGCTGAGTAGCATATCATAATTATCCCAGAAGCAAAAAGAAATCCAGAAACAGCCCATCCAATGTATAGGGCTTCTCCAAGCTCCCGTCTTTGAGCATTGAGCAGCAATGGGTTGTAGAAGTCTCTGATGATGGTGTTAGCAGTCCACGATACAGGAGTTATGATACAGATACCCGACATGACCAGAAGGATTCCTGCAGAAATCAGTACAAACCATTTTGTCCGTGTACCTTCATCCATGAACTTGGTGCATTTCATTCCAATGAAGGCAATCAGTAGTCCCACAAAGGCTAGCGCTACAGAGGCACACATCAGTCCTCTGCCTGCCTGGAGATCAGGGGAGAGAGCCAGCAAGGAATCGTACTCTTTACATTGCATCCTAAAATTTGCATGTCGAATACAGTTCATCCACAAACCTTCCCATCTGTTTTCGAAGACAATAATGTTTTCTTCAATGAATGCAGATATCTTCCATTGTGGCATTCCTGTGACTGCACAAGTTCCGACTAATCCGATGATACCAAGAACTAAGGCAACAAGTTGTAGTGGCCCCTTATTCATGGTTCAAGGTTTTTCGTTGAGTGCAATACTTGCTGAAGAAAAGCACAGGAATAAGACCTGCTGTAGTTTACTGTACCACACAGGCCACACAACAAATGGTGAAAAAGCTGCCCTGCTTTAAGCACCAGCAAAACTGAAACAATGCAAATTTGCTGGTTGAACAAGTTCAGTAAGCCAGTAGCAATAGAAAACGGTAGTGATTATGACATGTAAATATTTTACTGTATTGAATCTCAGGTCAGATTACAAAAATAACATGTGCTTCTCAAGTGTCTGGCACCACTTTTTGCCTCTGGTCAAAAAAAGTTTCCTTTTTGAATTCCTGTACAGAATATATTTCATCTGTATCTCCTCCACTTCTAGGGGATTTCGTGTTTAACTGTGCACATAAAATGGTGTTAAGGATACACTAGGGCAGGTGCTCTCAGAGTGAATGAAATATCTTACACAAGTCTAAAAATGTACACATGAAATGTACAAATGAAAGAGTCCTAAAACAATAAAACAACTAATCTAAAAACTTGCATTTTGTTTTCCTGTTTCTGTCTCACACTTCAACATGGTAGGTATGATCAACTAGAGGTCAGAAGCAGCTGTGCTGTTTTTTGTAGCAACCAACAAGTCTCTTTAGCAACCTTACTGCAGACCTGAGAATATGTCTTGATGTGTAGCACTACAGGAAATTCCAGTTGTCACCAAAAATCTAGCAAAAACTAGATTTAAACTAGCAAAATCAGGGATTGAACATCATGACCAACTGTAACTGGTTTAGTTATTGTTTGAATTTTTAAAAGGTGTTATTGTTAACCCATTGTGCACTGTATCTGTTAAGTTATTTACCCTCCATTATCTGTAAATGGTGTGGGTAAGGTAATTGCATACAGTAATTGAAAATTACTGACTTTAAAAGAACTCTGTGGTAAATTTAAAGAACTCTGTGGGCAGCAATGTGGAGTAGTGGTTAGGGCTCTGGACTTTTGACCAGAGGGTCCTGGGTTCAATCCCAGGTGGGGGACACTGCTGCTGTACCCTTGAGCAAGGTACTTTACCTAGATTGCTCCAGTAAAAACCTAACTGTATAAATGGGTCATTGTATGTAAAAATAATGTGATATCTTGTAACAATTGTAAGTCGCCCTGGATAAGGGCGTCTGATAAGAAATAAATAATAATAATATAAAAAACAAAAGACTATTAAAACTGTTCAGCATTCCTACTTCAGGATTCATTGAACTATGTTTAATTTGTTAAACAAAAAGCACCAAAGAGGTTTTGCAAATTAGATTTTATACTATGTTATACTAGTATTAAATTAATTAATATCGGGGATGAGCAAAATAGTTAAGGAAACTATTTAAATAGAAAATAGTGGTTCACAAATCTGTTTAACATACAAAAGAATATAGGTTGCCAGTAATGTATTTTAAACAGAAAATCTTAAGTACCATTATATATATATATGATGTGGTGCATATCCCCTGAAAATGATATTAATACCTTAAGGTGTATTAGAAATATAAGTGGACTAATTAATTAAATCTCTGTCTTGAGGGCCCCTTTCCTGCAGACATACTGAACTGTGTGACCACTGAACTAGGTGCCGGGGCAAGGTGGCGTCTGGACTGGATTAGGCTGAAAGGACAGTTGAATTATGCACAGGTAATTCACAACTGCAACAACAAGCATTTTGACGCAAGGAAGATATAAAGCATCCATATCCCGAGAGGAAAAGGACATTAAAACATCAAAGGACAGTTTTAAAGAGGCAAGATACGCTCCTGAAAGTGACTATTTAGCAGATAAATATCCAAGCAAAGCTAAACATTTTGCGCTCCACATCGATTGCTAAACAACTCTGCTACGTGAAGCTGCAGCTCCGGGAGTCTGCCGGAGAACAGGACCCAAGAAGAGGAAGCAAGCTGCAAGCGAGTCAAAGACCAAATGCGATGAGACTGAGGCCCAGCTGAGAGGACTGCCATAAAACGTACAGAGACTTTGATCAAACAAACCAGTCTGGGTCTGCTGTACACCTCAAACCACAGTATCCAAAAAGAAACTGTGCCTTGCTACCTGCATAGCTAAAGATTCAGCGAAGAGGACAAAGCGGACAGGCGCTGTTGTTGATACTATTTCAGGGATTGAAGACTTTGTTGCCAAGTTTCTGGATTATATCGGGGATCGAAGACTTTGTTGCTGAGAGGAGAGCCTTTTGTACTGGGCACTTAGAACATAAGAAAGTTTACAAATGGGAGGAGGCCATTCGGCCCATCTTGTTCGTTTGGTTGTTAGTAGCTTATTGATCTCAGAATCTCATTAAGCAGCTTCTTGAAGGATCCCAGCGTGTCAGCTTCAACAACATTACTGTTAGGGTAGAGTTGGGTGCTCAGTGTTAAACCTCTAGTTTTGCACTTTAATAACTTTGGCGGGGTTTGTCCACAAATTTTTATGTTCCATTGATTTGCAATGTTGTGAAAGCATGGAGAGTTTCATGACCTTGTGCGGTGAACGAGATCTGGATACCTGTTTTTTGTATAACTTCCCTTTCTTTCCCCCCATATACTTAACATGGGTTTTTGCATTTTTTGCTCTCATGTACAGGCTGCATGGTACTCGAATAAACGCCATTTCAATAATGAAACATGTACATTTTTTCCCTACCCTAGCTCAAATAAATGCAGCACTTAATAAAGAAACACATAAAAAAACACAATATGGCAAAACATTACAAATTGAAACAAAATTAATTTAATACATTTGAATAAAATGTATTTAAAAGAATACAACTACACACTGGAGCATATCGGTATTTTATTGTAAAGTTTATGGAACCCAAACAAAAAAAAGAGTACTATGTACTGATACTGGTGTAGGAGTAAATACAGCAGAACTATATAATTATTGATTTCCATTACATGAGAGTAGATGTTAAAACTTCATGCTGATTTGAACTTGGCTCTCGCCAAGATAAGCACCAACTAAGACGTAGCTTCACAGTAAACTAATGTAATCCATATGTGTCTCCATCCATTTGCGCTTCCTTACATATGATGATGTAGATATCCTTCTGTCTGGTGTTGATGGCTGAAGTGTAATGCTGGCTCCAGGGATCAGCTTATTGCCTCCCTAGCGCATCAGCACACACAATGTGTGTGTGTATAAAATATGTGTGTGTATAAAATAGCAAGAAAAGTAGTTTTAGTTGTAATGCAGGAGCTGTAGAATTATTATTTAAGTTTCTTAAATGCATTTCTGATTTTGTTGTATGCACTGTATTTTGGCTAATAAACTACGCTGCAGAATCCTGATCCAGACAGGAAGTTCGGTGAGTAGGGGGTGTGGTGTTTTGGAGTGTCAATGGGGAGCAGAAGCTAGTGTAGCTCTCGCTGTGGCATTGCTGTTTAGAGGATAGCCACGGGATAAACTTCCTCACGAAGCCCTGTCTGGACCAGGAGACCGTGATTGTTTAGTTGTCCTGGTGGTTGAAGAGAAAGAAACGTTCCGTATATTAAAGCCCTGCGACTAAGAAAAGAAAGGGAAAATAAGCCAACCTCCTCGGTGTTGAATTGACATTTCTCTCGTTAGTATTTCCCTCTCCACGCTACACTGGTATGTGGCCTCATCTAGTCAAACACTGATCTGCGACCTCAACAGCTTTCAGTTTAAAGTTGTAGGACTTCTTCGCCATAGTGATCAAGTTGTATCCACAGAAATAAACTTCAATATACTCCTCCCTCAAACACCATAAAAAAACACAATTAAAACATTGTGCCTTTCAAAAACAATAGTACTTCTTCTAATTGCCGCTACCCTTATTGCGCCTCAGCTGTTTTTAGGAATTTAAAATAAATGCTGCAGCATTAATTCAAAGTAATACAGGTAACTACATTTATGGACTACTTCAACACTAGAACCGCCGCGGTTATACTCATACCTGCCAACGGCAGTCATTATCACGGTACATTTAAACATCATCAATATTAAAATGAAAGACAAACTATCAGATACAACACAATAGTTTTATTCAAGCACATCATTTCAAACATCTGCACAGCCGAAACGCTGTATTTAAGTGAACAATTAAACATAAAAGGGTTTATTTTCTAACTTAACACATATAAAGCACTACTAAAAAATGAAAAACTATAATAAAATAAACATTTCAAAAGAAAACGAGTAAACGAGTATATGCACATACAAAACTGTAAAAACAAAAGTAGTTTTAAATCTAAAGCGAAAGTGACATATGATTTAACCATAATCCAGGTTGAGCTGCTGCAGCCAGCAGCTTTGCAGTTTTCTGATCGAAATGTTTGTTGAAGCGCTGTGGCTAGCTTCAAGATGAAATTTCTCCTACCTTGTACAAAACAAAGGAATTAATGGGAGCACGGCACACACCAGCCCAGCCGCCACAGCCTCCCTCTGAGTGGCCAGCGTCAGCCCCACCACTGCTGCCAGAGGAACCGGCAGCCTTTCTACCACTTCCACCGCCAGGAGCAGAGCAGCAGGAGCTGCCTCTGCCATTCCCACCTCCACCACTAGAGGATGAGGTGGAGCTCCCGTTGCTGCCTTCATGGACGGGGGCTCCCCTCCCACTGTTGACTCCCAAGGGTCTGCTACTGCCGTCGCCTGGGGTCACTGCCGTCTCTGCATCGCTGGGGGTCGCCGGTGTGATACCACCCGGGGCTGGCAGTTTGCCACTGCCAGGGGCCAGCAGTTTGCCACTGTCCTGGTTGCCACCTGTGGGCCCTGGAACCCTCCATTCCCATCCCAGCAACATGGGATGGACTTTTGGGACTTTAAGGGGGGAGATGGCCTTTATGGCCATATGTGCTGCGCACAAAGGGGGGGGGGGATATGTGACGGGGTACACCCCGCCCCTGTATTATTTGTATTTTTATGTATTTGTATTTATGATGCCGAAAAAGCTGTGTTTTATTGTTTGTGTTTAATTAAAACCTGTGAGAATGTGGCTGGAGCCTCAAACAGGTAATTGTTTTATTGATAATTAATTAAGGCTCCAGCCACAGCTTAAAAGAACCCGCTCCAGGCTGATTGAGGCATTTGAGCCAGAGACGGGAGTACTGTGTTGAGCTGGAGAATATAAGAGAAGCAACTGCTACCGTTGTACCACACAGCATTTGTTAGTTGGTTTATTTTGGTCACCAAGCCCTTTTGTTTTGTGTAAAGTATTTTGTTTATTATTTCATTTCTTATTAAAAGCCGAGCACAAACGCATCTCATTCCGTGTACTTACCTTTGAACTAATAGATGTGATAAAGTAAAATACTTATAAATTACCTTATACAGTGCACTCTGTTTATAAGAATCACATCCGTCCCGGATTACTTGATTCTTATAAGCGGTTGATTCTTAAAAGTGGACCGATATGATTACAATTAACAAAAGCGTTCCTCCACGCATCAGCAGTTTAAATACAGTATACAAGTGTCAATGGTGCTCAATCACTGAGGACAATACATCAAAACAAGTCCTCGTGGGTAAGCAACTTGTTATATGATCACGATTATGTTTACTCAAGGCTGCAGAATCCTATTTTACTACAGTATATTTGAAGCAATCGTCTCGTGAAGGTGCCTAGTTTAACTGTCGTGTGGTGCTACATGTAATGGCCTTTCAATTAAAATGACATTACAGTACAGTATTTTACTGTGAGGACTACCACGGCATTTAAGCATCTGTGGCTTGATTTTTTTTTTTTAAGTTGCGATGCAAATCTCAGTTTTTCACCAAGCAGAGATGCAAAGCTGCAATCCCCCTTCCTCTACATGTATAGCACACAATAACAGTGCTGTACTCGGTATGTATTCAATGAATGTGTATTCACTTTATTAAAAGTGGTTTTCACTAACAGAGAACACAAAAAGAGAACCTGTACAATGCAGTCGTGCGTCTTTCTTTTTCCTGCCATGTCGACACACATAAACTGCACGACTTGCTTTTTTTTCTACTGGGAGTCACTGCGGACCAGGGATTATACTGCACACACTGTGTATATGCCTAATCACGCGAGATGTGATCAGATTCAAAAACAGCTTTATTGGTTGTACACGTCATTGCATTTGATACAGTATCTTATTACATGCAGTCAGTTTGCCATGAAATGATTCTTATAAGCAGATTATTTTACATTGGTTGGTATAGGAATGATTTGGTCTCAGTGGTTTTGATCACTATATGCGGTCGGTTCTTATATCAGTAATTCTTATAGACAGAGTGCACTGTAAAGCTATCACACGTATGCAATAGCATTAAATATGAGTATTCCATTGTCTATTTTTTTCTTAAACTTCGCAGGATAAAATACACTTCTATAAATTTAACACAGAAATAAAAATAAGGGGTCACCAAATTAAATAGATTTGTCCTGCCTCTAAGGCAGCTTATTTAGATTTTTTTAAAGAAAGGTAAAATGAAACAAGGACGTGATTCTTTTTTTGTAATTGTTTTAAACTATTTGTTTCATATATAGTATTCAACTATCAATGTAAACTATTTCTTTAAATAAATTAAACAAGCACCTGGAGACCAGAAATATTCCATTATTGCTAAAAACAACTTAAAGTATACTGAATTTAACAAATGTGAAAATAACTAGTTCATAAATTTTGTATTATTCACTAACATATGTTTCTTAGAGGGTACCTGTGGTGAACTGAGAGTGACTATAGACTTATTTCAATAGAAAATATGTTTCCAAATACTTGTCATATTTTACAGCCCCTCCAATTTTTGTGATGGGTTATTTTGATGTTCAAAAAAGTGTTCAACTCACTACAAGCTTTAGTGCACTGGGTTGTAAACATGGCACGGTGATGTGATATGACAGCATTTATATTCACAATTGGTCGCCTATAGCTACACACGAAGCAAAGTCATTATCACGGAGATATATCACTCAATCTATTTTATATAGCGCCTTTCATAGTGGACCACCGTCACAAAGCGCTTTACAAGATGCAGTAACAAGAAAATCCATACAGAGAAATGCATAATACATGATATACAGATGTGTGGTCCAGTGGTTAAAGAAAGGGGCTTGTAACCAGGAGGTCCCCAGTTCAAATCCCACCTCAGCCACTGACTCATTGTGTGATCCTGAGCAAGTCACTTAACCTCCTTGTGCTCCGTCTTTCGGGTGAGACATAATTGTAAGTGACTCTGCAGCTGATGCATAGTTCACACACCCTAATCTCTGTAAGTCGCCTTGGATAAAGGCGTCTGCTAAATAAACAAATAATAACACAGCAGCTAATAGCAGATATCAGGCTTAAAAGGCATAGAAAGCAAGAGAGAACAGGTGGGTCTTGAGAGTTGATTTAAAGCGAGCAACGGTGGGAGCATCACGCACCAAAGCCGGGAGAGAGTTCCAAAAGAGACGGAGCTTTGAATCTAAACAAGTGTTCTCCAAGTGTGGTGCACTTTTGCTTGGCGATAACAAGGCAGGGGGTGATGTGATCACATTTTTTTACATCTGGTAAGGATCCTGGCAGCGATATTCTGAACTGGTTGCAGTTGGTTTATGGTCTGTGCCGGGAGACCACCATATAGAGAGTTGCAGTAGTCGAGAGGAGACAAATGCATGACAAAGTATCGCCGCATCCAGGAGGGAAAGGTAGGGATGGACTTTAGAGATGTTTCAAAGATGGTAGAAGGAAGATTTGACTACAGAGGAGATGTGGGTATCAAAGGAGAGGTTCCTGTCAAGAAGTACACCAAGGCTTTGTACTGTGGGGGAAGGCAGCAGCAGACAGTTTCAGAGGTTCAAGGCAGCTATATTTAGATTCTTAAGTTGAGTTTTAGATCCTACTAGAAGGAGTTCAGATTTGCTAGTATTCAGCTGAAAAAAAATTGGCAGACATCCAGGCCTCTGTCTTGAATGCAAGCCGAGAGGCTTCCAGGGTCAAGTTTTAAGTAGAGCTAGGTGTTGTCAGCATAGGAGTGAAACATGAGGCTGTGTTGGTGGATGAGGTGATCCAAGGGAAGCATGTAGATATTGAAGATAAGGGGCCCAAGAACAGATCCTTGGGGGACACCACAAGTGACTGGGTTTGCAACGCTACTGCGTCCAGCATAGAAAACACTGCATGCATCCGGATAGGTAAGAGGACATCCAGGAGAGAGGTTCCAGAGATCCCAGCATACTTCTGAAGGCAGTCAAGAAGAATGCCATGATCTATGGTGTTAAAAGCAGCTGTTAGGTCAAGGAGGACAAGCACAGAGGGAGCACCAACATCAGCACTGAACAGGAGATCATTCACAATCTGGAGCATTGTCACAAAGACGGCCGACAGTGGGTGACGTCAGACCAGAAACAGGAAGTAATACACAGCAGACAGAGATTTGGGGTTTTGGTGAAGCTGAGCGCGTGATCGCGCTCAGCATTTAATAATTAACAGAACAGAAAATAAAAGGTTTAAACACAAAAACACAGGACACGGCACTTGCGGCCAAAATAAACATATAAACAAAAACGGACTATCACTAAACAAAACGGTGCACGGAGACAAACAAACACGGTGAGCACAAACTAATATAATTCTTCTTATCTTTCTCTCCTTCTCCACACCCGTTCTCCACTCTCGAACACCTAACCCCGAGTGAGTGAATCGTGCATCTATATATACTGTTGTGCTGGGATTCAATTACTAATTAATTATTTACTTGAATCCCAGCACGTGAATTAATTAAGTGCAACCTCGTGCCTAACTACAATTATACATTTTTAAACACACGTGAAACACAGACCCGCTTATATCCCGTGTACCAATCGCTATACACCAACATTAACACATGCAACATGCAACATATAACACACACATGCACACAGGGGCGGGGCACATTGCCACAAGCATACACAAATATTACGGATGAAGAGAATAATTCCAACAGAATACAATTGTACCTGTATGAGCCATTATTGTTAGACTACATTAGTCTAACCTCTTCAGGCAGTGAGAGTGACGATTCAGGACAAGGACAGCCTCTAAGTTAGATGTATGAAAATGCAATATTCTGTTACCGGTGTGATAATGCTCTGTGAAAAAACGGGATGAAATAAGCGTCCCAAGAAAGGTTCTGGGACACTGGGGCATTTTTCTCAACTGAGAAATATTAGCAAGTAGGTACCTCGTCATGTCAATTGGTGAAGGTACCCTTTTTTAAAGTATGTTTGTTTATTGAGTGGTTTTACAATAATTATGCATTAGGTCTTGGGTGTCAAAACTGAGCTGGAATTCTGCCAATGGGGCACAAAGGGCTTGGCTGGGTCATTCAACAAGACAAGCAGGCTGGGGTTGGTTCAAGTTATGCACAGTTATGCAGAAATGTGTCTTCATTGAAGCTTTAAGAAAACAGCTTTTATAAAACTTACACAAGGTTGAACAGTGATCAACACATGGGTCAACAATGCTAGTTTTATGAATATGGCTTATAAATATACATAGATAAAACCTTTCAAAAAGAAAAAAAGATGATAACCGCACACTCAATTGCAATCCAAAAATAATTTATTAAAAGAAAAGCCGATATTTCGACACTGGGGTGTCTTTATCAGGGTAAAAGTTTGTACAAAAAAAGATATATTTAAAAGGTTTCATGTAATCAACAGGTGAAGAGAAGGCATTGCATTCACATGGAAATTCAATAATTAGTATAAGATCAATCAAGGAAGATTAACAAACTAAATTACCAATTTAGAGTTAGTTAAATTGTTTGACAAGAACAATTTTAAATTGAGAAATAAACTAATTTATACAATTTTCACAAGAAGCACTTATCAATTACCATATAGTTGCTGTACGAAAATATAGACAATTAATATAGAAATTACAAAATTAAGGAGGCACATTACTCATGATTAAGTTACATAGTTCAATTGTTCTATCAGAGTTAAAAAAAAAAAACATTTTTAAAATCGATTAACAGACGTTTATACAGTTTTCACAAGAAGCACTTAATATCAAATTCCACGTTCATACCTTGGGGGGGTTAATGTTTTCAAAAAATCAATCCAAAACAATTATTTTTGTTACAGTAAATTATCCAAATCACCTCCTGCCTCCTAACCTTTTCAATTCCTAAATAACGAAGAGCGGAGATAGGATGTTGCGCCTCAATAAAGTGAGCAGCTGCAGGATAAACTGTATTTTGACATAATAGTACTACGATGTTCAGCAATTCTGGATTTAAGAGAACGTGTAGTTTTGCCAATGTGTACTTTACTGCATGGACAAGATATCATATAGATTACACCAGTCGTTTTACATGACATTACTCCTTTTATAGGAATGGCTTTACCAGTAAGTGGATTTTTAAATAAGTGTGACTTAACTGTACTATTACATTGAGCACAAGAGCCACATTTGTAATTACCATCTGATATGGGGGCCAGAAGTGTCTGTTTTGATTTAAGGCGTAAATCTGCCCTAACTAGGGTATCTCTTAAATTACACCCTTGTCTAAAAGTAGACGGAGAGGGTCCAAAATTATTTTGATACTGTAAGATCAGATTGTAAAATATGCCAGTTTCTACTGATTATACCTTTTATTTTTCTCCACATTTGGAATATTTAATAATCATCAACATAACTGGATTCAAGTTTTTAACTTTTCTTTACATAGAATATCATCTTGGGATTTTAAAGAAATTTTAGACACAGCAGCACTGAGGCACTTGGTTATATACATCAATGTATCTTTTCCAAATCACTATATGTTTTAAGAAATTGTTAATCTGGGGATTCAAAATTAATAATTCTTCCAAATATCCAACATATAGATTTGCATAATTAGGCACCCGATACACATGCCAGCATCAGTGACACACTGTCGGTTGTGGTGAAAAGTGTACAGTGCTCACTGGTGCAGAGGCCTAACACCTGTAATATGCAGGACAAACTTAAACCACCATTCAGTGTCACACCGTCGCTGATCAGCAGCCAATAGCAAGCTAGCAAGGGTTATGTCAATTGTTCATGTGATGTTTTCACTTACTGAATTAATCTACTTGAGATAATGTTCCACAAACTTTAAAAGTCTATACAATATGTTGACATTGTTTTCATGCCATTTACATAGCTGGATTATGTATTTAATTATGTATTTGTATTTAAGATAGCTTTCTTTTCACAGCACCGTGAAAATAGTCACTTTGTATTTATTGTAGCATATTTTTTTCTTGTCGTCGTTGTTTTGTATATATCAATATATGTAGAAGAAACACGTTACAAACAAAGAAATGCAGTTTAACCAACACAGCATTATGAATAATGTAGGCCTAATGCCCTTTGAATCACGTTCCGGTTAGAAAAGTCATTCTACTGTTACCGATTCTACTATTCCTAGATTTTCTTACGCTCTTTTCTTAGTTTTATCGCCAGAATACCAGTATCTTTCAAAATGAATAAAGCGCAGGTATTTATTAACTGCAACATGCTTTTTGGATGCTTGTGTTTAAAGTTTTAATACCATACAGTATTTGTAGGTGTATAGTGAATGGATACCATTTGCAGTTGCCTAATTGGGCTCATGCATTTTCATCTGCCACTGATATTCTTGAACTCAAAGTTGATAGAATGTAATATTTATTCAAGATAAACATGTAAATGAATATGTGGTTTTTCATGTGTCCAGTGTTATTGGTTGTATTTGTAGCACCCACAAGATTTAAGTAAAGTACTTACGTGTTTAATCCTGTGTAATATCTGGAAAATGCCTTTTTTTTGTGTAAACTAAAATTCTGTAGTTTAGGAGGCAGCCTGTTGGTGGCGCCATTCGAGAGAGACTGATATAGATCTGCATTGTTATTTGCTCTTCAGAATGTCATTGACGACTGAAGCAGCAACGCTGACTCTGTCTCTCTTAACTGATATATTCAGAAAAAAATATATAAATCTGCCACGGGACTCGACGACGATACCGAGGACCTGTAACAGATTTTGGGGGCTCGGTCCGGGATTGAGAGACGAGACGGCGTCTGTGAGATCACCGCCAAGCGCAACGGGATATTGCATTCGGGCTGAACAGAAAGCGACAGCGAGGCGGACAGGCTGGCCTAGTGAAACTGAGAGACAGCAGGCGCGGCGCGAGTGTCTGAACAGCACAACAATGAGTGATCCCATAGTGCGAAAAGACGTGATCTGGAACATTCGAAAAGGGCTGCATCGGCTGAATGCAGAGAGACTACATAAAATAGCGTTATCGCTAGAGCAGGTACCAGGTAAACATCTAGCTGATATAAATACGGACAATGAGGAGGAAATGTTTGAATACATTACTGCTTATGTGTATAATCCTGAATTGTTAGAACGGGAAGATGAGGGATTGTCTGAATTACTGTATTTGCGTGATGAAATAATGGATTCGATTGCAGAGATGGAAAAACAACAGTGTAATGTTGTAATTGAGAAAAATGTGGTAAATTTAGAAAACGAAAATGTTAGTCAAACTGAACAGAGTGAAACTAACCCATTACCAGTGTTATTAACTGATGCACGTGACACAACAGCACAGTACAGTGCTGTCACCAGAAACACAGTTAAACGCACTACGCAAACTACCACCAGGGGGTGCTCTGATACAAATTCTGTTAATGATGGCATACTGAGCTTGAGAGATGTAGCACCATTTTTGCACCGCAAAGATTACAAAATATTTGGTGGCCAGATTGGTGATGATTTTTCAGAAATTGGGTTCAATAATATTTCCAAGCAAATAGATGAAGGAGTAAAGCAACAGCACAGTGAGTCTGAAATAATTAGAAGTGTACTCAGGGTAATCAAACCTGGAAACTTTAAAAATATGTTGACAGACAAAGATAACCTTACACTTGCAGAGTTAAAAGCCTTTCTGAAAGCTCACTTAGGTGGGAGAAACAGCACAGAGCTTTTTCAGGAATTAATGAGTTCTAAACAGAATGATCAAGAATCGCCACAACAGTTTCTTTACCGAATGATCGGTTTAAAACAAAAGATATTGTTTGCATCACGCCAGTCAAATTCAGAAATTAAATATGATCAAGCCACAGTACAAGGAGTATTCATCCATACTGTTTACCAAGGTCTCAGTGTTAAGTATAGCAACATCCGGCGAGATTTGAAACCTTACCTATCTGACTTAACTGTGACAGATGAGGTGTTAGTAGAACAACTAGCAAAAGTAACCAGTGAAGAAACTGAGTGGCAGAAAAGGGTTGGGATGGTATCACGTGGAAAACCCACACACTTACACAGTGTGCAACTAGACAGCTTCCCATCAAAACCAGAGGCGCAAACTCATAAGTCAGATCAGGCAGAAAGCAATTCAAAAGCTATTCAGGAATTGACTGCACAATTAATGGTTCTGTCCAAGACGGTTGAACAACTGGCAAACAGAGATTCAAATCAGACTGTGACACCTAGAAAAGCGTCTCTACTTGACCAAGTACCAGCTGAAGTGCGACGCAAACTGTGCCAAAACTGCTCAAGGCAGGGGAATGCAAATTGTATACACTGTTTTAAATGTGGCAAAGAGGGACATCGGGCCGTGGGGTGCTTTGGGAATCTCACAGAGTCGGAAGCATAAACCGATCACTGAGAAGGGACTACCAGTGATCGGGGAAGAGAATAGGTCCCAATTTTGTGTGGTGTGCAAATTAAGGCCGCAGATTCTGTCCTGCCCAGAGTCCGACATGCTTAAATATTGTTCACAGGAGTGTCAGCGTAAGGATGAGAGTGATAAAAATGAAGCTGCATTGAAACAAAATGTAATCTCACCAGAAAGAGCATGCAAAATACAGTCTATTGAGACCAGTCATTGCACAACTATTGCACAACTAGTTGGAGGAAAGTGTTTACTTGAGTGTTATATGAATGGCATTGCTGTAACAGTACTACTTGATACAGGAGCTCAAGTCAGTATGTTAGATAGGCAATGGAGAGAAAAATACTTATTTAAGCATACTGTACGTCCACTTGAAGAGCTAATGGGTGTGCACAGTAAATTAGATATAATAGCAGTGAATGGTATGTCTTTGCCATTTGATGGATGGGTTGGCGTGCAAGTTGATTTACCTGGCAGTGACAGCATCCAGCCTACGATACATGTACCATTTTTAGTGAGCCAAATCGCTATGGAGAGACCGATTTTGGGATTTAATGTAATTGAGGAGATAGTTAGAGCAAACAGTAGTGGAATTGAGAACAGCGTTAAAGGTTTGACACATCTGTTGAGCAAAGTAATAGGAATTGAAAATAACAAGGCCAACGCACTTGTAAGTTTGATCTCCATAGGTAAACAAGAAGAAGAGAACAGTTTCACTGTGAAAACTGGGAGAAAGTGCATTAAAATACCCAAGGGACAGGTAATCAATGTAAAGGGGAAAGTTGATTTTAAACACAGCAGTATCGGGGATGTAGCAGTATTTGAGCCACTGGAAGACAATCCAGCCTTGGAAGACCTTGATGTTGGTGAAGGAGTCATAAGCAATCCTGAAAGCTTATCCTCTACAATTACAGTTCCTGTTTACAATTGCACTGCTCATGACATATTCATACCAAGTAAAACTGTTTTAGGACATCTTCAGTTTGTTTCTGCAGTTTATTCCGCCACAGAGGACACAGCTGTAATAGGGGATGCCAATGTAACATCAGACAACTCGTTAAAGGAAGTGACCAGCGCGATGATGAAAGACAGGACATGCCCACCGACAGGTTCTCAGCAAGAGGCAAGTCAAACAACTGAAGACCTCTGGCACCCACCTGTAGACTTAAGCCACTTAGACTCTGAACAGGAACGTGTTACCAGACAGATGCTTTATGAAGAGTCTGGCACATTTGCTAGAGATGAAGGAGATATTGGTAACATTCCCAGTCTACAGCTGAAGATTAACTTGAAAGATGACACCCCAGTGCAGAAGACTTACACCTCTATACCTAAACCATTATACAGAGAAGTTAAGCAGTATATACAAGATTTAATGGCCAAGGGTTGGGTAGTTCGATCCAGGTCTTGCTACTCATCTCCAGTAGTGTGTGTGCGGAAAAGAGATGGCAGTCTCCGGCTGTGCATTGACTACCGGGAGCTTAACTTGAAAACCATAGCTGACAGACACCCGCTGCCAAGGATGCAAGATCTGACAGACAAGCTAGGTGGTAACTCATGGTTTTCCATTCTGGACCAGGGAAAAGCATACCATCAAGGCTTCATGGTAGAAGATTCACGACATCTAACAGCATTCATTACACCGTGGGGATTGTATGAATGGGTTCGTATCCCGTTTGGCCTTATGAATGCACCTGCCGCTTTCCAGCGCAGCATGGAAGAGATTCTGGAAACACTACGAGATGAATGTTGTTCACCTTATCTAGATGACATCTTATGCTATGCAAAGACATTTGAAGACCATGTGTCAACAGTACGAAGAGTGTTACAGTGCCTGCGAAGAAATGGTGTGAAACTGAGAGCAGCAAAGTGTGAACTTTTCAAGCGGGAAGTTCGGTATGTAGGGCGCCTCGTGTCAGAAGCTGGTATTCGAATGGATCCAAAAGACGTTGAAGCAGTTACCAGTTTGGGGGAAAAGAGACCTGCCACAGTCGGAGAAGTTAGAAAACTACTTGGATTTTTGAGTTACTACCGCTCCTACATACAAGATTTTTCAAGAATCGCGAAACCATTGTATGAGCTCCTTCAATTCAGAGGGGAAGGGGTGCCGAGTGACCTCAGCTCACCGTCAAAGAAGAAACATCAGCGCAAGAAGTTGAGTCAGACAGGCCAGTTATCTTCAAGAACACCTGTGACATGGACAGAAGACCATCAAGCTGTTCTAAACCAACTAATAGATGTACTGATTTGTCCTCCAGTTCTTGCGTACCCAGACTTTAGTTTGCCATTTGTCTTACACACTGATGCGTCAGAAAAAGGACTTGGTGCAGTTCTTTACCAGAAACAGAATGGGAAACTTAGGGTAATTGGATATGGCTCTAGGACATTGACAGCAGCTGAACAGAATTATCATCTCCATTCTGGAAAACTGGAATTCCTGGCTCTAAAATGGGCTGTATGCGAAAAGTTCAGGGATTACTTGTTCTATGCTTCTAGCTTTACCATTTACACAGACAACAACCCATTGACCTACATCATGAGTTCTGCAAAACTGAATGCAGTTGGACACCGCTGGGTTGGAGAACTTGCGGATTTCAGATTTGACATAAAATACAGACCAGGTAAAGCTACGACGCACAACGTATGGCTGAAGCATACAGAATCGCCACTGAAAACAGTAGGCAGTCATCCTTGAAAGGGAAGAAGTATTATGAGCAGCACTTGAGGGGAATAGTACTACAGCCTGGAGATAGGGTCCTTGTAAGAAACCTCGGAGAACAAGGGGGACCAGGAAAGCTAAGATCGTACTGGGAAAAGACTATATACAAGGTCAAGGAACGTATCAAGGACAGCCCTGTATATAAAGTACAGCCGGAGTCCGGGGAACCACGAACACGAGTATTGCATCGCAATCTTCTGATGCTGGTGAATGACTTGCCTGCAGAGGTCCCTGTTAAACAAACATCTAGAACCTGTAAAAACAGAACAACAAAGCACCAGGCTTCTGTGAGAGAGAAAATTGCATCGTCATCATCTGACTCTGATTCTGACTGTGAGGGAGGCATGATCCCAGCAACTTACCTTTATAAGCAGTTCCATAGAGAGTTTCCGAGGCAGAACCAACATGAAATAGAACAAGTCAATGACGATATTCAAGACTCTTTTCGTTCCCGGAGATTTGATCCAATAGCTGAGAATACTGGAAGTGGACTAACCCTGCCCGAAGCAGAGGGAAGCAATGCCAACAGTGAACAGCAAAAGAATCAAGCTGAACCAGAAGAGAAAGAAGATGAGAATCCAGGTATGAGGGAAAACCCGATGCAAGAAACTCATGAAGACAGAACTAGCCCACAACCAGAGAATGAGATGAGAAGAACAACTAGGGATAGGAGACCACGACAAATCTTTACCTATGATAGGTTAGGGCAACCATCCTACTATACACCAACAGTGAATAGTACATCCTTAAACGTACGTGCACTTCCATACATGCCTATGACACAATTAATACCCTATTCAGTATTATGTTATAGTCAACTGGTTCCTATGTTAGTAGCTTTCTAAAATGAGAGTTTGGCTTATGTAAATAGGTTTTCGGAGTTGCTGTTCCTAACCACATGGTTATTTATTGTAATGATTTGTGCTTTGCTTCAAGAGAAAAAAAAAGAAATGCTGACTTTATCAAGGTCAAATGTCAGGAGACATTTTATTTTTGTAGGGTAGTGTGTAGCACCCACAAGATTTAAGTAAAGTACTTACGTGTTTAATCCTGTGTAATATCTGGAAAATGCCTTTTTTGTGTAAACTAAAATTCTGTAGTTTAGGAAGCAGCCTGTTGGTGACGCCATT
This sequence comes from Acipenser oxyrinchus oxyrinchus, assembly GCA_030684275.1. Lineage (NCBI taxonomy): Eukaryota > Metazoa > Chordata > Actinopteri > Acipenseriformes > Acipenseridae > Acipenser > Acipenser oxyrinchus. The sequence continues at coordinate 17,257,080 of CM060253.1, forward strand.
TGAGAGAGACTGATATAGATCTGCATTGTTATTTGCTCTTCAGAATGTCACTGACCACTGAAGCAGCAACACTGACTCTGTCTCTCTTAACTGATGTATTCAGAAAAAAATATATAAATCTGCCACGGGACTCGACGACGATACCGAGGACCTGTAACATATTGCGTGGGGGTTGTATTGTTTTCCATTAGTTGTAATTGCAGTAATGCGAAATAGCTATTTAAACTTAATACATTGTAAGCCTATTGCTTGAATTATAACTGCATAAGACCTGACTGTTTTATGTCTAAAAGGAGGTATGACACAGGCCCGTTTTTTGGGATGGAACTGCATAACAGTCTAGCGTTTTGATTGGTCCATGTCTGTCACATGAATATGTCGTCACACGATTGGGAAAGCTTGCAGGCATTTTTAACATTGCGATCAGAGAGAGAGAGAGAGAGATCCTGGGCCTCTATAATTTTCAGATAACCTCCCAAATTCCGTGCCGCTCTGATAACGTCCCAAATTCTGGGCCGATTTGCATTTTCGAATTCAACCCTTTTTTTGGGATATTCTGCTCAGCTGACAGCCAAGTTTCTAAGTCATGCGTGCACAGATTACCATAAACCGGATCGTGCAAGAGTAACCCTTAGTTCATGAATCAGTATTTTTTTTTTATTCTCCCCAGAAAACATTAGTTTATGAAGAAACTGAAATAAAATGTAAAAAAAAAAATGTAAAAAAACGTATTCATTACAATGAAGAAACTCCATTGCACTGAAATATATACATGAAAATTAATTAAAGCAGTCATTTTCCTTTATTAAAGGTTAATGTTAAAACACATTTTTGAGAAGGAACATGGTATTCCAATAAAAGGACATCACATTTGCTTATGTAATGACCATCAATATATTCTTTTTGGGGCAGAAATGAGACTGCAACCCTGAGTAGATGAAGGCTGTTTATTTTGACAATAATTAATCACAAAATATAGTCATAGTGAGGGAAAGGGGACTGGGAGTTGAAAGTGAAAATAAATGATTGTAGTAGTTTTTCCTTTTACTCTACCCTTCCCAGTCTTTTACCTCCCCCCCTCTTTTGCGCCAAACTTGCACTCCAATTCCCCTCCAAACACACCACCATGCAACCCCTGCAGGCACACACCACCAGTCAACCCCTGCAGTCATTTTCCTTTATTAAAGGCTAATATTAAAACATTTGAGAAGGAACATGGTATTTAAAAAAGGGTTTAAGAGACCAGTGCCCTTCAACAACTTCAAATAAATCTTATGGTATTGTATTAGGCACCATTTTCCTTATCCATTCCTGATAGTTTATACTGTAGGCCAGGGATTTTCAACTCTACCCCTTCTATCTGGAGGTTTCAGGTCTCTGAGATGTCAAAGTACCTCAGTTGCAATAAAAGAATTTGAGAATAATCTGATGAACAACCCCCCCCCCCCGTTACTGTAACTGTAAATGTTTTTATACGTTAACATTTACTTCCCATCTCCTCATAATAATGTGTGCCATTTAAAATGTTTACCTCAAGATAAAACTAGAATAACTACTAACAATGTTAAAGCCAACATAAAAAAATATCCAAAGGGATTCAGTATAACTTTTTGTCGCTTTGCACTCTGTAGACTCTTGTGTTTTCTTCCTTTGTTTTGCAAGTAAGTAATGTATCCATTTCAAACACCGAAAGCAAATTCAACCCATCGCTACTGCTGTAACTAAAATGCAGCCACGCCTAATAAATAAACCAAAAACGTTAATAAACCGTAAATAAGTTATATTTAGTTATTTATACTGTACTTCTAAAGATTGCAAAAAGATTGTGCTTCCCTGATTAGGAGGCTTGGTGGTCCAGTGTTTAGGGTTAGGAGTGCACCTATTTTTTTGTAACCGACGGCCTTTTGACAGTCATTTTTAACTTTGATGGCCTTTTGTAAAAGTGTCGGCCTTTTTTAAAAATGACGGCCTTTTTGTAAAAGTGACAGCCTTTTGATACCCAGCATACACTGCAATACCCAGCAAAGTTATACACCGATATTCTGATAGCACAGCAATTTAAATGAAGTTCGTAAGTGGTTGTGTTCCTCAAATACACAATAAAAAGTGATATTTATAGTGTACACAGTTATACAGCGATATAGTGGTTTCGGCCATCTAAGGACAGGTACTGCATGGGAATCAAATAAGCTAGACACTCGAGCTTCTGGATTCATTATCTGCATGTCCTACAGGTACTCTGTACCAATTTTCAAGTTGCTAAGTGGTTGTGTTTGTCAAATTTGCACTACAAAGTGATATTTTAAAGAATAGGGTATAGAGTGTTTTTTGCGTGTGCAAGCGGAGGCGACAAAACTTTCAATGTAAAACTATGCTCCGATACACACAGGCTGATACTGTGATCACAAAACACTTTGAATGGACTTAAACTGGTGCTTCTGTTGCATAAATACACTACAAAATGTGTATGTTTCAGGTCTTATATATAATGTGCATTTTTTGTATGTATTTTGCCATAGGAAATCGCACGGGGGTGGTCCTCCTGTCGTACCCCATAAGTCCACAGATCCTGGGCTAACGAACTGGGAAGCACTCTCTTCAAATGCACATCAGTCTTAGTTAAAGAAAATGGGTTCCTTTGGGTTCGTAAGACCCACGACCACCATTTGCCGAGTCTTACCCCAATGGTGTTTTTATAATGGGATTTGCCATAGGGAGTGGGGTGGTCTCCTATCGTACCCATATCTCCACGACCCCTGGGCCAACGAACTCAGGAGGGCACTCGTTGTGTGCACAAGAGTCTTAGCTAAAGAAAGACACTGGCCACGTGTTCGTACGAAACCCAGCTGCCAGATGGCGGGCGTTGCCCCGAAGGTGTTTTATAATGGGACTTCCCATAGACATTTTTCAGGGTGCTATCTCTCAGGTTCCGGGGGTCCCTGAGACTTGAAAATCGGTATGGGGGTCTACCTCGGGGCCCCTGTCGATCCCTCCAAGTGACGTGTCCCCAGCTGGAAAGTACCCCAATTTAGACTTTTTTTGCCAACCTGGAGCTCAAAAGCTATTGGAAATCCAACCTTGACACCCCGTCATGCTGAAAATGTTCTAGGTGCCAGCACGGCTCGGCAAAGTGATTTTTTTCATCACGACTTGAGTATTTGGGTGAACCATTACGCCATTCTAGGAGGTGGCTTGGGGTGCTCCCCTGAGTCTAGATCACTTTGGATGGTGGTTCTAGATGCTCGGGTTCAAGAGATATGCCTGAATATTTGTTTACCTCTGCCATACCCATGAATGGGGCTGAACACCCGAAACAAATTTTTGCTAAGAATTGCTACAAATTGCGTTACATTCAATCTAGAACAACTTGAACAGTGGTTCTAGGGGCTTCGGTTGCAGAAACAGACTCCCTTTTGTGAAATAGACTACACAAGGTTTTATATAGGCACTTTTTTTTTCAATTTTGATGCAAAAAAGTATTTCGATTTACCTCAGGCTGATATTGTGATCACAAAACACTTTGAACGGAGTGTCTGCGTGATTGCATGGCTGAAACAGTGACATTTTCAAGTATATGGGATTTGCCCATATGCAACATAGTGAAATGTGGCACCTAAGGCAAGCAGCTGCATCGGAACGAAAAGACCAAGTAACTTGTGCTTCTGGATTGATTATCTGCATGTACTATTATTATTCTTATTTATTTCTTAGCAGACGCCCTTATCCAGGGTGAGTTACAATTGTTACAAGATATCACGTTATTTTTTACACACTATTTTTACATACAATTACCCATTTATACAGTTTTTTTTATTTTTCTTTATTGGAGCAATCTAGGTAAAGTACCTTGCTCAAGGGTACAGCAGCAGTGTCCCCCACCTGGGATTGAAACCACAACCATCCGGTCAATAGTCCAGAGCCCTAACCACTACTCCACACTGCTACTACAGGTACTCTGTCAGCCTCCTACCACATTCACAGCCTGTTTGAGAGCCTGACATAGATGGTCGATTGTGCACAATACACTTAAAGCAGTGTTCACCTCTTTTTTCCTTATAAATCAGTTTTTCTAGAAACACTGGGATCAGTTACAGACTGTTAGTCTGATACTACAGCCCTTTAGATGGAGCTTCTACGTGGTTGCATGGCTGAAAAAACACTTAGTGACATTTTTCAAGTATAGCGCAATATAATGAAATGTGGCAACTAAGGGCAGGTACAGCATCGGAAGCAAAAGGCACACCAACTTGTGCTTCTGGATTGATTATCTGCATGTACTACAGGTACTCTGTAGCAATTTTTAAGTTTGTCATTTTTTCTTTTTGTTTTCTTTTCCACAGTGCAACAGAAACAGCGGCAGTACAAACCAAACAGAAATATACAAAACAAAATAAAATGGCTTGCTGGTCAAAACAAAAGGAAAGGCTATACAATGTAACATTTCAATACACTAGTACTTACAACATCTACCCGCAATAGATACTTCCAGGGTTTTGTTTATTTTTTCGTTCTTATTTTCACGTTTGTACAATAAGGCCTTCACTAGCATTCACTGTTCTCCTTCTCTAAAATGTCCTGCCCCCTTTATATCTGCCTTGCCCATAACAATCTCATTACCCCATTAAACAATCATCCAATGAATGAGTGTTCAATCACTGAATGACTGCGTTTTCTAAGCTTAAACATATCATTGCAAAATAAGTACAGTTTAATAAACAATATTTATTAAACTAAATTAGTGAATAACATTATTTAAAATGAAAGGTGCCAAGATATTAGTCTGCAACTGCATACATTATATGTAAATATTGTAGCAGTAGTGAAAAATTTGCTGTTTTGCGTTTATATTCTAGTTTATATTTAGAAGTTATATTCTAAAAAGTCTTCTGATTGGCAAAAGGCAAAATTCTTAACCAAAGTACAGTAATGCACAATGTCTGCCTTACTGACATTGTTGTAGACTACACATTAAAAGCTCTACAGAGCTATTCTCAAAATATGTTTTAGTTCAAGATATACAAATACATGATTATCATGTATTTGTATTTACTGCTTGTGGCGGAGTGTCCCTCGCTCCCTCCCTCCCTCCCTCCCTCCCTCCTTCCTTCCTCTCTCTCTCTCCATAAAGTCTGCTTCACGCATGAATAAGGCCATTGTTGAGTTTTTAAGTCAAGAAACACTGGTAAATAAGATTGTAGAGGAAGGATTTTCTGTCAATGGTGCTTTTATTTCTGCTTTACCTCTGTCAACTCCTCTAAGGAAAGTGGTTTTATCAAATGTCCCCACTTTTATTCCAAATGTAGTGATTGAAAGAGAATTGGCAAGATACGGTAAAATCATGTCCCCGATTAGAATGATTCCGCTAGGCTGTAAGAACCCCGAGGTGAAACATGTGATGTCTTTTCGTAGACAAGTGTTTGTATTGCCGCATAACCCGGGGCAGGATCTGAATGTAGCCTGGGGGTTTATTTATTAATGTGTTATTTTTGCAACCTCAGACAAAATGAAATGCTTTCATTGTGGCGAGGAAGGGCACATGAAGCAAGCCTGCCCTAAGCTCAGATCAGCGGCTGCGGCGGAGGGCAGCGCTGAAAGGCAGGGGGCTGGTCAGGCTGAGGGTGTTCGGGGAGCACAGGTGGAGGAGCCGGCGGAGACGACCGTGCCTGCGCCCCTAGTTAAGAAGAGGATTGCTGCGGAGAAGCAGTCTGCAGTAGCGGATCCTCCTACAGAGTCAACTATACAGGAACCCCCTGCCGAACCGGAGGGGAGCTTTACTGTTGTGATTTAAAAAAAAGAAAATGCAGAAAAGAGCTGAAACAGTGGTCGTGGGGGAGTCTATCTGGGGCCCTGTGGCGGCTCACAAAGGTAGCGGCGAGCCTCAACTCACTGCTCCTGGGGAGCCGAGCCACGGCTCGCTGGTTGGTGGTGATGCGGGGTCTCAGCCCAGCACTGCCGCCGCTGGAGAGTCGGGGCCGGGGGAGAGCGGCGGCGATGGCGATGATCAGGCCGTGGCTGCGGAGCTTCCCCGCACAGGGAAGGAGGCTAGCGGCAGCGCTGGACTAGCATCCAGTGACGCCATGGCCCTGCCCTCAGCAGAGTCCTCATGGCCGGAGGAAGATGAGTCGGGAGCCAGAGAGGAGGATTCGGCCGAGGAATGGGAGGCGTTCGCGGGAGAAGACGAGGATGAGGAAGGAGAGCTCTCTGACACCTCTATGCTCTCCGACATCCAGGTCAGTCAGCCCAAAAAAAAAAAGCTGTACTCGCTTGAACCGTTTATTAATTTTATGGATTGCACAAAGGGTAAAAGGGGAGTTGAAATTCCACTTTTCTTTCCTGACTTGAAATTGTTTTTAGTCTCTGCTAATGTACTGTTAAGAAAAGCGAGTTTAGGAGGAATTTGACAGGAAAAAGAGGTTTCGTTTGAAAAAGTTTATAAGCACTGCTAGAAAAATGGTTGCGCAATCAAAAAGTTTTTAAAGGATCAATTCAATTTTAAAGCTTTTACCCTTGTTTTTTTGTATTTATTTATTGCCAGTTTATTTTTCTTCCTTCATGGATAAGTTTTTAGTGAGTTCTTTAAATATAAACGGTTGCCGTGATGATTTTAAGAGAGCCCAATTATTTAATTTTATTGAGTTTAAAAAAGCCAATTTTATTCTATTACAGGAGACCCACTCTGACAGCAGCAATGAAGCACACTGGCTGTCAGAGAGGAAGGGGAAGGCGATTTTAAGTCACGGATCTAATGTTAGTGCGGGGCTCGCAGTTTTATTCTCTCCGGGGATGGGAGTAGACGTGGTGTCTGTAGAGGAGGTTGTACAAGGGAGGCTTTTAAAAATTGAATTGAAATTAAATGGTGTTTTAATTGATCTTTTTAATATCTATGCTCCTAATTTGTATAATGACAGGATTTTATTTTTTTTAAAACTCAACCAGGTTTTAGAGAAGTGTGATCCAGAGCATTTTATTTTGGTGGGAGAGGATTTTAACTGTACGCTGGATTTTAATTATGACAGAAATCATGATGAACCCAATCCCCAATCTGCGAGAGAGCTGGCTGGCGTGCTGACAAAATTTGATTTAGTTGATGTCTGGAGAAATTTACATAATTGAACTAAACAATATACTTGGATTAAATTAAATAATGGCCAATTGTCTGGAGCACGGTTAGATAGATTTTACACCCAAAAGCACCACCTTAATAGAATTATTAGCAGCAGTATTAATCCCACATCTCTATCTGATCATCACCTCATCACAGCTGTTTTGTGTTTACCCACTGCACAGCACTGGGTAAACACTGAGGCTGCCGGGGGGAGAGAGGTCTCCAGCCCTGCGGAGCTTCGTCAGGCCGTGGTGACATTTTATTCAGAACTGTACCAGGCTGAGGGCTGCGACCAGCAGGAGACGGAGCGGCTGTTGGAAGGTCTCCCTCACCTGGGTGAGGAGGAAAGCCGCGGCCTGGATACCGTCATCACACTGGAGGAGCTCACAACCGCCGTCACACAGCTCTCCAATGGAACAGCACCTGGGCTGGATGGGCTGCCTGCTGAATTCTATAAACATTTCTGGAGTTGCATTGGAAATGATCTATACCAGGTGCTGAATGAATGTGTGGCGGAGGGAGAGCTGCCGCAGGGCAGTACTGACTTTACTACCCAAAAAAGGAGACCTCTGAGCTGAAGAACTGGCGTCCTGTGTCGTTGCTGTGCTGCGATTATAAGCTCTGGTCGGCCGTCTTAGGGAGTGTATGGGTACTGTGGTGCACTGTGACCAGACATACTGTGTACCAAAACGCTCAATTTTTGATAATTTGTTTTTAATCAGAGATATTTTTAATGTATCTAAGCTTTTTAACTTAGATTTCGGGCTGGTGTCGCTTGACCAGGAGAAGGCTTTTGACAGGGTAGACCATGGCTTTTTATTTCACACCCTAGAGGCATTTGGTTTTGGTCCTGTTTTTATTTCTTATATTAAAATTTTATATTTTAATATTTTTAGCCTTGTCAAGATTAATAATTGTCTGAGCCAGCCCTTCCCAGTGCAGAGAGGGATTAGACAGGGCTGCTCTCTGTCGGGGATGCTCTACGCCATCTCCATTGAACCACTGCTACACCAGCTGAGGAAGCATCTCGCTGGCCTGGCTATACCTGCCCTCCCCTCTGCCCAGCCCGTCCGTCTCTCAGTGTACGCTGATGACTTGAATGTGTTTGTAACCAGTGATAAAGACATGGCGGTGCTGGAGTCATGTATGAGGGGCTTTGAAAGAGACTCCTCAGCACGGGTAAATTGGGCTAAAAGTGGAGCGTTCCTCGCAGGGAGCTGGCTGAGAAAGCCTCCTCCATCCCTGCCACAGATGCTGGAGTGGAACAGAACTGGAGTAAAAGTGCTGGGGGTGTACTTACGAACTGAGGCATTCATGCAGCGAAACTGGGAGGGGGTGCTGGAGAAGGTAGCAGGAAGGCTACAGAGCTGGCAGTGGCTGCTAAACCACCTCTCCTTCAGGGGGAGGGTCCTTGTGATTAACAACTTGGTAGGATCCATGCTGTGGCACAGATTAATGTGTCTGGACCCTCCCCCAGGGCTGCTGGAGCAGGTTCAGAAAAAACTAGTTAATTTTTTTTGGGATGGAAACCACTGGCTGAAACCAGCAGTACTGTACCTGCCCCGAGACGAAGGAGGGCAGGGATTGATTGACATCCCTTCCCGGTCGCTCACGTTCAGATTGCAGGCAGCCCAGAGACTGTTGTACACCCCTGAGCTGAGCTGGAGAGGCATGGCTTTGTCCCTCCTCAAGAGGGTTGGGGGCTTGGCTTAGACAGACAGCTGTTTTTAATGACCCCCAGTAAAGTTATTAGAACTGAGATGGAAAGCTTTTACAGTAACATGTTAAATGCCTGGGGGTTAATTAAGTTTTTAAGGACAGATGAAAGCCTCGGTACATGTTTTATTTTTGAGGAGCCTTTGTTTTTTAATAGAATTTTTAACATTGATGCTTTTAATTCTAAACAGCTATTTTTAGTGTTTTTACAGGCCGGAGTCACCACCCTGGGTCACCTGGTAGACTGGACTGAGTGGTGATAGAAGAGTGGGGCCGAGTTGACTGCAGTGTTGGGTCTGCGCTCAGTGCACTTCATAGAGAGGGTGCTGAGAGAGATCCGAGCCTCCCTGAGCCCAGCAGTGTTGGAGTTTGTGGCGCGGTGCTTCTCAGAGAGGCAGGCCCCTGAGCGTGAGCCTGATTTCCCCTCAGTGCTGTTCACCCCTGTGCTGCCGGAGGAGGGGGGAGGGGGGAGGGGGGGAGCGACCCGGGATGCTGTTATCCCCGGATGAAAAGACCAATTTACAGTTTCACTCTGTACAGAAGAGGCAGCTGTACAGCACTGTGGTTAAGACCCGGCATTATCACAGACTTAAAGATCTGACTGATACCAAGTGGAGGGCTCACCTGGCGATGGAGGAGTCTGTGCGGCCGTCCTGGAGGGTGCTGTACAAGCTGCCTCTGCCCAAGCGCTCCGGGGACCTGCAGTGGCGAGTGTTGCATGGTATTGTCGCCACAAACTGGCTGAGCCTAGTTGACCCAGGTGTGGGGAGCAGTGCCCCTTCTGCCCGCCGTGGAAACTGTGTTTCACCTTTTACAGACTGCCCACGACTCCGGCCTTTTTTATTTTTCTAGAAGGCCTGCTGATGAACCTCGGGTGCGTTTTACTAAAGAGTTATTAATTTTAAGTATTAAGTATTCTTTTAAATTTCGTCATCGGTGTGCCCTGATTAATTTTCTCCTGGGTCAAGCGAAGCTGGCGATTTTAAAATCCCGTAAGAACAGACTATCTAGCACTGGTATAGATGATGCCCTGTGTGTTTTTAGAGTTCTGGTTGTAACCAGGGTAAAAGTTGATTTTTCTTATTACAGCATGATGAATGACATGGATAATTTTATGATGAGGTGGTGTATAGAGGATGGGGTGTGTGCAGTGGGTGAAGATGGTATGCTAATTTTTAATTTTTAGAATGTTTGTTATTTATCTGTGTTTTCATCCTTGTTCTATTATGACCAGTGCTGGAATTTACTAGTTTTATTTATGTTACTTTAATGTGTTGTTGTTTTTTGTTCAATAAAGGGATTTAAAAATCAAAATCTATCCCTCTCTCTATCTCTATCTATATATTGTAAGACAGCGGGTTGTGTGAGACAGCAGGGAGGGGGTTAACACCTCCCTGCGAGAGAAACATGTGCGGAATGCACGTTTTGTTTAAATTATTTAAACAAAACTTGCATTCACACATTCTCGCAGGAGGTTTAACTCCCTGCTGTCTCACACAACCCTGTCTTATATATATATATACACTGTTTTGTTATTATTTATATTGTTTGCGGCGCAGATAAAAGCGCTGCGTATTTGTTATTGTTTTAGATTTTAGAAACCTCATGAGGATGCGTGACTGATCAGCTACTGATAATTTAGCTACCTGACAGTCACGCATCCTTACTAAACTTCGATGCAGACAGTGACCATCTCCGAGTTAATTCATTGATTAATTGTTGCTAATCGGAGATGGTCACTGTATATAACCTGCAGCTCTCTACCCTCGGGGAGTGGACAGAGGAGAGAGCGGAAAAGAGAAAGAAACAATTGCTCTCTATATATATATATATATATATATATATATATATATATATATATATAAGTATACTTGTTTCGTTATTGTTTATTTGTTTGGCCAACGTGCCCTTTTGTTTGTAGTGTTTTGTTTTGTTTAAATCTTTTGTTTGTGTTATCATTTAATAAATACACTGAGTGCCGTTGCACTCGGTTTCACCACCTCCATTCCTGTTTCTGGTCCGTGACGTCACCACTCACACGCCACTCAACAGCACTCGGTCACAGTGCTCTTTCCTCAAAGAGAAGAAAAAGAGAATAAATGTATTTTCATAGGGTATTCCGTTTCAGAAAGGTTCACTTTCTATACAGAAATTACTGGCATAGTTAGGAATTTTGTGTTCACCTTTATTCAACCTGTTAATAACTTGACATTATTCGCTGCATATTGTTTAGTATTGTAATGACTAGAGCCTCCAGTTTTCCGTGGTCATGTTGTTTACCTTCCTTCCCTTTGAAACCATGTCAGCCTATGTGGTTTCTTAATTACTCACATAAAAGCTATTGTCGTCAAATTCAGAGCTTAGAAACAAGTTTAATAAATTAACACGTGTTAGACTGATACATTAATGAAACTGATTGTTGGGGCACAATAACCTTGTTAATAACATTTGACCTGGATGCCATTGCTCTGCATCGCCATCAATAAAATGGCTCTCTTTTTTAAAGTAAGATTGAAAGCATATTGAACTTGACTAAAATGAATAGCTTTCACAAGTCTTATTAAGAAACTAATAAACTGTCGGCTGAAAACGTTCTAAAAGGCAAGTAGGTAAATAAAAAAATGACCACGGAAAACTGAAAGCTCTGGGGAAACATACCTTGGTACAACTGCAGTGAACGCCCCTACACAACCCCAAGGCAAACTCACTGGATCATCCATTCACTTACCGGCTGCCAATAGGACATGTGCAGCAAGCTTTTTCTTACCAATATGAAATTGTCAATTTTGATTTCTTTGCATGTTTTGTGAGTCATCATAATACATTAATATATTGTGTGCAGGATGTCACTTATTGAGAGGCATAGCTTTGCTTCACAGTCCTCTCATCCAAACTGCTCTAGATGACAATAAGAGACACCATAAACACAACATATTAACTGACAATATGTGTTGTATATGGTCACCTTGAATATTTACAGATACATTTTGCTCAAGATTATGATTTTTTTCTCACTGTCTGACATTGTTGTGGTTCCTAAATAATGAGTCAGAACTAGTCCACAATCATTTCATCCATTAGTAGATATTAGTTGACTGGTTTTAACATTGAACTAAATAAACTGAGGCAGCAAAAGGAGGCACCCAGGGTGACTGGCAGCAGTTTTACTGCCCCCATTACAAAGGACTAGATTATGTAACGTTACAGTTTGTAATTGTGTTTATGTAAAGGAGAATTCGTTTTGGCATTACCTGCACATAATGGTACACGCTAAACCAGTCATTTTACTTTCAAGTATAGAATGCTTACAATGATAAGTGTTTTACAGGTTGACTCTGTTAGTCTAATTCATTTTAATATCATTACAAATAGCTTGTCCAGACATAACAATTAGCAAGGCCTGCAACATGACGTCACTACAACGAGCACCATTTGGTGATCCAAAGATTTGAAATATTTAAAAAAAAAAAAACATGTCATCTATAATATTATTACAACATACATTAACTATGCTCTTGTCTAGTCTAAATCAACACAAATGCTGATGTTGATCACGGAGTGTCTAACCGGAATCCTTGGTATTTAGAATAGGGTTTTTAGGGCAGTGGCAGTGGTCTTCAACTGGGGGTACTTCTAAAGGTCATAGGGGGTACACAAAAATAAAAATGAAAGTAATAAAAAATAAATCTTGAATTGATTTTTTAATGGTATTATATATTATTTCTAAACCACTGCATACATATTTCATTTTTGTTTAGCAGCTCAAAGTTTACAGTCTGACTATAAAAATGATCATTCACCTGTACGCATTCGTGATTTCGATTGAGCAGGTTTACATACTGATATTACGCGTGGCTGCATTTTAGTGACAGCAATAGCGGCTGGTTGAATACATTCAGATTATCCTGTGTATTGTTTCTCCCTTGCAAACATTTTAAACGGCATAATTACATTTTAAATGTAATTATGCTGAAATTATGCCAGAAATAAATAGTACCACAATGAACATTTACAGTGCTGACTATTTTAGATTATTTCTAATAAAGATGTCGAATAGAAAGCGAATATGTGTGTTTCCGAAGAGATTCACAAATACTGTGTTTTGATGCCATGTGTCCAAAGACTTGTAATTTAAAAGTTTAAAGAAATTACTGTTTGGTATTCTGTCCCAAACCAGCAGTTTGTCAGTCCCAAACTGATTTGACAAATTACATATTTTATTAACAGGGGGGGATAAATGTAATTTCTTAATCAGATTATTCTGCCTTTTATTGCAACTGTGGTACCATTCAGTAGAGAATGAAAATTGTAAAGGTGGTACTTAAGCTATACCTTCAGACAGATGGGGTAGTTTTTCTTTAAAGATTGAAAACCAATGGTTTAGGGGATTTTAATCCTATCCAGTTAATTTAGAGTGTGACAGGGAGAAGGTTCCTGGAGCGGGACCTCCCTTATAGCGGGCCCCTGCTTTGGCCAGATTTTGTTTTCTTAGCTGTGTTTTTACCCACTGTGTTTTGCCTTTTTGTATTCATTATTTTTCAATGACACTTTTGTTTGTGTATGTGCCTGTGCTCCACCATCGCTGCTAATGTCATGTAGTTGTAAATATTGTAAAAAAAAATTAAAAAACCATGGAGGCCTGGGGCGGCATTTCAACATCACCCTCTGGTCTCTATCTCGAGATAACTCACACCCCTGTTACATCATGTCACCCTTGCATACCTTGCATTTTACCGGTATGGGCAGGGCGAGTGCAATCAACTGGATTATACCAGCAGAGCAGTTTAGGTTGAGTGAACTTAGACTTCCTTGAAAAGATTATGTTATAGATAAGGCTTCTGATTTTCAGCCAATAAACACCGAAAAACAGTGGAAATGGTTACTCAATTCACATTGACCACCCCTTTCCCATAAAAAACAAAAACAAAAAAAAAGCACCTTTCCCAGTGCACCTGGGTAATGTCCCTCCTTCCTGACTTGTGTATCACTGATTTGCTCTGAATACTTTAAACCTACCCCAGCTACTAAGTGGCAGCACATTCATACATTTCTATTGGAGACTCCGCTTGCGAGATTTAAAAACGAGATTACAATTAGGAATGGAGGCTTGTCTGCAGGGTATAAAGCTGCATTACAGTTCAAATACGGAGGATTTAAAACAGAACTACAAATTGAGGCGAAATGTAAAAAGATGTCTACACACAAAAACCCCAGAAGAATGTGCCCGTGACCATAAGGGGATGCAAAGCCCTGGCTAAACCTGATCACAACACTTAAGTGGCGTTCACACCGAACGCGATGCACATGCCGCCTCCTTGCGCGTCGCTCTTTGTCACCGCAGACCACTGTTCACACCAAAGGCAGCAAGGGGAAAGTTGTTACATCACAGCTGCATGTACAGTGACTTTTGGTTGCCAAGCAACAAAAAGTAAATGCCAGCGGGAAGGGAATTTTTTTATATCGAAAATACAAAGCTAAATATTTAAAGCAATAAGGAACGAAACATTAATAATATATATATATATATATATATATATATATATATATATATATATATATATATATTAAACTAATTTTAAACACCCCCACCATAACCCCCCAAAATTACTGCCAGGTACAATAGTTTGTGTTTGTTTAAAATAAAATAAAAACATGTTGCTTTTAGAAATGGAGATTCTTTCTTTGATTGTTAGTTTTCAGATTTGTCTGTTTTGCTGGGTATGGCAAAAGAGAGTGTAAGGTAAAGGGTTCATTATACATTAATATTATTGAGCATTATCATATAAACATGATTTAAAAGAAAATGCTGTCATCACATCATGTCAAACTTTTGTGAGGGAAACTGTAAAAGCACCAATAATCAGTGGTACTCAGATAAGCTCCTTTGACAACCCGATAATTAATTTGGAATCCTGCACAGCAACGAAAAAAAGATAATTGCGATCGCCCTGCTCTACCGCAGAAAGAAAAAAAATATGAGCATTGTGGGTCCATGACATCCTGAAAGGAGAAAGCACACGTTGAGAGTTGTGCTGTATAACTGGGAACAGTTACAATGAGCTTTTCTTCCATTTAAATTTTTGTCTGTCTTCCTCGCAAAGGAGCCTCCTACTTTCCCGATTGGTTACTGGTGGTATACGCCACAGCGTGGCAAAAGTTGAAAATATTTTATCTTCTGCTGCTCCGAGTGCCGCTTCCCTCCTCCGCTGCGCACCCCCGTCAGTGTGACCGCCTTCATTGAAAACAATGGCTTTAACTTTTTTTTGCTGCTCAGCACCACTGCACCGCGTTCGGTGTGAACGCCCGTTTAGCCCTACTGTGTGTGCTTTTCAATCAAATGAAAAAGACAGAGTCACTGCTATATTGTGGCGATCTTGGTTCCCGCAGGCAGTGTTTCTAACAGGCCGAGGTGGGACGCGAACCCTATTAAAGACGAGGCAATTAAAAGAGCAAAGATTGGTCAAGTATAACAGTTCAGGAAACTTTCTTCAAGATCAAGAGATAACTGACCTATAAAAACAGTTATTTACAATATAATCAGAATAACTGAATTTAATCAGCAGTACCTTAAAATATAGCACAAGATAATAACTTTAGTTCCAAAGGACTAGTATTACGTTGAGTAGTATGCTGTGTCATAGATCTAGATAGTAATTAGCATTAATAAGCAAGATGGATTATTTCAAATAAGCAAGTTCCAGTAATATATATTTAGTGCAAGAAAGCCAATAGCCTAAACACATTCAAAGTGAATATATTAAAAGTGTTTCAATAACAAACAAAGATTATACAAACTAAATAAAATACTAAGTAAAAGTGCAGTTAAAGTTGACAGAGCAAGTGTAGGAAAACAAAACCATAAACCAAACATAAGCATAAAGAAGACGAGCATTAGCAGGAGTTATGACTTACACTATGTTGCACTCTCTTGCAGCTTCATTCCGGATATGCAGCAAACATGGAGTAAACATCTCGGGGAAACTGTTGTGTGCAACGAGAACAAAGGATACACCCCTGGCACCCCGCTAGATGAAGCTGGCAAAAATATAAACCCAATAGTTTTGCGTTAACAGCTCTCTGAGTCCTAGTGCCCTTGTGACCGAGATTGAATGATTCTTGGCGTTAGAGCTCCCTCCCGACCTGCAAGGGCACTGTGTAAAGAGAACAGAGTACCCTGGACTAAATGGCATGACAGTTTATTCCCAGAGTTAGGTGGAAGTCAGCCATTTATAAAGGGGGCGGAGCTATGGTACAAACTGTGTGGCATCCGCGGATTGGAGGAGCAGATGCGCTCGTTAACCAAGGGGTCATGAGTGAGGGTATAAAAAGGGGATGTAAAAAACGTGAGTGTTGTGTTTGTTTTGTACTGTCTTGCTAAAACTTTGTTTGTTATTTTGACTACTAACACGATCCGGAGGTGTAGCCGAAGGCCAGCATCAAACCAGACACCAGCACTTACCTTGTTTCACGGAGAACTGTATTTGCACCATGAGCACTAATTCACTCACTAAAGAACCTGTGTATGTGTTTTGTGTTACGTGTGGGTGTATAAAGAACGGGACTATTGGTTACGGGTCAAACCCGGGGATTATAAACTGATACATGCCGCTGTATCACTTTGCGTCATTATTGTTTACTCTTGTTTTATCGTCATGCTTTGGAAAAATACAACCAATAAACACCATTGCACCTGGATATTGTTGTCTGTCTGTTTCTTCTGCAATGCTGTATTGCCGTCACCTGCACACACTTTGTGTGCATATTACACATATTGACAGAACACCACCCAAGGATTTTGAAAAGTAATCGAAAACAATAATTTCATACAGTATATAAAAAGTACCAATGGGCACCTATATCGATATTTTGATACAATATCAATATTAATTTCCATATTGCAATATCGTGGGATTAAGAGAAATAAATCACTATGCTCCCAGAGACCTACTTACTGCTAAAAATACAAACACAGGATTTTTATATTAATATACAACAAATCCTATACATACCAAGTCATGGTCAGTCACGTAGGCAAACACCACACACTTAAGTATTATTTAACCATTGTATACGCTACTTTTTTTTTTTTACTTGTTTGTTTAATTTCTGAGAGAAAAGGGATAAAATACAAAAGCATTGAAATATCAATCATGAGAAGTAAACTGCAGTGATCACTAGAAATATTTTGGTTTTGAGGTGGCTGATGATGGAATAGTAAAACAATATAACAAGACCTTGTTTTTCTCCATGGATATTGTGAAGCAAAGCACCACTAAGTTCAAGTATGTCATTGAATTTCATATGTAAATATCAGTTAACGTATATATGTTTGATATTGCAATTGTGCTATTATATTGATGTGCTTTGGAAGACTTCGATATTATCGATATCGATATACGTGCACGATAGATATACAATTTTCATATTGTTGCCCACCGAAAGCCCCGGAAAAAAAAAACGCTTTACATAAAACTCGAAAATAGCTAAATAAGCACCAAAAAATTAAAATTAATAAAAAGTGAAAAAAACAGAAACCCTAGTGATAGTGCATCTACAGTACTAAAGGATAATGTTGTTGATGATTTAGCTATGTAACAATCTCAACTCTGATGGAAAATCAATTATTTTAACTAGCTGATAGAAATTGTATTCCTACCTATAATTACAAAAAGTTAAAAAAGGTAGGTGAGCTGAGTGCCAGAAACCAAGAACAAAAATGCAGGGTAAGACAGTAATCACTGTAATAAATGTGTATTGAGGTGTGGAGAACAACAAAATACTGGTTGAGAGTATGCCAAAGAAAACAAATAAAGAAAAATACATCCACAATTAGAACAAAACACAATAAATAATAAATATGTACAATCGATATGAAAAACAAATGGTCCAATTGGAGGCCTTCTCCACAGGGCAGAATTCTCCCCAAAACCAATACAAATGTCCAAAAAGAAAAAATAATGTTCTTATTTAAATTTTCCTTGCCCAGGGCAGAAAAAAATAAACCAGCAGCAGAAAATATTAAATTGGTAATCTCTCACCCAGAGTTCAGGAAACAATGCAGCATCAGAGTTAGGGTTCCTCTGGTGTAGGAAATATCCACCCAACAAACGATTTCCCTTTGGACAAATAGATTGGTTGGATAATCCTTGAATAATCCTTCCAGAGGAAACCAGGAACGGCTTGGTGAGACGAGGCCCAGAGATCCAGATGGTGGATAAAAACATCAATACATTACTCTTAATTTGCTAATGCCAAACAAAACTCAGCTCAAGAAGTTAATTATAATCAGGATTAAAGTCTTAGATACTCTTTCTTCTTCAAAACACAGTAGATTAGAATAGAAAAGGGCTTGTAACCAGGAGGTCCCCGGTTCAAATCCCACCTCAGCCACTGACTCATTGTGTGACCCTGAGCAAGTCACTTGACCGCCTTGTGCTCCGTCTTCCGGGTGAGACGTAATTGTAAGTGACTCTGCAGCTGATGCATAGTTCACACACCCTAGTCTCTGTAAGTCGCCTTGGATAAAGGTGTCTGCTAAATAAACAAATAATAATAATAATAATAATAATAGTTTCAAACACCACACCACACCACACCACACCACACCCTTCTCTCTCCACAAAAACTGCCTTCCCCCTAAACAAGTCAGGTGCCTGTGATCTAGAAATTGACCAAAAGGCTTAATGAGACAAAGCTAATTAATTAAATGAGAACCAGGGCATTGCAATAAAAGCACTTAAACAATTAACCAGGTAACTAAGAACTGCTGCAAAAGAATAGCTAAACAAAGTGTTGAGTAGAAAACACTGGATTGAATAATTTTAATTTTCAACATTTACAGCGAAACCCTTGAAACCATTACATTTGATTCCTTTATATTTAACGGCTTATTAGACATGATAATAGCCTAGCTAGGTTTTTTGCCACACAATTATGTGCAGCAGGCAGCAAGCTCCTTATGCTGCACAGGTGTAGCTGATGCTACAGCTAAACTTCCCTATATACGTTGATCAAGGTAACTGAACAGTAATTTTACTTGGGAATAGAGGTAATGTCTGTTGAACAGATAAATGAATTACTGGAAAGGGGGCAGTTGGAAGTGAATAGATAATGGGTATAAGAATTTTTCAATGAATTGCGCGAAGTTTAATAGCAAATGGACAAGAATTTTAAAAAATTGTAGTTGATTTTAAGCTAGTAGATATTTTCTGTATTCAAGAGACATGGTTGATTCCAAAACTAAATTTTAAAGTACCAGGATATATAATTATAAGGAAAGATAGAAAGGAAGGTAGAGGTGGAGGGGTATGCATAGGAATAAAGGAGAATATTGTGTTTTCTGAAATTGTTATTGTTGGAGATAGTGGGGGTACAAATTAATGTGGAGGATGGTGTGATAAGCGTTATGAATATGTATAACCCTTGTAAGGAATTAGATAAGGAAGAAATAATTAATATTATTGAACATATGAGGGGTGCGAAGATTATTTGTGGAAATTTTAATAGCCATAATACATTATGGGGAAGTAAGATAAGTGATAGAAATGGAATGGTGATTGAAGAAATAATAGAAGATTTAAATTTGGTGGTTTTAAATTCTGTGGAAGGAACAAGGTATGATGTAAATACTGGGAAAAGTTCAGCGCTAGATTTATCTATTGTATCAGCGCAGTTGGGAGTAAGAGTGGATTGGAAGATATTAATGGCTGAAGAAATGGGAAGTGATCATTTCCCTACAATTCTTATGACAGGTGGGAAGACTAAGATTGATGAGCAGGTGCAAGAAGAGAGATGGGATTATAAAAAAGCAAACTGGGAAAAATTTCAAAACATCTGTAATAGTACTATTGAAGAAAATATAATACAAGATGATGTAAATATTTTTAATGAGGGGATAATAAAGGCTATTACGCAAGCAGCAAAGGGAGCTATTCCAATGAGGAAAACTAAGAAGGGGGCAAAACCAGCGGTGCCTTGGTGGAATGAAGAGTGTTCCAGACTGATTAAAGAAAGGAAATCTTGTCTGAGAAAAGTTAAAAAAAACTATGTTGGCAGATGACTTAATTAAGTTTAAAAAAATCAAAAGCAATGGCTCAAAGGGCTATTAGGAAAAAGGAATATTGGCAGGATTATTGCAGTAAAATAAGTTATGATTCTAGTGTAAAGGATGCATGGAAGATAGGTGGATTAATCATTATAAAAAGAAGAGATGTGAAACAAATGGGGGCACGTTGGGGTATTGGATGCAAAAATGGATAAAGGAATTGGGAATGGAAAATCTGAAGTTGGTAAAGAATGTTAATATAAATCTGTTTCTGATGGTTGATGGAAAAAACAAACTGTTGTATAGAATTGAGTGAGCAAGTGAAGAAAGGAGGGGAAAAAATGGAACTGAAAAGAAAGAGTCAAGCTTTTGTAGAGGAGAAGAGTATGGAGGCACTATGTATATATACAGATGGATCCAAGGATCCAAAAACAGGAAGAGTGGCGATGGCGTATTATATCCCAGAATTAGATGTCTGTAAAATAGCGAGGATATCTGACCATTTATCGGTATATGTTGCAGAAATGGTAGCTGTACTATTTGCAATAGTTAAAATAGCTGAAATAAAGCCAAAAAAAGCAGTCATATTTTCAGATTCATTGAGTGTTCTTATTGCATTAAAAGGGGAGTTTAATGATAGAAGAGATATCATTTTTGAAATAATGCGACAATATAAGGAATGTACAATAATGGGGATCGAAGTGATTTTAGTTTGGATTCCTGGCCACTCTGGCATTCTGGGCAACGAGATGGTAGATCTGGCAGCAAAAAATGGGTTAAAAAGAGAGGAAATTGATGTGGTGATTCCTCTGGGATCGCAGGAAATGGGAGGCTATGTGAAAAAAATGATAGTAAAAGAATGGCAGAAGAGATGGGATGAAAGCATAAAAAGAAGGTTTTATCATAATATCCAGAAAGAGGTGAATAACAGTTGGGTGAACAAAGAGTTGCGAAGGAAAGAGGAAAAAGCGTTGGATAGGTTAAGGATTGGGATATATAATTGTAACAGGGAGAGACCTGGACTGGCCGTCTGACGCATGCACGATGCTGCAGGAAGGGGGCGGCAGTCCCGTGGGGTCTGCCTGCCAGTCATGGCGGTGACACGGAGAGATGGGGAAGAGGGTGTGTGTGCTTTCCCCCTCTCTGAGTGGCTGGGAGGCGGGCTTTAATGGGATTGTTAACCTATAAAGTAATGCTCTGTTGTTTCCTCAGATCTGCCCCTTTAGACTGGACCAGCGAGCAAAGCGGTCTTGTTCTGACTACCGAAGGACGGGAGGATAACAAAAGTGTAGGACAGAGTAGGAGCGTAGGACGGAGTCCCGGGTCGTACGGGTAGCGGCGACTGGGGAGATTCACGCTGCGAAGTGCAGCACATTTATTTTGTAGTTTTTCCTTACTGTGTTTTATTTTCCTTGTTTCTTTTTGCCTTCTTCGTTCTTTATAATTTGTGAGCACCTGTGAGTGCCGGACTGTACCTGAGTACCCTGCCGTGGTATTCCCCGTTGGTTCTGGATACCATAGCTGGTAGCCAGACCACGGACCACAAGCGCCCTCTACGGGCTCAAAGAAATCAGTGCACCTCACCAGAGTAAAAATAAAACCGAGCACCTGTGTGGTGTTTTCAAATACAATTTCTGTCTCCCGTGTTAGTGAATACCCGCACCCTTCCACAATAATATATAAAGGAAACAGGAAAAGAAGGGAAGTTATAATAAATAAAGATGACAGAAAAATAAAGTAAAACAAAGACAGACAAAGGACTACAGATAGAGGGTGCTAATCATCTAAAATAATAGATGGAAAGCGCCCTATAGATTAACCAGAAGAAGAAGAAGAACAGTAATTTTGCAGTTTATCATTCTTCTCCACATATTTGATCATGCTTTTACTGAGCTTTAGTGCACTTTGCTTTTATTGTGGCATTATGCAGTGAGTTCACTTTAATAAGACTCCTAAAAACGAACTAAAATTAATAACCAGCTGGTTCCAGGTGATTTCCTGGCTTGAAGGAATACACCTGAGATTAAAGTTACATTTTCAAAACTGTAGGATTAGCTTGTATTAGCTTGCCTACCATTTTCCCCAGACGGATATTGAGGCCTGAGCCTCAGGCTGATGAATCACTCAATTTTCAATGGAAGCACACTTTTCCATGACAGCACTATATTTTCCTCTTTAAATTGCATAAATGTTCAATTAATCTGCAATCCAATTGTGGTCCATTTACAGTATTTATAGATAGGGTAGGATACATAAATCTTTTACAAAAGCAGCATTAGTATACATTTTATTTTTGTCTCCTTTGCTAGATATTTCCCATATTGATTAGAAGAGTTTTATTTATAAATAAAGTATATTTTGTCATAGAAATCAATATCCTACATAACTGAATTTTTAGATGACTTTTGTGTGAATACCTGACAATAACAAAAGAATGATAATTTTGGTGGGTGCAACAAGTATTTTAGATTAAATCTTAATTATAGTGACTGATCCCAAGGGTAGCAGGAAACAAAATAGGTGACACTACTATTGTACAGCCTCTTCCAAACAAGATAAATGAGCTTTATCAGATTTTCATCAACATAGTAATGCCATTTAAGCACAAGCTGAGAGTTCAAATCGCCCATTATAGACATAATAACAAAGCAGAGGAGGAGTGGGGTGGTAGTTGAAATAAAGCTACCAAAAATGCCCAAATGCTTGTGGTTAAAGTGAACTAAGAAAACAGTTCTAGCTAGACCAACAAACAATCAATATTTAATATTGTCGAATGCCCCTGAATACCAAAAGGAAAACAGCAGTAGTTGTCATTTTCAGACAGCAGCTCCTCCCCCTCTGGCTCTCGGAATGGCATCTCCTCCCCCTCTGGCTCTCGGAATGGCAGTTCCTCCCCCTCTGGCTCTCGGAATGGCATCTCCTCCCCCTCTGGCTCTAGGAATGGCAGCTCCTCCCCCTCTGGCTCTCGGAATGGCAGCTCCTCCCCCTCTGGCTCTCGAAATGGCAGCTCCTCCCTCTCTGGCTCTCGGAATGGCAGCTCCTCCCCCTCTGGCTCTCGGAATGGCAGCTCCTCCCCCTCTGGCTCTCGGAATGGCAGCTCCTCAGCCTCTGGCTCTCGGAATGGCAGCTCCCCCCCCTCTGGCTCTCGGGAGAGCTCCTCCCCCTCTGGCTCTCAGAATGGCAGCTCCTCCCTCTGGCTCTCGGAATGGCAGCTCCTCCCTCTGGCTCTCGGAATGGCAGCTCCTCCCCCTCTGGCACTCAGGACGACAGCTCCTTCGTCTGGTTCTGATGTTTGTCAGTGATGAGTAGGTCAGAAATCACTATATGTATATCTATAGTCTGCTCAAGGTACTCTCAGGGAAGAGAGATACCCCCAATAAAGATGATGTATTTGCAGACTAATTTGGCTGTTTTACCTTTTTTTAAATGTTAATTTTTTTATTGTGCTTTGTTAAAGTTACTATGTTTGCTATCTTTAAAAATTGGTCTAACAGCAGCTTGTTTAAATGAAGCACTAAATATGCTATCTGAAACCATTGCCACCACATTTGCATTCAGTCTCAATCACAAAGCACTTTACAGAGGTAGGCTGTGAATTGTGCATTATATGCAGAGTCACTTACAATAGGACATTGATTTAACATCTCACCCACAGGATGGAACACAAGGAGGTTAAGTGACTTACTCAGGGTCACACAGTGAGTCAGTCAGTGGCAGAGGTGGGATTTGAACCGGTGACCACACTGCCTCCTGATAAACACAAGTAGCCTTTATTGCACCCAAACAATCATTTAAAGTAGCATGCAATTAATATAAGTTACTTCCAGTTCTAGCACCTAACAAAATGATTATTGTACAGTCTGTCATATGACCATTCTGCATTCCACAGTATCTATGATGTGTTCTTTGTGGAAAATGTTAAGCTAGCAGAGTAGGAAAAGGTAGTTAATTATCCACTCTCATCTTTTAAAGGCAAATATTTAACAGATATGTATCTATGGCTGAAGCGTGTTTGGGGAGGCGATAATCCTGTGCTGCTGCTTGGCTGGGTTAAGAATTTCCCACTGTGACTCTCCAGTTTCAGTGATCCTTGTCTCAACTGAAATGAACTGTACTGGAGGTCAGATTAGCAGCTTCATGAAAAAGTCACAAAGGCAGGATTTGGGGACAAACACAATACCAAAAAAAAAAAAAATCACAGCTACTGAACCACCAGCTTTTTTGGTGATCACTCCATTATTTGGTTGTATTTTTTCAATCTTGCTGCAAAGCATACCAGTAATTAGGGGAAGCAGCAGGTTGGTTAATGACTGGAATTATTGCTATTGTTCTCTTTCACACACTGTCCTTCATAAAAAGGTAAACTACAGTATCTGTTCCCTGAGTGGCTCACAGTCAGGAGAGCGCAAGTTTACATACTGGCTGTGAAAAATTGCTGATCTTTGTTGGGATTCCACCTGGAGTGATGCACTGGCTCTGTGCTCCTGCCAAGCAAACACCTGCATGGATGGCCTTCGTCCTCCAGGGCCAGTAGATCACCTTCAATTGATCTTCAATTCTGGTGGGATACCACTCTCACCATGAACATAAGGAGTAAGAAGCTTACTTAAATAAGCAGGCCACGAATAGCCTTTAACTATAATATTGATACAAACCTTAACTGGTAGCCAATGCAAGGCCCTAAAAACAGGAGTGATGCAGTGACTAGTGTACTGTAAGTGAGTCTAGCATTCAAGCATTGCATTGCACAAAAAAATAAAATAATGAATTGCCACGTCCTCATTTTTATGTGCAGTCTGTTTTAAATTCAAATAAGTGTGTTAGTGACATTTGGTAATCCTGAAATAGATCTACAAGCATGTATTAAATGCTGTAATATTAATTATCCAGCTATTTCCAAAAATAGACTATACCTCTGTTAAAAATGTGCTTGAATTTGAAAGACAGGAATGTAAAATCAAACTTTTGACTGCCCTTTCCAGCTTGGTTAGTTTTACAGTTTCAGGTATGTTGTTTTCTAAAATGGCTCAAGTCACAAATGTGTTAAACGGTGTCACATGGCTGATTGAAATTTAGCATTAGTGTTGAACTTTACCGTTGACATACTACATCAGAACATTCTCCAGAGCTGTCCATTTTTAAGATGTTGCAAAATATGTAGAAACCTACACTGAATCTATGATCATAAATAAGACAGCATAGGCTATTACAAAGGATTTTTTTTCTCTGTTTCTTAATCAAGTTGTTACTGGAGCAGAATCAAATTACTGAGAAAAAAACCCCAAGCAGAGATGAATGTATTGTGTTTGTTTATCTGTATGTGTATGATATTTTTGTTTCAGTGTAATTTTTGGAAATGTTCCACCCCATGCCATTCCACTTAATTCTGAACCCTTGTTAAGAGCTAATATTGTTCATTTAACTATTATACTGTTTATTGTATTCAGTCACAAGGACAATTGGCAAACTTTTCCCGAAAAATATTTCAATTTCAATAATAGCGGGCCAGGAGTTTTTTTTTTTTTAGCAAAACATAGTAAGACCTGAAGTAAGTGGTCACCTGCTCTTACCAGACAAATTAATAAAAGAGCAAGCCATCTTAAGCAGCCATAAACAATGTTCAGTCAGCATGGTGCTGGCTTCACTTTAGTCTTTAGGTGATGCTTAGTAAAGATAGTTATCAAACAGGTTGGCATTACTTTTACATTACCTCAAGCAACCAAAGACAAAGAATAAACATCAGATTGGACGTGAAGCTTGCTGTTATGTATCATTCTGAATTTTAGTAACGTTCATAAGGAAGCCTGTTTCAAAATGTTTTCCCCCCAGGTAGTTATCACAAAAAATGACTTTTATATTCCTTTTGAAATATTGCATAGCTCTTTTGTAATGTTGATACATGTGCATCGCACGTCATAATAGTTAGAGAGGGCTTTTGATAGATTTTAAACTAGAATCATGTATTCAGGTACCTGCAGCCGTTACCTTATATGAACATCAGAGCAGGCACATGCAAATGGTCCTCATATCCACAGCAAGTGAATGGTTGTAGTCTAAACAGATATAGGAAACTAGGATTGAACAATAAAAATTAACGTTTGGTGAAGTTTCTTGGTATATAAACTCTACAAATATGTAAAACAACAAGCACTAAAAATGATTAAGAATTTTTTGTTTTACATTCCTTGACTGATGTTTGGTGACGATTGGTATGCAATCAAGACAGTTATCGGGTTCACAATGTAGTGTGTAACAGACAGTTAAATAGTTAAATGAAATGTATAATGTAAATTATACTAGTACTTAATATAGTCCTACTAGAATAGATACTTATTTTACAGACACTGATCCAAATAACAATTTCAATTTAGATGCATTACATTTAGAGCTTCTGATTTCTGATAAAACACCCCCAATACAAAAAAAAAATGAAATCGGTGTATATCCAATAAATACTCGGAAAACACTGGAAATGGTTACTTAATTCATGTTGACTTCACCCCTTTTCCCCCTAAAAATAAATAAATAAAATAACTCTCCTTCTTGATTTGTATGTTGCATTGATTCATTCTGAATACTTTAAACCCACCCCAACTACTAAGTGGCAGAAAATTCCTACATTTATATTGGAGACTCCACAGACAGGGGTGATTGTACACGCTTGCAAGATTTAAAATGAGATTACAATTAGAAACAGAGTATTGTGCTTGCTCACAAAATTTAAAACAGAATTGCAAATTGTGTTGAAATGTAAAACAATGCCAAACACAAAAACACCATATGCCCGTGACCGTAAGGATTTTGTTGTGGAAGACAGCAAATGAAAGAAGGTACAAGTTACAGGGAGTTGGCAGGGATAGGGTTAATTTCTGTCCCTGCCAGATAAATGTGTGTGTGGCTGTGTTTATAATGTTCTTTTTATCGGTAAACAGCTTAGCCGTTCAATTTTAGTTAGGAACTGTAAAAATAAGTTTAGTTAGTACTCCATGTGGGAGTTAGGTTTTGTTTTGATTATTTTCTTTTATTTCTGTAAATAATAAAATTGGACATAAGTGCTTAAAAACACACACACACACACACACACACACACACAGTTTTGTGTCTGGGTCTCCATTAAACAGGGCTACTAACCTAAACACGAGTGAACTTTCTCTCACACACACACACACACATATATATATATATATATATATATATATATATATATATATATAAATTCAGGGATGGCAATGTAACATGAAAAAGCAATGTGATTGGTCGAGCAAGGTTCCAGCTGTCTGTTTATTGGATGGATACGGACAGTTGGAGCCTTGTCATATATTCTAAATCATTGCGCTGCCTCACAGAATTTAAAGTACCAGTAGCCATCTTGTTTACAGTTACAGATGTACAGTAACTATAAAACTGAGTGGCCAATTACCAGAAAGAAAATCCCAAAAGTAGTAAGTAGACATGCCAATTTGGATGAAGAACAATTAAATGAACTGGAAGATAACAAAACAGAAAACAATACAAAAAAAACGCTGTCTGTATGCTCTCACCCCCACTTTGTCACTTTAAGTAAAGTATTTTTAGCGGTTTGTAAACGCTACAGAAAAACACAAAGACACTTCTGTACACAAGGCCGGATTAAAGGAGGTGGGGGCCCGGAGTGAGCCAATTGTGTATGGAGCGGGGTAGTGGAGCGGACTGCACAAATTAGTTCATGTGCTGGGATTCAAGTGAATGATTAACCCTTTGAGTAGTACGAACGTACCGGTACGTTCACTGCTCTCTGGTCCCCAGAGAGTATGAACGTACCGGTACGTTCTGCAACTTTAAACTTGAATTACTGAGCCTGCAAAACCCCTGATCACATAATATTGTAACACTAGGTTTCTGTAACACCTTTTATTGGTCTCTGCCAGATATTGACTGAATTATATATAATAAACCCATTCACAAAAATGTCAGTGATGTCTGTAAACTGGAGAAAATTGCTCAGTGAGAAAGAAGTGCTAGAAATAACACTGAATTCAGATTCCAATTTAAATTCAAATACATACATTTCTTCCACTGAATTGGATGTCAGCGAGTGTGTCAGCTTTCAACTTCTTTGTACGCTGTACTTGTAAAAATCAAACGCATGCAGTAGACAGAAAAAAAACTCACTACTCAAAGGGTTAATTAGTAATTGAATCCTGGCACAGCTGTATTTATAGATGCACAAATCACTCACTCAGGGTTGGGTGTACGTGGTGTCATAACCGGGACAACAGCGCCTCCAGGAGTAGTACTGTGGGTACATATTTTTTGTTCTGGTTTTTTTGTTTTGTTTTGTTTTTCTGAAAAAAAATGGAGACAACAAAGAGGGGAGAGTGGATGGAGTGGTGGCATGACCATCAGTTGCAGCTGGAAGCTGCAGGGGCTCCGTGGTGCCTCGCCTGCCTGGAGTATGGGCACCTCC
This sequence comes from Acipenser oxyrinchus oxyrinchus, assembly GCA_030684275.1. NCBI lineage: Eukaryota > Metazoa > Chordata > Actinopteri > Acipenseriformes > Acipenseridae > Acipenser > Acipenser oxyrinchus. The sequence goes on from CM060253.1 coordinate 17,285,391, forward strand.
TGGACAGGTGCCCCTCGAAACCCACTTTTGTGCAGGCCTTCAATCGGGATGAGGTGGAGGCCACAGAGGAGTGGCTCTGCCTGAAGGCCCCAGGACCAGCACAGAGAAGGAAGAAGGGGTGGAGCAGCTGTTGCCGTAGTGAAGCTCATCTGTGGGGGCATGAGAGGGAGAAGCCCTGCTGTCTCCAGCGCGAGAGGGAGAAGCCCCGCTGTCTCCAGCGCGAGAGGGAGAAGCCCCGCTGTCTCCAGCAACCGAGGGAGATCCGCACCATTCTCCAGAAATAGGAGACTACCTGCTGCTCCTATCTCCACCACTAGAGGGAGACTACGTGCAGACGCCTTATCCAGGACAACATACAATTGTTACAAGATATCACATTATTTTTACATACAATTACCCATTTATATACTTGGGTTTTTACTGGAGCAATCTAGGTAAAGTACCTTGCTGAAGGGTACAGCAGCAGTCTCCCCCACCTGGGATTGAACCCACGACCTTCCAGTCAAGAGTCCAGAGCCCTAACTTCTACTCCACACTGCTGCCCTACTGATTACCTGCAGCTCCCACCTCCACTGCAAGAGGGAGACTACCTGCAGCTCCTGCCTGAACCACCTAGGGCTGCCGAGCCTGCAACACCCGGGGAGGCCAGCTCGCCTGGGTAGGCCTGCTCACTATCGTCTGGGGATGCCAGTTCTCCACCTGGAGATACCAGTTGCTGCAGCCACCCGTAGCCCCCTTGTTAATTCTGTTCCTGTGGCAGGACATAACAGGGACTTGGGGGTGGTGGGGGCCCTACTCGAATCCATATTTTGGGGGCCCTATGCATATTCTGGTGAATGGTGTTATTGACATATTGATTAATCCGGCCCTGCGTTGGGGACAGAGAGTGTGAGCAGAGCGAGCCATTTGTGTATTGAGCGGGGGAGCGGAGCTTTAAGGGGGGAGGTGGCCATTAAGCCATGTGTACTGTGCATAAGAGGGGGTGATGGGGTGCCAACCCCTTTATTAATGCCCTTATCCAAATAACCGCCCAGGTAAAAGAGAAGCTTCAGAAATAAGCACCCGTGCGCTATTTCGAGCAATTTACTGCAAAAGCTCTTCAAGATCGAAATTTTTTATTCTAAATATCATCTTAATCATTTTTGCTTATATGTGGGCCTCTAATGCTTGCAAACGGTAATTACAATCTTTTATCTTACAAATCAACAGTAATTAACCATATTCAAAAACTGATTATTATTAGGTAAATGGGTGATTCTCACCAACTGACTGTAAAACCATGTCCGTGGTGGATAACTTTTTAAGAATGCATAATTGTAACAAAAAAATATAATCATTGCAAAGGAGAAGGACAATTCTTTGCTATTAGTAAATAAAAATGTATTGTTTTTCTCATTTTCACATTTTTAACACTTTTTCCACTTTAAATCTCATTACCGTAATGCGCCGAAGTTTTTTTTTATATATTTCTTAAGCATTTATTCATGAAAAAAATAAGAAATGTCACTGACATAAATATGTATCTTGTTCAGAATGGTTCATAATTTACTATAATCGTTGGGTTAAAAAGTACACCTTAAAATTACTGATTTTTTGGAGAAAAACTACGTGTCGAAGCAATTTGTCTCATTACCGTAACAATTGTTCAAGTTTCTCCAGAGAATCCAGGAAGTATTTAAATCAAGTTTTATTTACCCATGATGCTCCAGCAAGGAGGAAAGCTTCAAGATGGACACAACGGAGAACATGTGTTCTGTCTTTTTCTTTTAAATTCACAGTTTACCTTGGTATATCCTATGTTTTACAGTTTTGAATCTCATTACCGTAATTTGTAAAATATAAGAAATTAATTAGGATTTAAGAAAAATTAACTGGCTATAGAAAAGCCATAAAAAAAGCCTGAGGTTTCAAAGTAAAAATGTCTCAAAGTCAAAGTGGCTGACACATTTTATTTACAGAATTAAGGTAGGCCTTCTCATTACCGTTACACTCATTTCTCATTACCATGTCAGTTATGAGACCCGTTACAGTAATGAGAGGTAGAATTACGGTAATGGTAACTATAAGGCATATTATACAAAACATTTGTATTTATAGTATTATATATACATCGCATCATAGATTATTGGTGAATTATTTTTTTTTTTTAGCTTTTTTAAATTTAGGCATTAAAAACATTGTTTTGTTTAGATTGACAGACAGTGTAAGAAAGAGAGCAGCTGCACGAGCAAGGGTTCAGAAGCACAGAGGAAAGATCTACAGTAGTGCTGAGCTTTTAGAGGAATACAGAATAAAGGAAAGAGAAAGGTAGTTTCAGAAAGGAAGACATTTTCTATTTAAAGATAAAAGTTTTCATATCAGTCTATATATATACAGTGCAGTGAAAAAGTATTTCACATTGTATTTGGTCAGATTTTCTTGTGTGTTGTAGTAATATATAGAGGGAGTCTGAGAGAAAAAAATAACACCAAAGCTTCGTGCTTCTTTCATTTATTTGGTGTGCAAGGTAATCAAACATGCAATCTTCAGGTGTGAAAAAGTTACTGCCCCCCCCCTAGTTAACTCAGCTCAATTAAAGGGATAATTAGGGTCAGCTGTTTGAGTACTTTCGTTAACAACCAGGCCTGATTTTGGCCAGCCCTGCCCAATATAAATCTGGATGGATGAACAGACAGAGACACCCCCATATATCCTCAGAATCAGATATTCTCAATAACTTGTGGTAAATAATGGTAATACCATGTTTCATGACAATTGGATAAGCAGTTTTGCAGATATGTCGAAATCTGTCAAGTGGGACATATGTACATATGACCGCATCCACTGTATACCCTCCCTTGGAAGAGGATTTCATTCCCTGTGTGGGACAATAAGAGACACTCTACACCAGGGGTGGCCAAAGATGGCTCTTCCAGTCCTGGTCTTTGTTCCAACCCTGAAGTAGTTCATTATATATTTGTACCCATCAAACCTGGAGTGGAAGTGCCCTCCAAGACAAAAAATGAAGATTGTATTCAGGAACTACTGTTAAACATGTTGTGAATTGTGCCCCATGCGCTGTGCACGGGATGAAATGCGTACACAGTAGAAGATGTACAGGAATTTCGACACATTCTTAACAGTGTTTGGTTTAATTTGTTATATGTGATTTATAATATACAACACACACAAGCTGTTCAATTCATGAGAGGGACTTGTATGCTTCATAATAAACATCTCGCCCTTTTCCTGCATGCTTTCAAGTTTTTTTCTAAATCCGCAGAAAAAAATGCCTCAAAGGATGCTGATTTCTCACAAACCTTAAAAAATATCAAATTATGCTGTCACAAATGTACATTTACATTCTGATAAATACTGAATTCAAGTTACTCAGTGTCCTTTATCAATAGGTTCAGTGTTACTGAACAAAAAGGCTCCATCAGCATAAAACAATTGTTAAAGTAAGCTTGGCAATATAGGACAATGTGCGCTATCTGCTGCCAATACACAAGCACTACATTTCATACAGAACATCTTTAAATTCGGTTGGCAGTATGGTTTAGTGGTAATTAATCAATAGAAACATTCGGAATAGATTTAGAGTTCAGCATGTTGCCCAGCAGTTATTAACACATTTCCATGCTCTTCTGCTTTCTGGAGTTTATTGAAGCTAAATGTCAAGTGTACAGTGGTATTTTCAAACTGCCAAAGTTTGATAGTAAAGTGTTAGTAACCCTTCTAAAAGTTCCCAATGGTTTAAAAGTATATTATTATTGTTATTTAGTAGACTCTTTTTTTCCAAAGCAGCTTAGAGACTTGGGTGTGAACTATGCATCACAACTGCTGCTGCAGAGTCACTTACAATAGGACCTCGGTTTTACGTCTCATCTGAAGGACAGAGCACAAGGCAGTTTAGTGACTTGCTCAGGGTCACACACAGTGAGACAGTGGCTGGGACTGAACCTGGAACCTCCTGGTAAAAAGCCCCTTTCTTTAACCACTGGACCACCAAGCCCCCTATATGAAGCAGAGAGCAGAGACCAATATTTCATTCAATTATCTATCAGGTACTGTTTCAATCTACTTTGGCAGCAAAACCTTTTCTTTGATACTGGGCTTTTTTTGATGCTGGAATATGATATGTTGTCATGTTTGCTTTTCATTGTTTCAGAAATATAACTAGGCTTTGTCAAATGTGTTGATCTTCTGATGCAGATAATTTGCTTTGGTATCATTAAGAATTGCTGGATTTCCAGGTAGTACATTCAAAATGCTGCAGTGCCATAATGAGCCAACATATTATCCCTCAATTGCAGGGGTGTCCCACCACGGTCCTGGAGGGCTATTCCACTCAAGGTTTAACAGGTGAAAATTATATAATGAACTACTGTCTGGTTGGATGGTTGATTGGCTCAAAGCCCAGGACTGGATGGGCCAACTTTGACCACCCTACTCTACTGGCTCGCTGTTGAACACACACACATTTGTTCTAAGGTTTTACTATTTGATCACCCCTGGTTGCGCTCTCCCATAAAAAGAGCCCTTGCTTACAAATGACCTATATATCCATGTACGTTTTCTTCCTCAAATATATGCAAAAGATTTTAATAAACAACCCTCACAGGTGCGTTCATTGATTCATTTTGGCACATGGGCATCACAAAATGTCCTTATGGTGGCTTAGATCTCACCAAGACTGGTGTTATGTAGTTACAAACAATACGTAATTGTGTGTGGGCACCGTGTTGTTGTTAGCAGTGAAAATGAATCCAATCCAAGCATTGCCCCTTCCTGGAGGCAGAGAGAATAAGGCTTGTGTCACACAAATAGGAGACAAGGTTTACAGTTGTACACGCACACAACTCTCCCTTCATCTAAAAATATCTTATATTTAGAATATTTATATATACATTTGTAGGCAAATCTGTAGTTTAGTTGTGCTAAATATCTGACACCCTCTAACCACTGTTTCTACACTTTACAGGTACAGGTATTTGTCTGATTTTCTGCATTTTTGCATATTTTTGACACTGTAATCAGATCTTCAACCAAAACCTAATATTAAATAAAAGGGACCCTGAGTGAACAAATAACACAATAATTTGATACATATTTCATTTATTTATTAAAGAAAGTTATGCAACACCCAATGCCCCCGTGTGAAAAAGTAATCGCCCCCTTAGACTCAGTAACTGGTTACGCCACCTTTAGCAGCAATAACTGCAACCAAACGCTTCCTGTAGTTATTGATTAGTCTCTCACAGCGCCGTGGAGGAATTTTAGCCCACTCCTCCATGCAGAACTGCTTCAACTCAGTGACATTTGTGGGTTTTCGAGCATGAACTGCTCGTTTCAGGCCCTCCACAATAATTCTAGATAACTACAGTTGGCATTATACAAATCTGCTTAATACATGCATTACTTTGCACAATATTATTTTTCCATACAAAAACTCAAGATTAACAGCTATTTACAGCAATATGATCATTTTAAGGACGAAGAAACATTTACATTTTCGTGTTATTAAATTTTGGTGACGTACGATCATTTGTCATGATAATTTTTTGGCTCCAATACGATATTTTCATTTTTCAGATCTGGCAACACTGGTGCTGTACTACTGCATTCATTTTAAATAGAACAGCCATGTTAACAACAACAGCGGAATATGGCCAATAGATGTTGCAAATAATCCTGCAGCATGAAGCGCATTTATCATTAATAACTGTATTCAAACCAAGATGTTTATTACTATTTCGATGTTTCCAGTACTGAAAAAGGTTACACAAGTCTACAGATCTGAAGGGACTAAATGTATGTATACTATATAGTATTTAAATATGTATCATGCAGTTAAAACAGGTATCCAATTCTTTTTCACGACGGGTACCCAGTTCCGGATTGTCTACCCGTAGCTCTTATTTTATATACAGTATATATATATATACGTATATATATATATATATATATATATATATATATATATATACACATATATACACACACACATATACATATATAGTGCCTATAGAAAGTCTACACCCCCTTGAACATTTCGTTGTGTCAGTGCCTCAGAGTTTCATGCATTTAAATGAGGATTTTTTTCCACTTATCTACACATCATACTCCACACTGTTAAGGGGGAAAAGTTTTTATTGAGAAAAAAATTATATATTAAAAATACAAAACTGAAAGATCATAATTGGATAAGTCTCCACCCCCCTGAGTTAATACTTGGTGGAAACACCTTTGGCAGCAATTACAGCTGTGAGTCTGTTGGGATAGGTCTCTACCAACTTTGCACACCTAGATTTGGCAATATTTGACCATTCTTCTTTACAAAACTGTTCAAGCTCTGTCAAGTTCGTTGGGGAGCGTTGATGGACAGCAATCTTCAAGTCATGCCACAAATGTTCGATTGGATTTAGGTCGGGGCTCTGACTGGGCCACTCAAGGATATTTACCTTTTTGTTCCTTAGCCACTCCAGTGTAGCTTTGGCTGTGTGCTTTGGGTCGTTGTCATACTGAAAGGTGAACTTCCGTCCCAATTTCAGCTTTCTTGCAGAGGGCAGCAGGTTTTCTTCAAGGACTTCTCTGTACTTTGCTCCATTCATTTTCCCTTCTATCCTGACAAGTGCCCCAGTCCCTGCCGATGAGAAACATCCCCATAACATGATGCTGCCACCATCATGCTTCACAGTAGGAATGGTGTTCTTTGGGTGATGCACTGTGTTGGGTTTGCACCAAACATAACGCTTTGCATTTAGGCCAAAAAGTTCCATTTTAGTTTCGTCAGACCACAAAACTTTTTGCCACATGGCTACAGAATCTCCCAAGTGTTTTTTTTTTTGCATACTTCAAACGGGATTCTAGGTGAGCTTTCCTGAGTAATGGCTTCCTTCTTGCCACCCTACCATACAGGCCAGATTTGTGGAGTGCTTGGGATATTGTTGTCACATGCATACTTTGACCAGTCTTGGCCATAAAAGCCTGTCTCTTACAAAGTTGCCATTGGCCTCTTGGTAGCCTCTCTGATCAGTCACCTTCTTGCTCGGTCATCCAGTTTGGAGGGACGGCCTGATCTAGGCAGGATCTTGGTGGTGCCATACACCTTCCACTTCTTAATAATCGTCCCGACTGTGCTCCAAGTGATATTCAAGCCCTTTGATATTTTTTTATACCCATCCCCTGATCTGTGCCTTTCAACAACTTTGTCCCGGAGTTCTTGAAAGCTTGAAAGCTCCTTGGTGCTCATGGTTGAGTCTTTGCTTTGAAATGCACTACCCAGCAGAGGGAGCCTACAGGAACTGCTGAATTTATCCTGAAATCATGTGAATCACTACAATTTAAACACAGGTGGAGGCCACTTAACTTGGCGTGTGATTTTGGAGGCGATTGGTTACACCTGAGCTAATTTAGGATTGCTATTACAATGGGGGGTGGACACTTATCCAACCAAGCTATTTCAGTTTTTATTTTTAATTAATTTTCTATAAATTTCTAGAATATTTTTTTTCCACTTGGAAGTTGTGGGGTAGGATGTGTAGATGTGTAAACGGGGAAAAAAAAAAAAAAAAAAAATTAATGCATTTTAATTCCAGGCTATAAGGCAACAAAAGGTGAATATTTTGAAAGGGAGTGTAGACTTTCTTTAGGCACTGTATATACATACACACATTTATAAGTTTACCTGATTGGTGAAATACAACTGATTAGCTGAATGAGGTAGTATGAAAAGTCTTACCACATGACTGACATTAGCCATTCGCTCTCATTGCTCAGAGGAATACACCACGCGAGTTCAGTACAGCTGGCAGCCATCTTCTAACAGTCTATGCTTTATGTGCTTGTATTTTAAGCATAAATTATATAAAGGTTTATAATAAAACAAAATTAAATACATCTTATGATATGACTTATTACAGCATACTTCTATTTTATAAATGCAGTAACCTGTTTCAGGGTGCGTGGAAGACATTTCTTACTGTTCTTCCCATGTGGTTGCAGGCACTCTGCTTTCGTCTCACAGTTGGACGTCTTAACGGTTGATTATTGATTCCAACAACTGGGTGTACTGTATGTTGTTTAATCCAAACCAAGGCCTTTAGCAATATTCTTTTTTGTTTTATTTGTCTTTGTAGGGGTTGGATACATTCCCCATTCATTTCTTCCACTCCCTGTTCAATGTCTTAAAATAAAATACTGTATTCCTTCGAAGTTGACACACTTTGACCAATTCTTTGCTTCTCAAAAATAGCCTGCATCTTAAAATGAGTATAGTAGTGATGTGTGTATTAAAATCATTAACAAAAGACATGACTGCTCAAGTACAAGCAGCAACGTGACTTACTGCCGAGAAATGACGAACCAACACGTTACTGCCCGATCTCGACTAATCCATGACATACAGGCAGCCATTTTCAAAGTTTAGCTTCCAGAGGATCCCCATATTTTTGGACATGCCAAGCAATACCAGTTTACAAATTGGGAGAAAAACAGGTATGAGTAATTAAAACTGGAAATGAGAAGCAGCACATAAGTGTAATGCTCTGTGATAGCAGACGGCCGCAAACTGCCTACATATGCGTAATTGATGTTGTATTTTCGCAAATGCCCATTTATTTCAGGTTTTATTTTTTCCTCAAATTGAGGGTGGGAAATTTGGGCAGCGTCTTAAATTCAAATGAATATGGTATAAAAATCCTTTTTGGGGCTCTAAAGTGGATCTAAAAATCACTGGTGTCATAGCCTGCAAATATGCAGTAAAATCACTACTGGTGTAGAAAGTTACAATTTACAACTGTGAATTGTATCTTAAACCAAAGTTGTTGTTTTTTTTTTTCTATTTGCATAACAAAGGAATACATATTTTAAAATTGCTTTAAAAATAATTCAAAATACAGTAGGTTTTGTTTTCCATCACATACCATGTTCAGTTCAGAGTGAAAGTAGTACGTCTGTAGGAACAGTTAACTATACAGCTCCTGGAATGTCTTTTTATTCTGGTTTGTTTATCTTCTTTAGTGTTCTGTTGCACTGTTGGGATTGAACTTTTATTGAAGCTTCACTTACTTCTCAGAAAGCTGTGCTCTTGAGTCATTAGGTTGGAGCGTCTGTACATTTTCAGCTAATAAAAGAATATCAGTTTCTATCATGTCAGGATTCTTTCCCCAATTCACGTTTTTGTAAGAAAGAAAAGGCACCTCATTTTGAAAAGAATGGATTCAAGGCAATTTTGTAAATCATTGCTGCACTAGTGGAAGCCTGAAATGAAACGCAACATTGAATGCCAGTCTGTTGAAAGAAAGCAACATTGCAAATCACCATGCTTCTTTCCCTCATTTTTATTACATGTTTTGACAAGCATTTACAACTTTTCAGAACCATATTCCTAAAAACATAAAAATAGAACTTCTTTCAGCTTATAAAAAGAAATATATTAAAGAACCCTTCTGACGTGTGCGTTACAGAATGACATTATGTACAGACAGCTATGGCAGCATGCATCAGCAGAGTTGAATTAAACAATGAACAATGTCTCGTGGAAATACAGTTGTCTAGATTCTACTCTTTTTGGACACTTACTTCCTATACATGGGCTAAGAGGATTAAGCAAAAAAAAAAGGGTTTAAAAATGCAGAAAGCAAAAAATACTATTAAACTACTAGCAATAGCAGCAATAAAATTCACAAAAGGAGTCTTAAAATAAAACTGAAAAAAACTGACAGCTATAGTGACCAACATACACACATCATAGGATGAATTCAGAAATGTTTACATTTAGAAACGTATTAGTTTTATACAATGTCATTGTGTGTCTACAGGGACAGGACTTTAAACACAATCCTTTCATTATTTAACTATTACGATTTCATCTGCGATGACCTCACCCAGCACCCCAAATTAACCTTTCGGCAGCCACAATTTCTATTCTAGTTTCAAGTGAAGCTTAATAAAATGAAATACATTTTAATCTCATTCTTTGTTTAAAATAGACCACGATATGTTTAGTAAAGAAAGCATTCCCCAAGTGACTTGAATGACATTAAATAAAACAAACTGTTTATTGTGCTATAACTCACCTTTTACTGCAGAACAGTTGTATAGCACATTAGTACACTAACTGTGCATATATAGCTGCAAACATTAGAATTAGAACCCCTGATCAACAGAATAAATAACTTAAAGCCCTTGGTATAATACGACTCCAAAAGCCTTTATTTATTAAAATATCCACCATCTAGAGTTCCAAGACTAAATTTGGCAAAAATGCGCTCAGAGTGATCTAGCTGCCTGAATCTATGTGCAAACTTCGCCCAACCACAGGTGTATGACAAATTAATATTTTGCCTTGATAAGAATAGTATGTATTATTTACTTAGAACCTTAAATGTCACTGTTTCGAACAGGTACAAAATCTTCCCGTCTCACCCAGATCACCTCTTCGGCATTGTTTTCTATGGCACAACTGAGTCCAGATACGGCAGATTGTTTCTTAAGGTGGGCCATTTTCATTGCACGGGAATCCCCAGTCTTCCGATTATTCTCCTGCTCAGGTTTTGTATTGTCTGTGAGAGAGACTGCTTTTACCTGGGCCGGCAGATCATGCTCCACAGTAGGCCCTTTGACTGATTCGCAGTACTCATCATCATCGCTCAGAATGTCAGTCTCCTTGACATCCTCCTGATCCTCGTATTGATCCAGATCAAACTGCTCCTCCACCCAGCGGTCAGTGTCAGCGCTAATGGCAGGTTGCTGAGGCTGGTGTTGCTGCCGAGTCTCTCTAGCAGGACTGCACTCAAACACGCTGTCTGTATCAATGGTAAACCTGTTCCTCACTAGCTTTCTCTTCCCAAGAGTCCTAGACGGTGCAGAAACTTGAAAGAGAAAACGGTTTTGTGTTAAATAAAAAAAAAAGGTCACCCTATAAAATGTTGTCCAATTGCTTGACATGTTAACTGAAGCTAGTTGGTGGTTACTTCTGCAGCTATTCTTGTTTTAAATGCTAGAATACATGCTCTTCCTGCAAGTTGGAAAATCCCTGCCTATATTTTGTTATGACATTTTCACATTCCAACAACCCACTCTACAGACTAAACCAATTACTGTACTAAAGAAATGTTTTGTACCTGCTCTGTTCATTACAGGTCTTGCTCCCTTCAGGGCACAAAGCCGCTTCCCTCCAAAAGGTACATACTGCTGATTAGGTGGTAAACTTTCAGTTTTGAGAAGCTGCCTTCGCTGTTTATCCCGAAGAACAGAGTGGATGGTCTTTAAAAAGTCTTTCTTACTCTCTGAAGAACTGAAAAAAAAAAAAAAAAGATAAACTTTAAGAACGCTGCACCAATGCATATTAGAAAATGAATCAGAGATTTTCTTTAACCTGATTGGTCAATATGGGGTCCTTAAAATTACCAAAAAAAAGGACCTTGAATGTTATTCTTCAAAATATGTTTAACCTCTGTTCCAAATCAGTCCACTGGAAAATATTTAAATATTCCTGTTTGTAATTGACCTTTTTCTGCTCCGTTCTAGTACACATCCCCTGCATGTCTTTCAAATCATGTAGACTAAAGGCTGCTTCCTCTGTGTCATATACATCCAATCCATCTATCTGAATTCAGTTTAGCAAATAAAGCATTAAAAAAAGGAGAATAGTGTTTGGTGAGTCAGCAGTAATACAGTAACCACAACAGCAATAGCAACCAGTCTCTGATTTGAATGACAACTTGAAGTAAATCAAACACCTGGATGCAGACTGATTACAACACAGGCAATGTGCCCTCTCCTCAAACATAATAGGCTTTGAATTACCGTTCTGAACAAGTTACTGAACAAACAGCATGATCTACATGTAGGTCGCTAGATATTTAATTAAACTTTACTTTCGCTAATAAATTTGCAGTAGGACCTAGCAGTAACTTAACCTGCACTCAGATTGAACAGCTAATTGTAAGCAGAAGATGTTTTTGGTGTCGATTATTTAGGCTATTGGGAATACCCACGACGCGACATTGTTCACCGCTGATACAGCCCACAACCCAGAGATTAACAGCCTCCGTAAATATAGAAACAATACTGAGGAACTCGATTTTAATATTGCAAATGCTCTGAATGAGCCATTTCTAAACAGGGTATTGATGCCTGAGGGCAACCAGACCACATATGGAAACCGCAGTACTCATGGACCATTGAGGAAAACATTTGTATTCATTAGCAACTAAAAGTAGTGCTGCAGAAAATTCAGAAAAAAAGAAACTTGACGTTAGGATCTACATGTTGACATACTTTGATTCATTAAATAGCTCCCGTTTCAAAAACTTAACTCAGTATGTTAGACATCTTACATAACTATGTTGATTGTAATTTTATTTTCCTTATACAATTTGGTAAAAACTGCATTAAATGTTCAGTGCAACTGGCTTCGTATGTAGAATCCGAAACAAGTGTGTGTACTTCTTACCTGCAACAGAGGTGAAATGTTCTTTCTGGTCTCCCTTCAGACTCAGATTTCACATGTACAACTTCACACACAGCACCTCCCTCAGCATCTGAGGTGTAATAAAAACATGAGCTTATACATTAAGTAGCACATTAGGCATTCATTATTTTCTCTTAAGACAGACCAATTGTCTCTGCTTCACTCCAAGCAACTACCTTGCTAAAGAACTCAGGGCTACAGTAAATCACTAACATTAGGGGTGTGTCCCTGCCTGTAAAAACACATCTGTACTAGACAAAGCAACCTAAATCTGAAAAGCCGCAGCATGTTCAGGGTATTCTCAGGTTTATCGCAAGGGGCTTGAAGCACTCGTGCAGTACTGAGTGGATCATTAATGTGTGGCTGACTCCAAACACCTAAAAGTTGGAAAATCATTTCTGGCTGAATGGTGATCTCACAATCAATTGCAGTTCAGTGAACATTTCACATGAAACATTTACAGGCTGTGGGAAAGGTCTGAAGTAGTTTACCTGCACTGGCAAGTGCACGAACTTGAAGAGCATCAGTACAAATCATGTGGCGGAATCGAAATGGGTCTCTCTCATCTGAGATTGAAGCTCTATGAGATGCCCCCTTTCAGAAAAAACAAAAACAGTTACAGTCTTGCTTTAGAAATATTTACAATTCTATATACATGGTTTTCTTTTAATATCAAATTATTTTTAAAAAATCCACTACAGGATCAGGAAGTATAAATAAATGGTGTCATTTAGTACTTTAAATGTAATAATTAAGCTCAGGGCTGTAACAAATGTTAATACTGTTTTACTAGATTACATAAATGCATATGAAGAATGTAATACTTGCCATTTTTTTCTTCTGCTTTGAGCAATCTTTGTAAACAAATACAACGGCAGTTTTAAAAACTGAAATAGGAAAAATGAAATAAAACAAGGTTTATGCACCAGTAGTTTATGTTCACATTGATTACTCAACATCATCATGTAATCACAAGTGCAACCATTCACAACTGCCAAATTAAAATACATGAAATGCATATCTGAGTACCACTAGGTGTCACTGTGAATCATTTCATGTTGCAAAGGTCAGCAACAGCTAGATTGCTATAATCTGCAGATTGCTCTATTTTCCTTTGAAAATTTAATGGCAGCATAAAAAATGATAAGTGGTACTTTGCCTATTATAGCTTTAGCTTCACCATCACCTAAACTACCACTACAGCTCGAGATTGCAGAAATACTTCGACTGCATTTCCTACTTGTGTCATAATGTATTGTGGATTAAGAAACATGTACAGTATGCGTTAGAAATACTACATCTTTAAATTAAATAACATTGTCATTTAAAAAGCATTTTCTTTGCATAAGCAAATTAAATTTTAGTTACTTGCTATATTTTAACACTAAAATATTTACATAACATTTAAAAGAATGCACTGTTTTTCATAAATATATAAAATACAAATTTCTAAGTGAAAGGTGTTTTAAAACATTAAATTGCAGTGTACATTAAAGTCTTTAAAACGAAACTATTAAATATGTATAGTGCCTAAAAGCCTTTGATACCTTGCAGTAATATATAATCAATGACATTTTAAAAAAGCTTCTATTCTTGAAATCCTCAAAGATGTTTTTTTAATATTTGAGCTATTTTGGCCTGAAAACTTGACGTACCAAATGCTGCTAACTCAGGGTCTTTCTTCCACTTTCCAAAAGAGGCAGGGGGGTTAAGCCAAACAACTGTTGTGTGAAGAAGCAAGTCCCCCATCGACAGATCTGCAACCTACCAAACAGAATCAGAGTTATTTAACTAATCAAACACAAGTCCCCCATCGACAGATCTGCAACCTACCAAACAGAATCAGAGTTATTTAACTAATCAAACACAAGTCCCCCATCGACAGATCTGCAACCTACCAAACAGAATCAGAGTTATTTAACTAATCAAACACAAGTCCCCCATAGACAGATCTGCAACCTACCAAACAGAATCAGAGTTATTTAACTAATCAAACACATTGGTGAATCATTTTCTTTTCTTATTTTTTGTAAAAAAATGTACTGTCTCTCCCTATTTTGGATTTCAATTAAATAAAAATAAGTTAAAATATACATAGAAATGTATATTTAACAGATACTCACCTCTTTTTTCTCTCCAATCTGTTCTGCTATCAGTTGGTCAAATACAGCACCATACTCTTCATGGATTTTTTGCATTTCATTAATGTGGCTCGCTACTTTGTTCATGGCTTTCATTGCAACTAAAGAAACAAAAAGAGGGGAAAAAAAGTCCTGAGAATTCCATGTGTACATTTTTTAAACTAAATCTAAAACGTATGATTTCACCTTAATACAGTTTTCAGGAGAATTGTGGCATGTTATATACATTTTATGAACAGTAGTTTCATGCTAGTGGCTGGAGAATTACTAGCTATAGCTGTAGTCATTGGAAATTAAGTTGATATCTGCCTGTAAATGTTAATTTCTTACCATCAAGATGATAATGTTCTTCACTTTCAGGATCTGTTAAGGAAAATAGCTCCCTTAGCAGCAAAGGGTACTTCAGCACCCGCTGGATAGGTTTAATCAGATAGGATTCCAGAGTGGAGGAGTGTTGCTGTTTGGGATTCTGAGCATCAAGGAAGGCCTTGAAAGCAGGGTCAGTTTTAGCTAATACATAAAGACAATAAGAGAGAGTATGGTTTTTAAAAAACATGTTTACAATTTGCATTTAAAAATCTTAAATAAAAGATTAACAAGCAAAACTGTTAGTAATATAGACTTCTCTTAACTTGATTTAAAGATAATTCAATTTGCCTGGACATTCTTTTTTAGAGAATATGTGCCAGAACAGCTGAGCATGCAAGTGGGAGTTACTGGTTGATTTGTTTAAAATGCTTTGGTCTTCATTTAAACTTTCTGAAAAGCATCCGAATTTCTATACGAATCTACTTCCCCAGCCCGATGTGCAGATTAAAGGTGTTCAGCTATTATTAGTTGTCATCTTGAATTTTCTGCTTTGTGACTGCTGAGCCAGTATCAGGACCCAGAGTGATTCTTAGAGCATTGAGGTCACTGCTTTTCTTTGTAAATGAGGAGAAAGGGTAAACACCTTCTGTTGGCACACTCACCCACAAGGACTTTAGAATCACTATTTAATGCCAAGCATTTAACTTCATTTAATTTAATTCATTTTTTTAACCTTCAACCTAATTTAATATTTTGTGGTTACATCTTTGGCTTTAATCAAGATGCACAGGACTCCAGTTTGCTCTCTGTTTGATAATGGTTCAGTTCATGAACTTTGTCTTTCTGATTCATGTCTGCATGCGACTTCACTTTCACTGGTTGTGACATGGGGTTCAGTTTTGTACAATATTTGGTCTCTGTCCAGGTTTACTTATTAGGAGGTAGAGGTGAATGCTTTAGAATAATGAGATCTTAATTTAAATAAAAAACAAAACAAAACAAAGAAAAACACAAATTACCTTTTACAAACACCTTTGGAACTTTTGTATGGCTGGCACAAAATGCACTGTAGATCTTGAAGCGGTCTGCGTAGTATAGAAAAGAGCCACCCAGGGAGAATAGCACCTTCTGCAGATTGGACACGTGCAAATAATATCAAGACTATCCAGGTTTTCAGTTTTTTCTGGTCTGGATTTCAGTTAAATGCCCATTAATCAAACTGCAATTCAAAAGCTGTAGGCTTCTTCTATTTCAAAATCATTCACAGCCCATGCATAAGAGTAAGTTTAAAGCATGAAATCACATTAGATTGGAATTCGTCTGAAGTGACTGGAAAATCCAATTGTGGATCTCATAAAATGTTGCATTTAACCAGCTACTGGGCTAGATTGTATTCCCTGAACATTACTAATATGTATTTTAGGACTGTAGATACTGAAATACTTGGTGTATAGAAAACAAAATATGAGAAACAGGACTGCTGTACATAATGTTGAATTCAATACAAATCTTCACGATTACACCATAGTAGCAGGGTGCGATTTGTCATCCCGGGGGGGATAAATTTATCCCCTGCCCCCCACCTGATAAAAGATCCTGAATTAACAGTGATTTCTTTGGGAAATTTTAAACCTATTTAAAATGATAAATGTATATGCTGCCTCATTTTTACGCACTATATGTATGCAACTACTGAAAAGCAACTATGTCAACGTAATTCAGTTGCTGTTATTTTTTATTAACAATCAACTCCTGCAGATTAAGCTGTTAAAATACATATGTTGTATTATGTTCCATTTATTGTTGTTACACTGTGCAGTTATCAATGAGGTTATCTGCAACAATGCAAGTACTTGTCATGAGTGCGTTTTAACATTATTGTAGTTCCTGTAATGTAGGTAGTTTTTGTTATTGTCTTTTGAGACCGTACATACATGCCAACAGTCCCTATATGGTCGGGGCAGTCCCGATTTCCTAGCAAATGTCACGCGTCCCGATGCATAGGAAGAAAGTCCCGATATTTACCCATAGAAAAAAAAAAAAAAAAACTTTATTCTGCACAGTAGAGTTAGTGAAAAACACATGCTGTGCTGTTCGTGCGGCTGACATCTGCTGATCACTAACTTATACAAAGGTAAGAACACTTCTTTAATGTCTATTTTTACTGTCATGATGGTCGTGTGGTGTTGAGTTGGGGAATACATCTATTCTATGACAACATCTATGATCAGCGTCCCGCTGAACAGTTTCCAAATGTTGGCAAGTATGACCGTATCCATAAAGAATAACTGCATTTATCCTGCATGATGGCAGATTTGTCAAATGTGTGATTCCTAAAGATTTTATTAGCAGTGAATTCAGTATAATAAATATGTAACGTAGTGATCCTCTTAACTGTTTAAATTATGTACTATAGATGTATCAAGGCTTGCCATGATATTTTCACTGTTTGTCTATTTATAGCCCCTAACTGGAAATTTGACAAATCGCACCCCGCATAGTAGTCCACTGTAAATCTGGCACTCCAACTGACTTTTCAATACCATTTGGAAAATGTTGTCTTGCAATGTAGAGTGAACACGTACAGCAATATCTGCAATATTATCTTATACATTTATATTTGTAGATTGAAGTTGTCTTGAATTCTGTTATAAAAGCAATTATAAGTTTGTGTGTAAGGAGTCTACGTCAGTCTTAATCCCCTTCTTACTAGTTCAGTACAGTCGCAGACAAAGGTACTGGACCCTACACTTAACATAAGATAATTCAAGAAAACATGTTCAATACAAGCATTTAGTGAACATTAGACACCAACTAATATGAAGACCAAAATACACAAAATTTCTGGTAATAACAAAAATCTTTTAAAACAGTTTTAAAAAAAAAGCACTCAAGCAATGCAGCTTAGTTACTGCGAAATGGTTTTCAATCAATGAATATATTTGATAAGTTCTATTCTATTTTTTACAGACAACGTAAAAGGTACCAATACATTTGTCATGAACACATATTTGAAATTGTTTAAGTGCTTTATTTTAAATTTTAAAGAATTTGTTAAACTACCAGAAATTGTATATTTTGGTATTTGCCAATAATTAGCGGCTAATGTTCACTAACATGTTTTCTTTAATTCTTATGTTAATGTAGGGTGCCAATACTTTTAACTGACTATTTCCAGTTTTACCTTGAACTGATCAACTTTTTCAAGTTTTTCCAAATCAGGCACTAGCCTTGTTCCATCTTCAAGTGTTTGCAGAAATTCATTTTGGAACTCCAACATTTCTGCCAGGTTTCCAAAAAGCACATCAAGCTATGACAAAAAGAGACAAGTTAAAATGACTGCAGTGCAATAAAAATACTACTTACAAGAAACAGAAGCTTCCATAACTAATATTGCACTGTATGTAGACAAACAACGTAGTAAAGTGGTCCAAAGTTAGAAAAGAAATTAGGTTGTATAAACCTTTTCAAATGCAGGTGTATTCAACCCCCTGCTTTTGACTTCATATATGCTTGTTCCAACAAACCAACAATTGTATAAAATATATGGGTACAGCATATTAAATAGACTCCATGAAGAGAAAATAGGGTCAACCAACATCAGTCAAGTGCATGACGTGTTAAAAACACATCAACACTACACTGAAGACAAAATACCAAAACATTTGCCATTTCAACATCATTTTTATTTACACAGCATTTACACAAATTGTAAAATATGTGCCATCAACATACCTCGTCTTGAGTAAGAAAGGTTTCTTTCTGTAAAGGTGTTAAATACCTGTCAATAAGACATTTTAAATCCTGAAAGAGAAAAAAAAAATGTATATATATACATATATATATATATACATATATTATATATATATATATATATATATATATATATATATATATATATATATATATACACATACTGTATATATACACATACAGTACTGTGCAAAAGTTTTAGGCAGGTATGAAAAAATGCTAAATCAAATCCATATTTGGTGTGACCACCCTTTGCCTTCAAAACAGCATCAATTCTTCTAGGTACACTTGCACAAAGTCAGGGATTTTGTAGGCATATAGTCAGGTGTATGATTAAACAATTATACCAAACAGGTGCTAATGATCATCAATTCAATATGTAGGTTGAAACACAATCATTAACTGAAACAGAAACAGCTGTGTAGGAGGAATAAAACTGGGTGAGGAACAGCCAAACTCAGCTAACAAGGTGAGGTTGCTGAAGACAGTTTACTGTCAAAAGTCATACACCATGGCAAGACTGAGCACAGCAACAAGACACAAGGTAGTTATACTGCATCAGCAAAGGTCTCTCCCAGGCAGAAATTTCAAGGCAGACAGGGGTTTCCAGATGTGCTGTCCAAGCTCTTTTGAAGAAGCACAAAGAAACAGGCAACGTTGAGGACCGTAGATGCAGTGGTCGGCCAAGGAAACTTACTGCAGCAGATGAAAGACACATCATGCTTACTTCCCTTCGCAATCGGAAGATTTCCAGCAGTGCCATCAGCTCAGAACTGGCAGAAAACAGTGGGACCCTGGTACACCCATCTACTGTCTGGAGAAGTTTGGTCAGAAGTGGCCTTAATGGAAGACTTGCGGCCAAAAAGCCATACCTCCGATGTGGAAACAAGGCCAAGCGACTCAACTATGCACGAAAACACAGGAACTGGGGTGCAGAAAAATGGCAGCAGGTGCTCTGGACTGATGAGTCAAAATGTGAAATATTTGGCTGTAGCAGAAGGCAGTTTGTTCGCCGAAGGGCTGGAGGCGCATACGAATGAGTGTCTGCAGGCAACAGTGAAGCATGGTGGAGGTTCCTTGCAAGTTTGGGGCTGCATTTCTGCAAATGGAGTTGGGGATTTGGTCAGAATTAATGGTCTCCTCAATGCTGAGAAGTACAGGCAGATACTTATCCATCATGCAATACCATCAGGGAGGCATCTGATTGGCCCCAAATTTATTCTGCAGCATGACAATGACCCCAAACATACAGCGAAAGTCATTAAGAACTATCTTCAGCGTAAAGAAGAACAAGGAGTCCTGGAAGTGATGGTATGGCCCCACAGAGCCCTGATCTCAACATCATCGAGTCTGTCTGGGATTACATGAAGAGAGAGAAGCAACTGAGGCTGCCTAAATCCACAGAAGAACTGTGGTTAGTTCTCCAAGATGTTTGGGCCAACCTACCTGCCGAGTTCCTTCAAAAACTGTGTGCAAGTGTACCTAGAAGAATTGATGCTTGATGCTGTTTTGAAGGCAAAGGGTGGTCACACCAAATATGGATTTGATTTAGATTTTTCTTCTGTTCACTCACTTTGCATTTAGTTAATTGATAAATATAATCTATTAACATGTCTATTTTTGAAAGCATTCTTACTTTACAGCATTTTTTCACACCTGCCTAAAACTTTTGCACAGTACTGTATATATATATATATATATATATATATATATATATAAATAAAACATCCTTTATAATATCCAGACTCAATGTTTATACAAATCAAAACAAAGTTTAAATCTCCAATAAAGACTAATTCATATTGTACATTCTATGGCAATTTATAATAGTCATTAGGCCCCAATGTTAAAGCCAGGTTTCCTAGCCAAGAATATTGCCAACTATCAATTGACAGCAACATTGGGCAGAATCTCTCTCACTCCCCTCCCCCCTCCCAAAAAAGAGTCATGGGGCAAAAAAGGTCTGACTGGTAGGTAATATTGTATCTCAATGTTAATAAAAATGACCTGCAATTCAAATGTAGCCTTACAAACAGTACAAATTCTCAGTGCAAAAACACAAACAGAATTACTACTACTGAATGTTCAACTACTGAAACGGTGTGCCAGCCAAAAGTCCAACGCTTATAAAACTGATGGTTACCCATGGTTAAATCAGACTACTATAAATGCTTAGTCCTTTCCACAGTCCAGGACTACCAGACAATAATAGCCACTAATAAAAAAAACATGGCACCTGAACTGCAGTGAATGTGTGACAGATAATTATCTACAATATACCTTATCAAAATAAGCACACAACAGTAAAATAATTATTATCTATAATATACCTTATCCAATAAGCACACAACAGTAAAAGCTAAATAAAACACTGACTTTAACGTAGGTTCTTTCAGTTTCCACCAGCTCGCAGATGACTTTGCGCAGTTTATCGGCATCGGTCAGCTGCCGCAGTATTGCAGGTTGAGGTCCAGAGGAGTCTGCAGCCTCGGAAGAGAGCTCTGAGGGATTCATGTCATGAAGACTACGACAGAAAGCTGCAACCTGCTCAGTACTCTTGGGGGGGGAGAAAAAAAAAAAAATCAAAATCTACCGGATTGCTATCACAACTTTTAGCATTTCTCCCTGCAGCACATCTATCTAGAGCAAAACAACTACCGAACCAGACTAATTAGGGGCAGAAATTGGTCAGTCATCACTTATATAATCAGTATGTAGATTTCTATACTTACCATCACCACCTCACTCACTGTTTAATTAGAACGAATAAAACCTTGCTTAATGAGGATTAAAGAATAAAATCAGTTGCACTCTTTGTTCTATTTTCAGCTCTTCCAAGAACAGTCTTTCTTTTCCCTGCTGTGGTGCATTGATCCTTCTTGGCAGACTCATCACAAATCAAAAGAAGAATTTTTTTCATGTGAATTTCCATCTATGGATGCTGTTACCTTGGTAACAAGTTTTATGCAGCAGAGGCTCATTTTAATCTGTTGAAGGCTGAACTTGACAGTCACTGAAAACCACTTGATGTAAATATATATATTTCAGTAATACTCTGCTCCGATAATTAAACAAATAATGAGAAAGAATCTGACACTAGCTTCTGACTACAATGACAAATACAAGCTGGATGCAAGAATTCTTAAATTAATAAAGACTTGCAGCCTGTGTCATTTTAAATGTATACCTTTTTTTGTTTGTTTAAGCATACAGGGATAATCCTCTTAAATCTCACAACATTTAGTAAGAATGCATGAGTGGACTCCCATTTCCATTTGCATCAAAAGAGCTCTGTGACAGGGAGATCATGTCGCTGGTTCTTGAGTGCATGTGTGCCTTTATGGAAGCAGCTGGGACGTGCAACAGGAGACGCATTGCTGAGAAAGTAATTGATCAGGTAGGCTCGCCCGGCGCTGAGCTGATCGGGAGGTGTGGCTTGGCTGGGGGGCAAGCCCATGGCGGCTGCACGGAGCTCAAAAAGTGTCTGTGTCACAGCTCGAGGCTACTGCACGGCCAGGCCATAGCCTTACAGAGAGGCGCTGAGCGAAAGATTGCTGGGTTTTGT
The DNA here is from genome assembly GCA_030684275.1 of Acipenser oxyrinchus oxyrinchus. Taxonomy (NCBI): domain Eukaryota; kingdom Metazoa; phylum Chordata; class Actinopteri; order Acipenseriformes; family Acipenseridae; genus Acipenser; species Acipenser oxyrinchus. The sequence goes on from CM060253.1 coordinate 17,307,619, forward strand.
TTCGTGTTGCATTACAGACTTGTATTAACCCAGGAGCTGAAGCTATGGAGCCAGCACTAACCCAGGGAACATCTACCCCAGCACACAACCACAACCAAGGAGAACATCAGTGCTGCACGATTAACTACTACAGAATCCTTCAACTGCAAGACGGTGCTCGTGAAGGCATTAAAAGAGGCAGGACTCGCTGTGAGGCAGCCAGAAGTAGGTTAGTTTAAAGGTTGATCCCAAACAGTATATAGAGAGTTTGCGTAGATCAGTAGGTCCTTTTAGTGGGACTAGCACTTGCCATTTGTGTCGCAAACTTTTATTTATAGCTTTGTTTTGTACTGCTTTCTTTATTAAACGTGACACAAGGGATACCATTGCTGGTATCTTAGTGTCAGCACTTGTGCTTATTAAATCTGCACGCCTGTGCGGCATGTCAACACCCAATGCTCTGTGTCTGCCTCTATCATTCAGTGACGACCCACACACGTAACAAACCCCCCTGTTAAAAGCTCATCTTGCAATTATGTCAATTCAAATTCTAAACATAATTTGACCCTAAAACATACAATACTATAGGGAAAGCCATAAGGGTCAGGCAAGTGAACTTGTCACCTGACTCCTAAGCATCTGCCAAACCTCAAATCTGTCTTTCAAACACATGCTGCAATTTACCCAACCCTAACAGACCCTAAGCAGTGGAACTCGGACCATACAGTCAGTCCACTACATATAACATACCATGACTTAAACGTTTGCGTCTGAACTTAGGGATGGGCTCCTCTAGAAAACAAGACTTTATTTAATGCCGATCTTTATAAAGTTTCAAATGGTGCTTAACAATGGAAAACAACAACAAATGACAGCCACGAGACAAACTCACACGCCAGATGCAACAGCATATTTTTCTTCTGTTACCTGAAAGGAGGAGTCTAATACTGATGCAAAACCCAAGGTCAGCTATCAAGAAGAACAGCTGGAGGATTATATAAACACGTATATTTGATGTGTCAACATTCTTTAAGGCCGAATTGACATCTTAAGATCTTAAGCTCAGTAAACTATCAAATACACCTTTCTGAAATATGAGCTCTAAGTCAGCTAAAAAGAGCACAAAACCTTATGAAGCACTGCGGCAAGGCTGCTCTTGAAAATGCAGACTTTAGACTAGCTTCCTTTGTAACATATTATTGGCATTTTCACACTATCTATAAACAAAAAAAAAAAGAAAACAGGCTCACCAGGTGAAGCATCTCATAAAAAGATTCAGAGGACCCTTTCACATTCTCAGAACTTGCTCTCTGTTTGCCTTTCCTGAGAATAGACATGATCCAAACAGACCAACAGCACCGACAACAGATCTCCTGATCAACATAAGTACAAAACACGGCTTATCTTCATATCTCTTAAGTCACAGACAGAAGCATTTCTTCAGAACTTTAAACTTTTTTCTAGATACAACAAATGTGTCCCAATTTGCTCTCCACTATTTTGATACCACTGAAATTAGACTTGCATGATTAATGGTAAACAATAACAAGAAAAACAAAAAAAATCTTTTGACAGCTGCTGCTCTCCTCCTGCTTATCCATTGACATATTCAGTTTCTGTAAACAAGGAATAATCACATCCAGCAGCCGCATTGTGACATGAAAGAAACAGGAAGGGGGAGGTAGTTGTAACTGACAATGGAGTGTCACTTGCTGTTCTCTTGGGCTACACTTCAGGCGATTGGCCAAGCACAAACCACAGCAGAATTTTAATGTAATGCAGGCATTGCAACCTGAGCTTGCATAAGAGATGAGCTCAGCAGCTTTATGCTATTTCATTATTTATTTATTAACTGTTAGTTACATTCTAAATAATGAAAGAAAACATGTTATATTCATCATATAGGAGAGTTTTAAAAATACATTATATTTAAACTATAATAGTTTTAACAACCTGAAGCCAGATTTTTTTTGGGATAGACATTATATCACAGGCAATAAAAACTACATTTCAGCATTAGATATTACATTTAAAACAAACAAAATCAGTTGCCATGTCATCAAAAATATTGAACTAGGATTTATTTTCACACACACGTTCCTTTGAAAAAGGTATATTAACCATGCTGAACAGCTGGGAGTTAGCTTTTCTGGATCAACCATAATATTGTTTTTGTATGGAAAGTAAAAAAAAAAAAAAAAAAAATTATATATATATACTTGTGAATACAAAGAAGTGGATTTAAAACTAATTTTAAAAGGTGTATTTAAATACCATAATTTCCATAGGACTACATTTTACATACAATGTCAACAGTTTTGATTAGGTATTAATACATTCATCATATCCTCCATTCTTTGTTACAATAACTTTAGGCATCAACTTTGCAAAGTTTAACCTATTAAAATAAAGACTGGTATTCCTCATTACTGTACAAGGTACTACACATTTAAAAGTATATTTTATATATATACACACACACACACACACACACACACACACACACACACACACATACATGCAGCATTGTACAAACAAAGAACTACATTTTAACTACTTGCCATTTTTGTAAATGTTACTTTTTATTACTGTTGTTGTTGCACATTTAGATTTAAAGTGTGTGGTAAAATGGTTTGTTTAAAAGTGAATTTTTTGGCAAAGAAATGTCACAGCAAAGCACAAATCTAACCATAAAGTACTTCTGCATAACCGGATAATTTCAAATCACCATTAAACAATGTATATGCAACATTACCAGCATTTCATTCATTTTATATTTAAAATAAGACCACCACTATACCTTTTCCATACCTCCAAAGGACAGTGAACATTTTATACAGCTGCACAAAATGCTTATAAAGGGCGGAGAGAGCACGCTCAAACCTGCACCAAAGTGACAGGAATTCTTCAGAAAAGCATTCCAAGTACAGACAATCATTTCTATTCAGATCCTCGCTTTAATTAAAACAATTTACTGTGTGTTGAAGCCTTTGTGTAGCATACTTGTACTGTACCTTACAAATCTGAAGCTAAAACTAAAGATAGGACAAATAACAGTTTTGCTACAGATTCTTGGCTCTCTTCTGACAAGCTATAATTATTTGAAATAAGGAGGCACATTACACTGCTTAGTACAATATTTCAAAACCAAATATCAGATCAGGCAAACTTTCAAAAATTGTACTGTTCTTACCGCCTTCAAAGTGTCCTGATGAACAACAATTTCATGAAATTGTTAGAAGTATTTTGAGCAGACCAACTGCAGTCCCATTGCTTATCAGAGGAAAAGGCAGGGTGCTTACATCACATGTACAACAGGAACCGCTGGATGTTTCCTCCAGAATAGGATAGCAAACACTATCAGTTAACTAGTGTTAAAAAAAAATACCACTGGGATGACTGTTTCAAACAGCTTTTACAGCACACAGTTTAATTCAACTTATTTTGAGTTCTAAATCTTGAAATGCACTTTGATTGTATCTTTTCCTTCCAAAACCACACAAAACTATTTAACAACATACATTTATTTTAAAGTAATGCTGTTACTACTGAGCACCCTCACCATAGTTGTTGTGTTGTTCGGACTCAAATACCTTCATTATTTACAAAATAAAATGTCACAGAAACAACAGTCTTACAAAGAGATCCAGATTCCTTCTCACGATAACCCCATGTGGTTTGATTTTAGCAAATTGGTTAATTGTCTAAAACATCCTTAAATTAGAAACAATAAAATAAGGTGTGGCATGTGCAACCAAATAATCACAATTTGGTCTCAATTGGCAAATAACTGGTTTCAATTAACTGCTTTTTCTTTCACACCTAATCACCTGAAGTCAGTTTATTTGTCCTCTTTGGAAATGTATAAATTTAAATAGAGATCGCAAAAACACCTTACTGCTTTTAAGAATTAAGAATTAAATGGACATTCAGGACAAGTTTTCAAATCACTGTTCATTTGCTTAAGCATATGACAAAAAAGAAGCCAGTGTGTTTGCATTGGTTAAAGTGTCCTGAACACCCTTTAGTGTTTACAACAAACACACAACTTACCATTGGTGTCTCCTGTGCTGTACTCTATGTAAGCCTATTACTGAAAATGTCAACATAATGATTGTTTTGATATTTGTTATTCACATACCCTGGGTCATAAATCTACTGAAGAATGAAACCAAACAAATGCATCAAATCTCTGCTGTGAACTGGCAGAAGATAAAAACAAGGCATTTAAAACTTGTGATATTGTATCCAAATAAAATGCATTTATTACACTGTGGACGTGTGTTTTCTGTTCCTACACAATTCCTAGCACGGCAAGAGGTGTAGTATATGATATGGGTTTGTGCTAGGGGCTGTGTTATGACTGGGAAGATGAGTATTAGAAACATGTTTTGAGGATGGCAAAGAAACACTGGGTCGGTACTCAAAACTAGGGTTGGCCATGCTCCGTCTCCGTAGCCATAATTACAAAATATAGGGTGCCATACAGTAGTTACAGTTAAAAAAAAAATACTGTGCGCATTTCAGGTAAAAATATAAAGGAGACAACGCATATTTTTAATAATCCCTGCCACTGCAACTTCATGTGTGTGTAGAGATCACTATTTGGTAGTTGGTGTTGCGTGTGCAACCTAATCTGGACTTGTTTTATTGACAGCCATAAGAAGTAAATAGGGGAACAAGAGAGTGTGTGTAATATATATATATATATATATATATATATATATATATATATATATATATATATATATATATATATATATAAACTCCCACACAGTGCTATTTTTCCTGATTGCTAATTTAGAAACTGTTGCCAACTTCTGGTAAATTGTTGAAAGGCAAAACAGGTTAAAACAGGTACTGATAAGTATTTCTCATTTCTGTCAACTGTGTAATTTTTGACTGACAGACATTTTTAGTTCCCCTTCGAATACATGTAAAGAAAAAAAAAAAGAAAAAAAAAATGTTTTGGATATTAGTCTAACCCCCTTTCAAAATTTTCACCTTTTGTTGCCTTATAGCCTGGAATTAAAATGCATTAAAATATTTTTTTTTCATTTATCTACACATCCTACCCCACAACTTCCAAGTGAAAAAAATATTCTAGAAATGTGTAGAAAATTAATTAATAAAAACTGAAATAGCTTGGTTGGATAAGTGTCCACCCCCCTTGTAATAGCAATCCTAAATTAGCCCAGGTGTAACAAATCGCCTTCAAAATCACACACCAAGTTAACCCTTTGCGGTCCATTGTCGAACCTGGTCCGACATTGCAATTATTCCTATCCGGTCCATTGTCAGACCCTGTCCGACATCATCAAAAAAACACAAAAAACGGGTTTCTAGTCGTTTTTTCTCCAGAAAAAGCCGAGAAAACCATTCAATGGCCGAGTGAGAGCGACAGGAGCCGAGACAAGCCGATAGAAAAAAAAAAAAAAGGTGTATCTCATGAATAGTCATACTTGCCCCTGGCATCAGATAGGGGCGGTCATAAGGAAACAAGCTGGTTGTTACTGTATCAGTGCACAGAGACTATCACGGACATTTGCAGAGCTTTTTCGAGATGTTATAGTAATAAAATAATGACTTGGATTGCATTATTGAGGAGTTTGGTGATAAAACGAGTCATCAGGAGATGATTGATCGGTATGTACGACTATTATTATTATTATTATTTATTTCTTAGCATATGTGAAAGCGATAGCAAACGAAATGGTGGGGCGGGGCTGGAGATGCCTAGTGAGTGCTTTGTTGATATGCAGGGCCATTTAAACCCGTTTGACTGTGGAAAAAAATTACTTTTAAAACAGCGCGTCTAAAATTAACTGCGCGTATGAAAATAAATTGGACCTGACGAGCCTGACGCACAATTAATAAATGGACTGCAAAGGGTTAAGTGGCCTCCATCTGTGTTAAATTGTTGTGATTCACATGATTTCAGGATAAATTCAGCAGTTCCTGTTCCAGCCTCTTTACTCCCAAACTCGATGCTGTTTGCGATCAGGGCTCCCCCCCCCCTTTTTTTAAATTTTTTTTTTTTTTTAAAGAGAATGCCATACTGAAACCGGAAATTCTGGAAGTGGAGGCATATACGGAAGTTTAAATCAGTCATAATAGATTAAATTAATAGCTTGCTTTCTTTTTAGGAAATTGAAACATTTTTACATGCCCAGCCAAAAGTTTTACATGCCCCGGGGCATTACGGGCAATATAATTTTCAAACTATGTTAGACTATAAAATAATGTAATTTATTTAGATGGCTAGAAAACCCTTGCTGAAGACACAGACTGAAAGTCTCCATGATGTATTTCTGTTCCATATTTTGAGTTGTCTTCCTGAATAGCTCTACCTTTGTCCTTGACCAGCATCCTATTCTGTCACTGTCCAATTAACCTTTCATTTCTCTGGACCCTAGAGGGATTCCTTTGAGGACCTGCTGGTTTGTCCTTAAGCATCTGCCATGGCCTTGAGATGTTTATCAAGTGGCTTAATTTATACACCTACAGATCCACTCTGAAGATTCCTTTTTGCATTGTCCTCATGAAGGTACATTACCTGAAGTACATGCTGTGAGGCTTTTCTGTTAACTTCATCATTATTTCACATGCTGATGGATTGCAACAATCTCTGTACTTTGTTTGAAGTTCCTCAGAGAGCTTCTGTTATTTGCCCTGCTTGCCACCAAATGAAGTTGACATGAATCTGTATTTCTCCAAGTTAGCAATCCTTCCAGAAGACTAATGAAAATGAATAGATAACTGTATTGTCTAAATGATCTATCGTCTGTGTGGTGGATACTACCAGGACTTCTGAATGAGACTTCCAAGGAAGTATAGGGTTTTTTGGTGAAAATGGTTCTTTTACCAATTTTCAGGTTGTTTTTCTGAAAACGGACATCTACTTCACAGCTTTCTTTAAATAGATATGCATCATTCGTTAGATGCATCTTTCATAAAACGTCCACCTGTGCATATGAAGGCAAAACAATTGAAGTCATTACCTTGCTTGAATCATCTGTCTCAAGAGAAGTTTCTAACTGCACCTCGATTTCATCCATAGTGCTCTCAAGACCAATGCCTCCCACATCATCTAGAATATTTTCTGCAATGTAAAAAATGAAAATAATAAATCACAAACTACTCAAATGATGAAATGGTATGTGTTTGTTTTACACTTAAATAGTGTAGTATTTAGTGAGGAATTCCGAATTGGACTTAATGTCAAGACCATTTGCAGTGTAAATAATATTTGGGTTTTTCATTCCTCAGCTGTTGAAAAATAAAAACACAACCAAAATTAAAAATTAAAAAAACAGAAAATGACTGTAGACAAACGTGTGGTTTCACAGTACTCGGTTAGCACACATTTTAGCTTAGGCAAGGTAGCCTATGATTAGTGTTAATAGGGATCTTTCAAACTAGTTGAAATTGTCTTATGAAAACAAGAGTAAAACAATTCATTAGCACTTCTAATTCCAGAATTCTTTAATTTTTTTTTTAAATGGTATTTTTTTCATTTATGTTGTTGTGCCTAGTGGTTTCCTTGCACAGGCATGCATGGCTGCTTTTGTTTCTGTACTGTCAAAACTGTTTGAGCTGTCAAAAATAATTTAAAAATACAGATGCAGAGTAAATTTTCCCTAAAACAGCTCTCTTTAATAAATGAATTAGAATTTCTCTCCAGTATTAAGTTTTCTAATGTATTTAAGTAAGAGAAGCTGAGGACTGGGACAGATGATTATGAATTATACTCGATAAATAAACTGTGCCACATTTTTCAATATGTTTCTGAATTTAAATACTTACAAAATACACAATGCACAAAAAGCCAGGACTCATTTTTCAATACCCAGTTTCAACAGTGGCTGGTGTTCAATATTCATAGACTTAGCACTTGACATTTACATTGACCAATCTTCCTTTGATATTCTTTACGTCATTCAGATCTAAAAAAGTACTAATGCTGTGACTTGTAGCCAAGTAAGGTACTATAGAAAAAACAGTGGTGACACTATCATCTGTAGCACAGATAAATGAAAAGCAAGTACCTATTCCAATGTTTGGGAATTTTTTAAAATAAACTGTTTAAATTAACTTCTGCACCTGCTCCCTATTGTGAAGACAACAAGGAGCTATTGAGTATTAACTAGGCTGCATCGAGAAATTAATACTGAATTGCAACCTTAGGAGTAAAAAGGTTTTCTATATACCAAGATCACAAAACTCAAATCCTGGCCAAATTCAGACAGTGAGAAGCCCAATTCAACAATTCAGCATACCTTGGCTTCGAGAAAATATGTCACTATACAGTTGTTCCTCTCCATCTGAGTGAAGAGGTGGCATTGAGCAGTACTTCTTATTCTTATCCACAGGGACTGTGCTTATGGCCAAGGAAAGCGAGGGCTGAGAGACGGCACATTTCATGTCTGAAACATTCCAATGACTAGCATCTTTGCTATTAAGCTGCAGAATTTCATCGCCTGCTTTTAGACCTAAGCATAAGAAAAAAGCATTTGAATTTCATTAACTATACATTCATTTTATCCAACAATATTTAAAGTCAAAGCTGAAATATAAGCCACATGAGATGCCAAACGTTAAGAAGAATAAATAACCAACTTTATGATCAAGTAATGTTAACTTGGGCTTCCAAGTAGCGCATTTGGTAAAGGCACTCCACCCGGAGTGCAGAATGTGCCCTATAGCTTGGAGATCGCCGGTTCGAATCCAAGCTATGCCACTGCCAACCGTGGACGGGAGTTCCTAGGGGGTGGCACACAATTGGCCAAGCACTGCCCGGGCAAGGTAGGGGTTAGGTCGGCTAGGGAGTACAGCGACCCCTGTGGCTGGCCGGGCACCTACAGGCTATCCTGTATGCAATTCAGAACTGTGTGGTCCTCCGACGCTGTAAGTTCTGGATATAGCTGCACGGAGAGCTTGCAGAGTGAAAAAAAAAAGCGGACGGCTGACGGCACTCGTTTCGGAGGACGTGAGTGCTCGTCTTTGTCTCTCCTGAGTTAGTTCAGGGATTGCTGCGGTGAGCCAGGTTGAATAATAATTGGATGCTCCAAATTGGGAGAAAATTGGAAAATGAATGAAAAAATAATTGTTAAAAAAAAAAAAAAAGTAATGTTAACTTGAAATCCTCTGCGACCATAATCAACAGCTTACAGAAAAAGAATATTTCTGTTATAAAATATACTGTACTATGGCACAAAACACAGTTAGAAGAAATATGATTATGCTGTGTGGCTCTTTTGAACTGGGTATTATACATACAATGTATGAAAGATACAGCAAATTTGATGTGTGTGTGTGTGTGAGCAATATATATTATTGCATATAATTACCTTTAGCAAAAGCTAGACCCCCTTCCTTTACATCTGTGATGTATATTTGCTGCACCCCATCCTCTTCCAACACCGAGATTGAAAAACCTACAATTGGGTAAAGCAGTGTAAATAAGTTTAGTTTTCACCTGTAACAACAGCTGGTTTATCAACAATTGAATCAACTGCAGTTTTCAATTAAAACTGGAGACTGAAACATTATTTACACATTATAAAATATAAAAAATATAAAACATATGCATACTTTTTTCATTCTAACCTTTATAAAAAATATAATCTAAAAATCTTATGTTGTTTATGGCGTGAAGTACTGTATCTTTTTAAACTCAACAAAAAATAAATTCTGCTTACCATAACCAATAGCAGATGAATCATTCTTGTCAAACTGAATGAGACTTGTCATTTTTGGACAAATTTCAATCTCCTTGTAGAACTAAAATTATAAACATTTTGATTAAACTCTTCATTTATTAAAGCAGTTTAACAAGAAGTCATAACTAATTCATATATGATTTGAGTAGGCACTTTTTTTGGTCCAGGGATCTATATAAACTTCAGAGACTTATTTCCTGAGTTAAACATTTGTCTAGGAAAGCTAACTGATATCAGTTATTCTAACAATGCTTAGATCAATGTTAAAAGCGTAGTATTGGCAAATAATAACAAAAACTGTTGTTGGCTATATACTTAGCTCCGACTATTAAACACTTTGTTTCAAGATTAACTGACTAATTAATTATCAAATCATTTTGTAAACCCTAGTTTTTCAAATGTCTGGTGCTTACCATATCATGAATATGTTCTTCTGGCTTGGGTATATAAAATTGTACTTGGTTTTCAACTAAAAACTTCAGGCGCACATAGTATTTGGCAGGATCTAGTTGGTGAATCTAAAACAAAAATATTGAAAAAATGTAAGAGCTTCAGTTCCATTCCACAAATGCATGTACACGGAAACTGCTACATGTCCTTATAAACGCTATGAAATAAAAACTATGCTGTTGTATTAAGAAATATTACAAATGAGTTGGTTTTAAATACTAGTGTGAGTAAAAGTGCTGATACTGCATTAAGCTACCACATCTACTTTCTATTATCTTCTTATTTTAAAATTATTAAGTATTTTACCAGAACAGTCACAAAGATCAAATATCTAGCAAACTAGCATTCATTCCAGGTTTATGCTTTATAAATGCACACTACAAGCAAGCAATCTAAGGATCCACAGACTTGGAACTTTGGCTGAAATTAGAGAAACCTGTAATAAACCCCACGTTGCTTGATATTGGATCATTCACTTTAGAGAATTACTATACCAGATATGACAGGTTCTTAATTCTGATGGTGATTTGAGGTAACATGATGTTGATCAAACAAAAAACAAACAAACAAACAAACAAAAGAACAAAAGAACAAATTAACTGACACAAAAAGACAGAAAGAAAGAGAACAGGTTACAAGATGTTATATACAGACGTGCTCAAATTTGTTGGTACCCTTACAGCTCATTGAAATAATGCTTCATTCCTCCTGAAAAGTGATGAAATTAAAAGCTATTTTATCATGTATACTTGCATGCCTTTGGTATGTCATAGAATAAAGCAAAGAAGCTGTGAAAAGAGATGAATTATTGCTTATTCTACAAAGATATTCTAAAATGGCCTGGACACATTTGTCGGTACCCCTTAGAAAAGATAATAAATAATTGGATTATAGTGATATTTCAAACTAATTAGTTTCTTTAATTAATATCACACATGCCTCCAATTTTGTAATCAGTCATTCAGCCTATTTAAATGGAGAAAAGTAGTCACTGTGCTGTTTGGTATCATTGTGTGCACCACACTGAACATGGACCAGAGAAAGCAAAGGAGAGAGTTGTCTGAGGAGATCAGAAAGAAAATAATAGACAAGCATGGTAAAGGTAAAGGCTACAAGACCATCTCCAAGCAGCTTGATGTTCCTGTGACAACAGTTGCAAATATTATTAAGAAGTTTAAGGTCCATGGAACTGTAGCCAACCTCCTGGGCGCCGCAAGAGGAAAATCGACCCCAGATTGAACAGAAGGATAGTGCGAATGGTAGAAAAAGAACCAAGGATAACTGCCAAAGAGATACAAGCTGAACTCCAAGGTGAAGGTACGTCAGTTTCTGATCGCACCATCCGTCGCTTTTTGACCGAAAGTGGGCTCCATGGAAGAAGACCCAGGAGGACTCCACTTTTGACAGAAAAACATAAAGCCAGACTGGAATTTGCTAAAATGCATACTGACAAGCCACAATCCTTCTGGGAGAATGTCCTTTGGACAGATGAGTCAAAACTGGAGCTTTTTGGCAAGTCACATCAGCTCTATATTCACAGACGAAAAAATGAAGCTTTCAAAGAAAAGAACACCATACCTACAGTGAAACATGGAGGAGGCTCGGTTATGTTTTGGGGCTGCTTTGCTGCGCCTGGCACAGGGTGCCTTGAATCTGTGCAGGGCATAATGAAATCTCAAGACTATCAAGGCATTGTGGAGCGAAACGTACTGCCCAGTGTCAGAAAGCTCTGTCTCAGTCACAGGTCATGCGTCCTCCAACAGGATAATGACCCAAAACACACAGCTAAAAGCACCCAAGAATGGATAAGAACAAAACATTGGACTATTCTGAAGTGGCCTTCTATGAGTCCTGATCTGAATCCTATCGAACATCTATGGAAAGAGCTGAAACTTGCAGTCTGGAGAAGGCACCCATCAAACCTGAGACAGCTGGAGCAGTTTGCTCAGGAAGAGTGGGCCAAACTACCTGTTAACAGGTGCAGAAGTCTCATTGAGAGCTACAGAAAACGTTTGATTGCAGTGATTGCCTCTAAAGGTTGTGCAACAAAATATTAGGTTAGCGGTCCCATCATTTTTGTCCATGCCATTTTCATTTGTTTTATTATTTACAATATTATGTTGAATAAAAAATCAAAAGCAAAGTCTGATTTCTATTAAATATGGAATAAACAATGGTGGATGCCAATTACTTTTGTCAGTTTCAAGTTATTTCAGAGAAAATTGTGCATTCTTCGTTTTTTGTGGAGGGGTACCAACAAATTTGAGCACGTCTGTAAATTAAAGAGAAAACAACAACAACAACAACAACAACAACAACAACAACACAAAGCCTCGTTATACAGCAGTTCTAATAATGACATTATGAATGGGGGTGCCCTCCACCTACACAACAAGTAGGCTACACAGTATTTTAAATCTGAACAATTATTAGCACAAAAGTTGAGAGCTAGTCTATAACAGTATGGGTTTTGCACTGCAGGCAGCCATATCTATGTAGTGGATACTTACCTTTTGTTATGTGTTTTTTTTTAATGGTTTTACTTACAAGGCAAGGCAGACACTTACCAGCCTAATGTAATGGAGTTTAAGAGATCTGCCTGATTCAAAATGTCACACTGTACTGCTTCTCATGCTTATTGCCAGACACTGGAATCTTTATTTGTGAGTGTCCTTGCTTTCATAGAACTAATACTACAGCATTACTAGCCCTAATTTGGAAACTAGTTTAAATGGTATTTGCTTTACTGTAGAAGGAGCCAACAGGAGTGAGGTGTTGCTGGTCAACACCTGCTCTGCTAATGCAACATGAACGCTGCTCATCTGTTACTGAAACTTGATATAGCCACCCCGAGTTTTTATACTTGCTGTCTGTCCCAGCTTTCTCTACAATCCTAATATTATGCAGGTAAAGGGTTTTAAGCTTTTTCTTCTTTTACACGTTTAATAAATATCAATGGGCAATGACACCATCAGCCGTAGCATCAATGATTATTCTCTGCAGTATATTCTGTACAGTGCTCCACCTTTATAACGCTGTAGTTGGAAGTCATAGTTAACGAGACCATGCTATTTGTGTTCCGCCTGAGACCAAGAAAGAAACTGCTAGTATAAAGGGCCACCTTATAAAGGGGGAATACTGCATTTTCTTACAGGTTCTTAAAACTGCCCTGATACTTTGTGCACTTTCAAAATCTAATAAAACAAAAGCTGGTCATACTGAGGATTAGCATGTTCAAAGCAAGCTTTACAATGTGTATGTTCTGCATGTTATTGATAACTTATCTTTAATTGTTTATTCTGTACATGAAGGTTTCTGATCATTTTACATGTGTTTCTAATAATTTGAATATACTAGATGACCAATTATAAAAAACATTTTTAGCTAAAAGCCAAACAAATTCCCTTTTTTATTGGTCAGCAAAGTTGTAAACAACATTCTCATGCATTCAGCATGCAGTGCAAATAAGAGCCTCTTTATTCCGGCAGCAATTATATAAAAAGACAAAGAAAAACAAACTGCAGCCCATTCGTTTCATTCCTACCTTGCAGATCATTTTAAGAATGTCCAGTGGTAAATCTTCAGGCTGGATTATTGCCAGCACTGGCTGGTCATTTGGGAGACAAACCCAGGATGGGGTGAGGTATTCAGGAACCCAAATATCACTGTCTTGGTTGTGCTGTTCGACAGTGTTCAGTGCTGCTTTAGTCTCCTTCTGCATAGAAATACAATACGCTATTTCTACATTGTTTCAGTCCACAGTTATGTACATGGTGAATCTAGAACTTCAAATACTCAATATAAAAAAATTTAAAAAGTCATGTTAGTTTTGGCTAATGCCTTCAACATCTTAATTGGGACAGTTGCTATTTTTTTTTTTTTTTTTTATTAATAAAAATAGAAGTTGATTCTTGGTAAATAGCAAAAGGTATCTCTGGGTACTATTCGGAAACTCTACTACTAAGGTTAGCAGAAATTATTCAGTGGGTTATGTTTCTTATACATTACTTTAATACCTGCTCACCCCCTACCTCATGTTACACATGCACGTTCTTGCTCCCACATTCTTTTATTTGACAAAATTAAAAAAGAAGGGACCGCTGAAAACGATTCCTGAAAGGCAGTGAGCACTAATAAGTGTATACAAGTCAGAGAACAGTAATCAACATACTCATTTAAACTAATTGACATAATGTTGAAGAACTCTATTAGAAATTAAGTGTGCGGCTGAAATCCTTAGCTCTTGAAATGCGACAGGACTTATATAAACGCATATAATTATGTTAAAATTCTCTTTAGAAACATGTACTGTTTGAAATGTATTATTGCAAAGCTAATGCATTCATTTAGGGTATTAATGATAAAATAATGAGCTTACGGTGCTAACTCCTACAGGGTCATCAAACATTCCATCTAATGATTTCTTCACTGTGTCTTCACCATCAGCAAAAACCTGAGAATAAAGTGGAATTTAACTATTGTAATCAAGCAGCCTTAAATAAAATCCTATTATCTGTAGTACCTGTTTTACAGCTGCTAACTGACCACCAGGATTGACAAAGATGACATACAGTCTCTGGGATTTCATTTTGACTATCCTGAAACCACTGTCTGTGCAGCAACTCCAGTCGGGCGTAGCTTCCTCACAGCCACTGGGTTCCAAGTCAATAAACTTAACTTGGAAAAAGACTTTCATACAAAATATAAATTCACATAGTCTCTTAAACCTAATTTAGGATTTTCCTAAAAACACTTTTTCCAAGCTAAAAGTGAATTGATTTGGACCTCATGTCTCCATGATTAGTTTTGAACACGGTTCACCACACAAACAGGTTTAATTTCCTCGATTTATAAATACCTCAAAGAAAATGAGTTCACAGAAGTGAACACACCAAAATCACCATAGGTTCCCACAGTGCAACTGCAGCTCTAACACTAGAGGGCGCTCTTTAAGGCTCATGTTGATGTACAGTACCATGACAGTGAAGCCAACACTACAATGTAAATTCCATGGCTTAAATTAATAGAGGATAGTTCCACTCGGAACTCTTATCACAGTCATCTTAAACACTGTATACACTGAAACCACACAAGTGTCTGGCTTCAGAGACCCTATTAGCACTAGGTTTTCTAAGATTTGTGCTAAACTAGGTCTGTGAACCAGTAAAGAAGGAAATACAGATATTAATCTTACACACTTCAACTGTAAGTTACAGTTTCTGTTTTTGGTTTTCAAAACATCAAACACTACCAGTATTTACTTTCTTACAAACAATGGTTTGTTCCATTATTGAACTTCTATGAAAAGTTCTCTATTTAAAAAGTTACCAGTTAACCACGTTTTAGTGGTCTTAAAAAAGGGATTCCTCTGTACTAAATTTAAGAAATAAAATGTAAAATTCACTATAGTGTATTATATTTCATGACCAATGACTTAGCGCTCTCATTGTTCCAAAGTCTTGTGCCTTATGTAGTTTTCTCAAACATGCAAACCTGGTTTATGCTGGGCCTTCCCTTCGTCATTTTCTTTGAGGTAGTGTCTAGCCCCCAGAGAGAGGAGAACCTGCTTTTGCGTTTGCTGGCCGACCGAGACATCACCTGTGTCCTCCGCCTCACCCCAGACTCTGTGCGCGCTGCCACCTGGCACGAAAACAGTAAAATTCATTACACAGTGAAACCAATAATTATTCTTCAAATGTAGTAATATATATATATATATATATATATATATATATATATATATATATATATATATATATATATATATATATATATATATACAGTACTGTGCAAAAGTTTTAGGCAGGTGTGAAAAAATGCTGTAAAGTAAGAATGCTTTCAAAAATAGACATGTTAATAGTTTATATTTATCAATTAACAAAATGCAAAGTGAGTGAACAGAAGAAAATCTACATCAAATCAATATTTGGTGTGACCACCCTTGCCTTCAAAACAGCATCAATTCTTCTAGGTACACTTGCACACAGTTTTGAAGGAACTTCGGCAGGTAGGTTGGCCCAAACATCTTGGAGAACTAACCACAGTTCTTCTGTGGATTTAGGCAGCCTCAGTTGCTTCTCTCTCTTCATGTAATCCCAGACAGACTGGATGATGTTGAGATCAGGGCTCTGTGGGGCCATACCATCACTTCAGGACTCCTTGTTCTTCTTTACGCTGAAGATAGTTCTTAATGACTTTCGCTGTATGTTTGGGTCGTTGTCATGCTGCAGAATAAATTTGGGGCCAATCAGATGCCTCCCTGATGGTATTGCATGATGGATAAGTATCTGCCTGTACTTCTCAGCATTGAGGAGACCATTAATTCTGACCAAATCCCAACTCCATTTGCAGAAATGCAGCCCCAAACTTGCAGGAACCTCCACCATGCTTCACTGTTGCCTGCAGACACTCATTCGTGTACAGCTCTCCAGCCCTTGTGAACAAACTGCCTTCTGCTACAGCCAAATATTTCAAATTTTGACTCATCAGTCCAAAGCACCTGCTGCCATTTTCTGCACCCCAGTTCCTGTGTTTTCATGCATAGTTGAGTCGCTTGGCCTTGTTTCCACGTCGGAGGTATGGCTTTTTGGCCATAAGTCTTCCATGAAGGCCACTTCTGACCAGACTTCTCCGGACAGTAGATGGGTGTACGGGGTCCCACTGTTTTCTGCCAATTCTGAGCTGATGGCAGTGCTGGACATCTTCCGATTGTGAAGGGAAGTAAGCATGATGTGTCTTTCATCTGCTGCAGTAAGTTTCCTTGGCCGACCACTGCGTCTACGGTCCTCAACGTTTCCCTTTTCTTTGTGCTTCTTCAAAAGAGCTTGGACAGCACATCTGGAAACCCCTGTCTGCCTTGAAATTTCTGCCTGGGAGAGACCTTGCTGATGCAGTAAAACTACCTTGTGTCTTGTTGCTGTGCTCAGTCTTGCCATGGTGTATGACTTTTGACAGTAAACTGTCTTCAGCAACCTCACCTTGTTAGCTGAGTTTGGCTGTTCCTCACCCAGTTTTATTCCTCCTACATAGCTGTTTCTGTTTCAGTTAATGATTGTGTTTCAACCTACATATTGGATTGATGATCATTAGCACCTGTTTGGTATAATTGTTTAATCATACACCTGACTATATGCCTACAAAATCCCTGACTTTGTGCAAGTGTACCTAGAAGAATTGATGCTGTTTTGAAGGCAGAGGGTGGTCACACAAAATATGGATTTGATTTAGATTTTTCTTCTGTTCACTCACTTTGCATTTAGTTAATTGATAAATATAATCTATTAACATGTCTATTTTGAAAGCATTCTTACTTTACAGCATTTTTCACACCTGCCTAAAACTTTTGCACAGTACTGTATATATATATATATATATATATATATATATATATATACACACACACACACACATACATATACATACACACACACAGTTGTAGTCAATAGTTTACATACCCCAATATAAATGTATAATTTCTAGAAGTTTTTTTTTTTTTTTTAAATTTAGTCGTTGCCAATTATTTTTATTATTATTATTTTCTCCACAATTTGGAAATGTCCAATTATTTTCAGGCTCAGCTCACCGCTACCACCCATGCACTGACTCGAGAGGCGAAGATGAACACGCTGTCCTCCGAGCGTGTGCTGTCAGCTGACAGCTTTTCACACTGTGGACTCACCATGCAGCCACCCAAGAGCTACAGTGCCGGAGGACAACGTAGATCTCGGGCAGCTTACAGGCAAGCCTGCAGGCGCCCGGCCAGACTACAGGGGTCGCTGGTGCGCGGCGAGCCGAGGACACCCTGGCCGACCTAACCCTCCCTCCCCGGCGGCTCGGCCAATTGAGTGTCGCCCCTGCAAGCTCCCATTCTACGTCGGCAAGGAATAGCCTGGACTCGAACTCGCAACGTCCAGACTATAGAGCACATCCTGCACTCCACGTGGAGTGCCTTTACTGGATGCGCCACTGGGAGCCCTGAAATTAAGTTTTGCTTTTGTGGATAAGGAAAAAAACAAGAAATAGATGTCTACAATTATTTATTAAAACAATTTTTTTTTTTGGAGTTTTTGCAAAACTCCAAAAATGCTAATTCAAAAGTATTCATCCCCTTTGATGCTATGATAGTATTGTCTACAAGGTGCTAGAAATTTCAATATGATAATGCAGAACCTAATTCTAGAAGACTAGGATTGTAGGTGAACATTCTTAGAGAGTATAAAAGGGTTAGGCATAGGATGATTGATGTCATTACCAATAAGTCAATATGGGAAAAGGTATAGAGCGATCTGAAGACCTTCGGCATTAAATTACTTATTGTCATAAAGCTGGAGAAGGATACAAGATGATTTCCAAGCATGTGAGAACCCCAATTTCAACTATTGTTTATATTAATCAAAAAGTACTGGTCACAACAGTCCCTCAGTCTGGAAGAAGGAAGGTTCTTTAACCAAGAACAAGTAGAAGAAGTGTGATGTTAATAATAATCCGATATTAACTGCCAAAGATTTTCAAAGTGAATTGGCTGCAAGTGGGACTGGGGTTTTCATTTCAACCATAGGTCAAGAATTGCATGGTGAAGTTTGCAAAACGGCACATGAATGAACTTAGAGTAACTGGACGTTCCAACACAACAACAATCCACAGCACACATCAAAATCTGCTTCAGAATGGTTAAAGAAGATAAAAATCAAGATTCTGGCCTAGTCCCAATCGAAGTCTGATTCAGAATCTTTATTATGCGTTGAAGGCTGTGCACAAGAGAAGTCCTCAGAATTTGAATGAACAGGAAGAATTGTGCATTGAAGAATGGTCAAAAAATCACAAGAAAATCATGCCAAAAGCTCATTGACAAATATCCAAATCGTTTAAAAGAGGTTATTATTGCTCAAGGTGCCTCAACTAGCTATTCATTTCATTTTCCTTATCAGGGTATGAATACTTTTGAATTAGCATTTTTGGAGTTTTGCTAAAAAAAAAAAAATAATTGTCAACATCTGTTTCTTGTAACATTTTTTCCTCAATCGGAAAAGCAAAACTTTTGCTACTAAAGATTTTTCATATAATTATTTGTTTTCAAGAAATTTCTAGAAATTATAAATTTCCATTGAAGTATGTAAACGTTTGACTACAACTGTATATATATATGGACTGCAGAGGAGGGCTATAGTAGAAAATTATTGACCAGACGGAAGACTATTGTTACCGACCGGGGCTATAATGCCCAAAGCCACAGCCCTGGAGGTAACAATAGTATTCCCGGGAGGCATTTAATTTTCCACTATGAGCTGAGTATGAAGTACATATTTAATATATGAAACAGTCAAGAAAATAAGTGAGGCAAGGTTGGATAGTAAATATGACTTTATATATTTTGTTTAAATACAGCCGATACAGCATACGTAAATAAATAAATAACTGAAAATGTTTTTTGAAGTTCATACTGCATAGTTTAACGTTTTTTTGGAGTACAGCTCTCCGTGTTGCTTGCTGACTGCTGCATAATCCAGTTTATATCCCGTCCGTCATATTTGTCGAGTTGAATTTGTTTGAATTTCAGAAAGTCCGAAAAAGGTGACAGTGATGTTTTAAATCACCATTTTTGTGTTTGGAGCATCTTTCTTTTATATTTTGTTTTAGAATTCATTTTCTGTTAAGTCATAGAATTGTTGCTATTCAGCACTCCTCACAACAAGACAACATGGCAGTCCTTTGACAAGGGGTGGGACTGACAGTGACGTGAACCAATCAGATTACAGAGAGAGAGACTATTGCCCTGTGGTGTAAAGATATTAGGGCAATAGTTCTATCTATTTTTGCTCCTATGATGAAGTTTTAACCAATCCCAGGCCAGTGCTGGGACAAATATCTGATTATTCGAACAAATATTTTTTGACAATGTATTCGGATACAAAAATCAGATGTTCGTATTCGCTAGTAATGACAAAAATACCTTCCACTTATTATTTTTATTATTATTTGTTTATTTAGCAGGCGCCTTTATCCAAGGCGACTTACAGAGACTAGGGTGTGTGAACTATGCATCAGCTGCAGAGTCACTTACAATTACGTCTCACCCGAAAGACGGAGCACAAGGAGGTTAAGTGACTTGCTCAGGGTCACACAATGAGTCAGTGGCTGACTTATTTACCGCCTCACCAGAATTTGCACGATAGTTTGAAATGGCAAATGACAAGCTCTGTGTGATATATATATATATATATATATATATATATATATATATATATATATATATATATATATATAGTGAGGGATTGATTAAAGAAAACAAACAAAATGTGAAAGGACAATGTAAACTAACTGGATGGTGAACAAGGAAATCAAATAATGTAACGTTTTGGGGATTCAAACTAAAGAGGGGTTCATTAATAAACTTGTAAATGATAATGGTGTATTAGACAAGGGAAATTTAAAATAAACATCATGCTGCAGGAATAATACCTTGGGGCTTTAGGACCCTGGGGAATTAGGAGAGAACACTCCATTTTGGGAAAGTTGCAGTTACCAGGTGGCCATCTTGGTAAAGGCCTCCTAAATTGGATAATTTATGGGATAATGAATTATAATTGAGAAAATACTAAAAATCAGCTGTGACTGATCATGACAGTGAATAAAAAGGCCACATTTTGTGTGTTCTGGCGGCTTGGGGTTGGAGACAGAGTTTGGGTGTGGTGTTTGAACAAAGGAAAAGAGGTAAATTAAAATTAAGAGTTGTTTGGTTGGAGACCAGTAAAACGGACTAGCTGTCCGGTGGTTAGTCAGGTTAGTGGGAAAAGTTTAGTTAGTCTTTTTGTTTTGGTTTATTTTGTTTGGAAATAAATAAAGCACAGGCCCTGTCCTGTTTCACAGAAAGCAATTGTGCCACTGCTTTATTTTCCTACAACAAGACAGGGCTGATGAGAGCGGACACCTGTGACAAGAAGGCAATCGTTCAATACATATCAGTTATAAAAAAATAATTTAAAAAAAAACAAACAAAAAAAACACACAGGATCAACACAGCAAGCTCTTGAGCCTCTATTTAAAAGTTTTAGACAACAAAAAGTAAACAAACCAGATTATGTGTGTGCACCCATAGTGATCTCTATGGAATGCCATCTGGGTCAAAAATGCGTCATTCTGAAATGCCTCACTTACAGTGCCCAACATGCTGGAAATGTGTAGTGATTTTTAGATAGATTTTATATATTAGGAGGCTGTGTGGTCCAGTGATTAAAGAAAAGGGCTTGTAACCAGGAGGTCCCTGGTTCAAATCCCACCTCAGCCACTGACTCATTGTGTGACCCTGAGCAAGTCACTTAACCTCCTTGTGCTCCGTCTTTCGGGTGGGACATAGTTGTAAGTGACTCTGGAGCTGATGCATAGTTCACACACCCTAGTCTCTAAGTCACCTTGGATAAAGGCGTCTGCTAAATAAACAAATAATATATTATATATTTTCCGTTGCGACTTTGTTATGTGGAATGTAACAAATGAGAACCAAAAATGGTGAGTTTTTCCCTTCATTTTACAATGCCATTTTCACATTTGTTTTATTTGAAGTGTTTAAAGTAAAATTTCAGTTTTTGTTTGCTCATTCAGCTATATATGGATTCTGTTCAGCTATAAACTGGATTATGCAGCAGTCTGCAAAACAGACGGAGACAGAGAAAAACTTTGCTAACTATACGGTATGAACTTAAACATTTTCTGTTATTTATTTACGTATGCTGTATCAGCTATATTTAAACTAAATATACAAGTCAATATTTATGCTGTATCAGCTATAGTTAAAATATATAACGTTGTATTTACTATCCAATGTTGCCTCACTTATTTTTTTGACTGATTCATATTAAATATGTACTGCAGACTTTGCCACAGTGGAAAATGAAATGCACCCCCTGGAAGACTATTTTTACCTTCAGCGGCTTCAGGCATTACAGCCCCCCTGTCGGTAACAATAGTCTTACCTTGGCTCAATCATTTTCTGCTATAGCCCTACTCTCCAGTCCATATTTACTTTATATTGGTTTACTCTGTTTACAGTCAATTTGGTTATGAATCAATTTTCAAGAAGAACTACCAAGAAATACCCAAACTGACACACTCTGTCAGTGACATCACACACACAGAATCTGACAGGCAGGCTACTGTAGATTAGAGGGAGAGGTTGGCACTAGCAGGCGAAATCCTTTTTCGTCAGGTCCAATTCTTCTTTCTCATTTGGCGAAAAAATAATTTAAAATCTAAACATTTAATGCAAACCATCGGGTGTCAAAACGAGTGCAACGACTCACTGTTGTGTCTGTCTGGAGCCCCTCCCCCACCCCAAAAAAGCAGAACACAAGGTGGCGACCTGCATAAAAAAGAATAGGATCTGACAAAAAAATATTTTTCATATTGGACATCTAAAAAAAAGAAAAGGTGCAAATCCCATTGGAAAAAAATGGGGGATGAAAATGTGAGTAGGTTTTGAAATTATTCATATTTTCACAGGAAACAAAATGCAGATATACTCAGTCACCCTAGAGTGTTCTACCACAAAAACCGCACAAGCGACTGGAATGCTACTGTCCACATCAAGAGATCTACCCCAGGGGACAGTGCATACTGAATATCAAGCAAATCCATCAAACAACTCAAAAGTTATTTAAGGGCAGAAATGTGAGTTTAACATAGAATCCACAGTGAAACCATAACTATAGGGATGCTACTGCGCTCCTATAATCTATATACATCACAAGCATGGGTATATCTAGCGTGGGATACATTTGTGTTATCCCTCTTGAATGTGATAAGATGCTTACCGGCATTAGTTTTGAATGTCTTTGTTTACATTCCAATCCAGTGATGTGCTGCTGAAATTCAGGACGAGCTGTGCTTCAGCAGCTGAAACAAACACTGCCACGAGAAGTGTTTCATAGCAACTTTAAAATGTCTGAAATTATATCAGATTGCTATTGTTTTGATTTGGTCACCGATTTCCTTGAGAATGAGTTTAGTCAAGAAATGCCAGTTACCAACCTGCCTTATCTGTCTGACTTATCTGAACAGCCTGTAGCCCCTTCATTAACACTGGTAAGTGAAGGAAACAAGAGAGAGGCTGTAAATTGATAGACTGAGCTCAAGGTTCTATCTAAAAAGATGCTTGTGAAGCATAGTCTGTTGACAATGAAGGTAAAGATCCACCTGGTAAAATAACCCCTGAATGAATTGATCTAATATAAAGTATGTACATGGCAGTCATGGCATTGTCTGCAATGTTATAGAATATTTAGTTTTTAAAATGTTCACAATTAATCAATTCAGAAATTGTTGCTGAAAATATAAATTTGTTTTCTTCCAGAAAGTTTACATTTCTATTTTTTTGTTGTATTTTATTTTAGTCTTGCTTGTGCTATACTGATGTTATCGCAAACATATTAATGGGTTTGTTTGCACATGGTTCATTATTTTTAAACTGCTCCTATTTGTAACGCCTTGTTTATGCTTTATATTTTTAGATAATTAAAAAGATGGTACACAGCCAAAAGCCAACATTTTCACAAATCAAAAATACATTTGTCCCAAATGAACATTGTCCTTCGTTATTAAAGAGACATACACCACTAAAATACTACTTTTCTGTAAACATTAATTAAATTTAATTAAACAATATAAGCATAAGCAGTGACAGGATAGTTTGCAAGGTATCCAGGAAGTAACCAACCAGCCTAGGTTACCATTGCTTCAGGGTCCACACTGTGCGAATACATCTCCATACAAAGTGTCATTACAACTCAAGAAAGAACTCAAAATGTAATGGTAACACATTGTACATATGTACAGCCGCCTCTACTATATTCCTAACCTCTGGGACATGCACACCTGCAGAGTATGATACACTAGCAGTAAATAGACCTGGGGAACTTTGTTGAATGTGTGGAAAATAAAAGCAAATGACTAGTGAGATACCAACAGCAAACTTACCAGAGCATGAAAAGAGGACACTGAAAAAATCCCCAGGCGTCCCATGGCATGCTTGGTCGGACGACTGGCAAATGCAAGAAGCCTTTTGGGGTTTGGTAATTCTCCTCCTTGAAGACTTGATAAATAACAGCGAAAGCGAAAAAGGTCCATCTGGAACTGTTCGAGGTTTTGCTCCCACAAAAATATCTATCAATGAAAACAAACAAACAAAAAATATGTTTTATTGCTGGTAATTACTGTGACAGGTACTTCAGAAAAGCTTTATAAGTGAAAAAATAGCCTATATAATAACAAATAATCTCTTTCATAGCTTGTTTTATGTTGAAAAAATATTAGGAAAAGAACATAATGAAATGTATTTTGCATGATTTGGAAAAAAAGAATAAAATCACTCCAGGAATGACCGTTAACAAACATTAATTTTATTTAATACTTTCACTAGGAAAACAGCCAGAGATCTCAGTTTAACACGGAACAGTGAGTGAAATGCCACAGTAGGGTTCTGAAGTGGTGTGCAGATAGTAAAGGCTGATGAACAAAATAAATATTCTAATCGTTCTATGCACCTTTTAGGAAGATGAAACAGAAATCAATGAACCTGAATAAGTAAAAATTACTAATTCTTTAAACAGTTCAAGTTACGACTGTTCTGATTATGAGATATTAGGATGCTCAGATAGTTTGTTAGATCTAATTTGTTAGTACAGTATATCTTCACGTGCCTATACCTATACAAGTAAGCAAAATAAAACTGATTGTCTTGACGAGAAAGTCTTTCAAATCTCAACTATGGCTTTGAAACTATTTATGAAATAACCTGGAAACTCTGCTGTTCAGTTACAGAGGTGACTTTCAAGATCATAAATTATTTACTTTGTAACTCTGACAAATGGGATGGAAGGCTTCAATGCCTGACCCCTCAAATGAAACAGCAAGAGCACTGAAAGCCAGGCTTTCAAAAGTAATGGAAGTGCTCAAATCCCTAGCACCACTTAGCAAGCACAATGTTGTTTTACATTATTTATTTATTTTAACCAGTTAGATAGTTATAGATTACAGTATTACAAAAATTGCTGTAGTGGTACTTTCAGATTTAAATCCAGTTCTAATAGAAAGAAAGAATGTTAAAGCATACATCTCACCTCACTAAGGGTATACATACATTAAAGGCAAAGTAACCAAGGATAGTTTTGTCAGAACTGGACAAGTGGTTCTCCAAGATAAAGCCTGCCACATATAGAACATGTACAATTTACTGTACATAGGGCCTAACTACAAATGAACCAGATTTCAACAATTAACTAACCAAAACTCTTAAAATACCAAAAAAATGTTTGTTATTTTTCAAGGAAACAGATCATCTGGAACATTTGTAAAAACCCTTCGGACGCATTTGTTAGACCATCATTTTCTTGTTTAACTGAAACCTTCGACCACACCTTGGTTATAAAAACAGCAGGACATGAGGTATAACTGTTGTTTCGTCATCTAAGATTAAGGGCTTTTACCTCTATTTCACACATATGGTATTGTGCAGATAACTGAAATTTGACCCAGTAAGTAGTTGATGGCTTCCTTCCTGGCAAACATTTGCTTTCTGGCAAAACATTTGGTTTTGTTCTATCATTATAATTTGAGGACACCAAAATAACTTTTTAATAATGTTATTTAATACCAGAAGTTTGGTGAATGTACCCCTGAACACAAAATTATGTTATTATGCTCAAATAAAAAATAAAATTATATATTTCTTACTCAAAATCAAAGCTAATTACAGTTAATTTTATGTATTTGTTGTTGCTCTCATTGTTTTTATTAAATCAATACTTTCTGCATTTAGACAGAAAAATTTGAAAGGTTTGCTATAATGTAGTCAGTATGTTGTAAGGCAACCATGACCAGCCAGGGCAGCACTGATTAGACTTGACAAGTCTGCAAGGTTTTTAAATATCGATCTTGGAGGATACGTGATCATTTCTCAAGGATTATCGACTGATCTCTAGAACCGAGCGTCTGTTTCTCATCAAGCAGCAGTAATTTGTGCAGTCTTGAATACGGAAGCACCTGCCAACAGAGTGCCTACTCTCTGAGCTATTACATATTGCCACCAATAAAGACTTGCAACAAGGAAAATGAATATTTATATAACACTTGTCAAGGATGTCATTTTCCAAACAAACTAAAGACATGAGGTAAGACTCAGTTACACAAAAGTGTGTGCTTGCTTTTCTAAATGTTTGTAAAAATTAAAAAATAAATTATATATATTGTAACAGGGGAGATCTGGACTCACTATCTGAAACATGCATGGGACTGCAAGTAGAGGGCAGCAGTCTTGTAGGATCCGCCTGTCAGTCATGGCGATGACACGGGGAAAAGGGTGTGTGGTTTCCCTCTCTCTGAGTGGCTGAGAGGCGGGCCTTGGGAGATTGCTTGGCCCAAAAGAACTGGGCTTGGTTGTGCATTCGGTGGCGTGTTGGGAACACACAGTGACACTGACAGAAGACATCAGTTTAAAAACAAGGACCAGACAAGCCTGGTTGGGGAAAACAGCCTGCCTTAAAATAATTTAAAGAAAAACAGAAGAAATAATTACGTACCGAGGGACGTTTTCTATATCGGGGAACTCTGGCCACCCCAATGTATAGGATAACTGAGCGTAGGTCGGAGGCCCGTTCTGACCGGCTTAGCGGCAGTGGGGGTACTGCGTAAGCAGCACTTTTGTTTGTAGTTTTATTACTGTGTTTTATTTTCCCTTTTTCTTTTGCCTTCTGTTTTCATTATTATTTTCGAGCACTTGTATGTGCGCGGAACGGTATACCTGTATTGGTAACCCTGTGGTCCTGTTTTACTGTTGACAGTATTCAGGCCACGGACAACAGTGCCCTCTGGGGCTAAAATAAATTAAAAACAAAAAGAAAATAAATAAAACTGGGCACCTGTACAGTGTTTCCAAATAAAATCTTCTGTCTCCCGTGTCAGTGAATACCCCCATCCTTCCACAAATATATATATATATATATATATATATATATATATATATATATATATATATATATATATATATATATATATATATATATATATATACATACATATACATACACACCCACAGAAGAAATGTATAGAATACTCAACATTTTTCAGTAGTAATTATATTATGTTACTCTTTGTAGTGAGTTAGACAGATAAATGTGTTCTAAAATTATATAAGCCTTTGGTCTCTAGGTTACCTGCTCTAGAATGGTTTTTCTTTTCTTGGTGTCTTTTACAGATGACAGCTGCATCTCCCCCATCTTCTTCATCTTCTCGTCCATGTCAATTTTTTGTTCCAGCTTTTTGATCTCCGTTTTGAGTAACTTGACCGTATCATCTTTGTGATGCTGTCTCGCTACAGCGGTTGCGCAGGAAGAGTGAATCGCTGTTATCCAGTTCTCTAGTTCAGTCTGACTAGAAGTCTGATGATGATAAATAAAATGAAGCAACATTTTGACATTGTCTAACCCTTTTTGATGACTTTTATTAGGATTTTATTTTGAAATGATGTATACAGGGTCTTTCAGTAGTCTGGAAGCACAGGAGAATTGGATGACCCCTACCGTGCTCCAATGTGCCTTTTGTGTCTGGAATTACAACAGTATTTAGGCAAAAACACGACATTAGGGATGTATTATTTTTGTAATCCCAAATGCATACACACTGGATACAGCCTTGCTAGGATTTTAATACAGTACATAATGACATTAAATACCAGGCTTCTTCCCTCAGTTCCACAGATTTATTTTGGTATGTTTTGCAAATTGATTTAAATCTCCGTTTTATCCCTTATGCACACTTTCCAAGTAAACACAACAGCCACTATTTTGAAGAAAATGCAATTTTCTGAGAAGATAAAATTAGTAAGAAACAACATTGTTTCAGGAAAGACCTGTTACATTATGGTTCTTAGTAGGTTCTTACTAGTAATACGCTGATAAAATTGCTTTTACACAAAATAGAGCTCAATGATAGAGATTAAGTAGGAGTCTTCTTTAATCATAATAAAACAAACAAAAAGTAAAAGTAAAATAAAAAGGTACATACCTGGAAAAGGAAAGCATCCCCAAGTGAATTACTGAGGCAGAAAACAAAGTCTTTCTTTGGATGCTCGGGCACTGCTTGAACAATGCTGTTTTCTACCCAAACTGCATGCTTTGGGGTGCTGTTATGGTCTATTCCCGACCGACCATCTGCCTCATAAAAGAACAATGTACAACCTAGAAAAGAAGAAACACAATGTTACAGAAACATTGCCATTAACATGTTCCTGTAAACCTGCTTTTAAAACCCTTGGGAATAATTAAGAAGCTAATTTTTCCATTTTTAGAAAAACGCACCTTAATGCTGAGAATGCAAGAGCTGAAAAACAATAAAATTCCCATGAAACTGTAGATATACTGGTTGAATTCTAATGTCTTTGAGGTCAGTTGATATGAATAAAAATGAACAAAGACAGGTAAAAGCAACTTGCTGTATCACTAAATCATTCATATTTGAAACTTCTAACTCACCCTCCTTCTCCACCTTCTCTCCCCTCTCATACTCAGAGCTCGCCTCCCTGCTCCAGGGTCACAAACCCACCACGTGTGCCCTGGACCCCCTCCCCACTCACCTCTTTCAAGCTGCTACTCCTGCTCTACTTCCCTTCATCTCCTCCCTTCTCAACACCTCTCTCCTTTCTGGTCTCTTTCCCTCTGCCTTCAAACAAGCCTCTATCACTCCCCTCCTCAAAAACCTACCTCGACCCCACCTCCCTCCAGAGCTACCGTCCTGTCTCCCTCCTACCCTTCCTCTCCAAAACCCTTGAGCGGGCAGTACACCGCCAGCTCTCTGCTTTCCTGTCCAACCACTCTCTACTCGACCCTCTCCAATCTGGCTTCCGCTCTGCTCACTCCACTGAAACCGCCCTCCTGTCTGTCACCAACTCACTAAACTCTGCCCGAGCTGCCTCTCTCTCCTCTGTCCTAATTCTCCTCGACCTTTCTGTTGCCTTTGATACTGTCGATCACTCTATTCTACTATCCTCTCTCGCTGACCTGGGAATCTCTGGCACTGCTCTGGCCTGGTTCTCCTCCTACCTCTCCAACCGCACTTACCAGGTAACCTGGCGTGGAGCAACCTCCACTCCTCGCCCTCTCTCAACAGGAGTCCCCAAAGGGTCAATCTTGGGTCCTCTCCTGTTCTCTCTCTACACCCGCTCCCTGGGCCCCCATCATCACATCCTATGGTTTCTCATACCATTTCTATGCTGATGATGCTCAGATTTTCCTCTCCTTCCCCACCTCTGACCCCTCCATCCCCTCCCGTATCTCTACCTGTCTGTCTGCTATCTCTTCCTGGATGCACTTCCTGGATCACCTCAAACTCAACCTCTCTAAATCTGACCTCCTTTTCTTTCCCTCCTCCTCCTCCCCCTCCTCTGATCTCTATCTCTGTTCCACTGGAATCTACCACACTCTCTCCCTCCTCCTCAGCTAAGAACCTCGGAGTCACCCTGGACCCCTGCCTCTCTTATTCCCAGCACATCCACTCTGGCACGCACCTGCCGATTCTTCCTGAGCAACATACGAAGAATCCGACCCTTCCTCACCAACTACGCTACCCAGCTCCTGGTCCAGGCCCTGGTACTCTCCCGCCTAGACTACTGCAACTCACTCCTGGCTGGCCTCCCTGCATCCGCCAACCGTCCGCTCCAACTCATCCAGAACTCCGCTGCTCGCCTGGTGTTCTCTCTGCCTCGCTTCTCCCACGCAACTCCACTGCTTCGCTCACTCCACTGGCTCACGATCACTGCTCGCATTCAGTTCAAGACTCTTGTACTAGCCTACAGATGCCTTGACCAGACTGCACCCAGCTACCTCCAGACCCTCATCTCTCCCTACACCCCCACTCGACCTTTCCGCTCCTCCTGCTCTAGAAGACTGGCTCTACCTTCGTTACGCTCCCTGCCTCCAGAGCCCGCTCCTTCTCCACCCTCGCCCCGCAGTGGTGGGATAACCTTCCTACAGATGTCAGGACTGCCCAGTTCTGACCACCTTCCGGCGCCTCCTCAAGACTCACCTCTTCAGACAGCACTGAAGAACTCCTTTTCCCTCTGGACACTTATCACTCTTCCTTAAATGCGCTTTACTTTCTCTTATCTGCCCCCTATTTTTACTGCATTTAATCCTGCACTTTAGAGTACTGTAATATGTCAAGTGTTATTTAATCTGTAGTATTTTGTAATAAATAATAATAATAATAATAATAATAATAATAAATAATAATGCTGAATCATAGTCCTACAGCATCGAATACACAAAAGACCTTACTTTATATAGCTGTAAATCTTCAAATTCAAAATCCCCTAACACCTTGAAAAAACATTATGCATACGGTATACTGTAAACCCCCCAATTATTTCTGCCCTCCATTTTAGCTAATTACACATCCATTTAACCACTACTGTATACAATGCAATTCATCACTAATGAAACCAAGTAAGTAATGTCAACATAACCTCAAAGAAAAAAGAAAAAAAAAAAACCGTCCACCTTTTAAAGAGACCCAATAACGTTTCCACTTCCGTCGAGTAGCCAATTCCACCTTCTTGTTCTTCTTGTGCACTAGGAAGTTTTTCACAGCAAGCGCCCCTGCCTTCCGAACCGTCCCCTGTGCTGCAGTAAGTAAGATATCGGACTGCCCAGGCGAGCTCATAGTGCCACTGCTCTGCTCATCACTCACTGCAGACAAAGCTTCTTCCAGGCTCTCTGTGTTGGTGGAGCTCATTTCCAACTCGCGCCTAAAGTTCTCATAGACCCCTTGAAGGAGGGCATCTCTGACACTGCTGCCACTGTCACTTCCAATAAAAACACTGCTACCGGTACATGTTGATGGAGAGTATGTGGCCGACATAACTTTTGAGCGTCTTGTTTTGAGATCCGAATCAGTTGTTGCCCCATCAATCCCACTATCTGCATATTCACTTCCTTCCCATGTTGTAACATCCTATGGGTAAAAAGAAAATATTGTAATACATAAAACATAATATCTTCCTTACTGTATGCTGTGTCACAATATACTGTGGACATATAAAAAAAAGAGCACAACACTTATATTTTGAACAGTTTTCCTAATAATAACCTTTTTTCTTTCTTACAGATATGCAAGAAAATTCATCATTTTGCAGCTCTGCCCTCAAAGATTTGCACATTTACATCCATAAACCACAGGAGGTGGATCTAAACTCCACATAACTGTGCCATGTGCATCTAGATCTTCATCCCATATATCGCTGAAGTAGCACCTGCTTCATGACTGTAAACTATGTATTTGATTAAGGAAGTCAAATAAAGATCTGTTCATTATTTCATTTCTAATTACATTCAGGTTAGGTTATACAGGAAAGACCTAGAATGAACAGCAGTTATAAATGGAAAAAACCCATCACAATTCACTTTTATTGTAGTGGTATTTATTTATCACTTGGATGATATTTCTGCAAAGGTGCTTTTAAAATACAAAAACACAGCATAAAAAGGTAGTGAAGCTATTCTTCAGACAAAAAGAGGCAAGTTCAAAACTATGAATATCCCCAAACTTCCAAAATACAGAATTTTTTTATATATGCCAATGATTTTTACCCAGTTTTCTCCCCAATTTAGAAATCGGCAATTGTGTTATTATTAATCCCGGTTCACCGCTTCAACCCCCCGGTGACTCAGGAAACGGAGCCTCCGAAACGTGTTCACTGTGGATCTACAGCGAAGCCATTAGACCTATAGTGCTGGAGGACAACACAGATCTTAATGGCTGCACTGCATACTTGCAGGTGCCCTATCAGCCACAGGGGTTGCTGGTGCGTGGTGAACCATGGATTGCTCTGCCGACCTAAGCCCTCCCTACCCGGGCGGCGCTCGGACAATTTTGCGCCGCCCCCTGGGAATCCCCGGTCACGGTCGGCAATGACATAGCCTGGATTCGAACCTGCGATCTCCAGGCTATAGGGCGCATCATGTACTCCACGTGGAGCGCCTTTACTGGATGCGCCACTCGGGAGCCCCCACTGAGACTTGTTTTTGAAAACAGTAGTATTGAGAATCTGGAAATAGGCTTTTGAGGCTTCCACCTTTATTACATGTTTTTGTTGGGTGTCTTTTTATTAAAAATAAAGGAAAAAGAGGTCTTTGTCATGCCTAATTACCTGTGTGGTTTTAGCTCTTCTCCCTTGCATGCTGTTTGAATGGGTCACCTGCTGGCTGGGAGCTCCTTCTGAAAGACAGTGAGATCTCCTGCAGGGAAGAGTGTAAGCGCCGTAAGAGGCAGCATCGTCTTCAGAAGGAGACAGCATCTTATCATCACTGGTTTCTTCAGAGGTTTCAACCTCCCGTGAGTGAGACACCAGGTTCCGACAGTATTTTACAGACCTGTTCCTGGGAGCACCATTAATTACACCTGGGCTGCTTTGGCCATACAGTTCATCAAGTGAGTTGGCTCGATGGCTGGAATCCAGTGTCTCCATACCTTTTGGACTGCTGTTAGCTTTTAACCTTTCACACTTGTGACAGTCCTTCTCTGTCGTGTCAATGATTTCTTCTGTGCTTGTTAAGTGTTCTTGGCTAAGATCAGAAAGGGAAAACTCTAGGCTGTCCTCCCGCCACATATCTGCAGATTTGGATCTCTTTTTCTTGAAGTTTACACTTTTGTTTCCACATGATCCATTGCTTGTTCTTTGCAAGTAGGTAACCTCTCCTTGAAACAACCTACTGTCTTTGGTCTCCTGCATGCTTGGCACAGAAGCTGCTGCTTGTACTGTGTTATTATCCATGCTGGAGTCAACTAATGACTCTGTATGGAATGAAACTGGCCTTAAATTCATAGCCACCCTGTCTACCCAAATGGGGCTTCCAAAGTCCTCTAGGACGTTAGTTTCATTAAACAGTTCAAGGCCGTTTTCTGCCAAGGACTGAGGGATGCTGGGGGTGCTGCTGGATCGAGTGCTCGTTTCTGAGTTTCTGTGTTCAACTTTTCCTGAGGAAGCATGTCTGGACTGCCGGGATTGTTTATTTGAGATCCGAAGTGATCGGGACATATGCTTGCGGGACAGGTGTCCCTGGTTATCTCCATAAAAAGCATGGTCTCCATTCTGACTTTCTACGTTTCCCATGACTAAAAAACATGTTAAAACAACAACAGAAAAACATTAAATTTAAGAAAATCACCACACAAACAAAATATGCCATAATGTAAAATCAGAGGACCCTGAATATCCAATGTTTTTTTTTTTTTTTATTTAAAAAAAACCTATTAATACAGTACTACATAATATTTTAACAGTTCATGAATTAGGCCATGTTAGCAGTAAATTGTACTTGTACTATACTTTGTTATATGTGGAAGTCAGATAGCAGATAGCGAGATAACAAGGGAGCCTGTAAAAATGCATAGACCTAGATTCTACTGTTCTGAAAAAAAATCACTATTAGTTTAAATAGGAAGTATTCTATTAACCCCTGCAGCAGGATTCAGGGAGTCAGTTGCACATGATGTACTTTATACTGTAGTTAATCTCAGCAACTGTAAATTAATAAAATATGAATCTTAACTATTAACCAATAATATAAAAGTTTTTAAGAGTTCTGCAATATAGACCAAGATTCGTATAGTGCTATAAAAAATACAACATGATGTACAACGTGCTGCATGGTAAGAGATTTATCAGCATCACAAGGCGTTCAAGCAGTCTGGCATCAAAGAAAACATCATCTTTTAAGTTCCAATTAATACAGATGCTCTGGTGCACTGAAAACTATCAAAATAGGAAAAAAAAAAAAGTTAAAAAGAGGGGCGGGCGGGGGGCAGGGGATAGGTAAATTCAGCAGATTTAAATATTCTTCCTGCAGTGTCCCAGTGGAAGGAATGAACACAAATCATACCCCCAGTTTTGTTTAGGTGGGTAAAAAGATGAATGTATTGTTTCAATTTGCATGTTATTACACTGTGATCACTCTATTTATAACAGAAGAACTGAACTGAATAAATGTTTACCTAAATGGAGAAGCGATCAGCTTGGTTTTAAAGATAATGTCAAGAGAGAACTTATAGCCTGTGCAATTGGGACTTCTACACAGAGCAATATTTGTTGTAAAAGTATTTTCCAGGAGCTCACATAAGACTGCTAAAATGAAACTACCTGAACTGTAAAACGATTCTAACACTGAAATTGAAATCCATTATTAATAACAAATTAGTCAACTCCAAATCGACTTCATTTTTAAAGCCACATGACAGAAAACCACAACTAGAGTTTATACTTACATTTGGCCTACTTTATGTTAGTACATATATTATACTTGTATACTGTAGTACTGAATATACAGTGTATCTTGGAATTTTTTTTTTTTTTTTTAAAAACAAGCTACTGGTACTGTTAGTTCAAAAAAGAAGGCACCTTAGTCTGAAATACAATAAGGTTTTAATTTTAATGTGACTAAAAATCTGGGAATTAGTTGATTTGAAAGTAAAGGTGCTCCATTTATTTTTGAAAGTGCTAGGAAGTTTTTCTGGACTTGATTTTATCATTACACTGTAACTTTTCTCAATTCATATTAATGAACAAGTGGCAGTAACCCATGGTTAGGAAACTGATTTGAGATATTTATAGTCGATTATTTGTCATGTTTTGTTGTGTGGGAGAAACCTCTAACCACATCCATCCAAAGCCAAAGAATTACATACCAGATTTTGCATGTTAAAGTCAGTAGTAGTAATAGTAGTATACTATACAACACTGCAGAAATACAGCTTTTACTTTTTTTTTGTTTGTTTTTAAAAGAATCACAAATACTGTACAGTACCTGATTCTGTCTGTCAATCCTTCCCATTACTCTCTAAGGCACCTTCAGTCAGCAGGCTGCAGCATTGAATCTAGGAACAAAATATAATGAATGGGTAAGAATGGTATACAGAGTCATGTCGTTAAATAAGGTGTACAAAACACTGAAACCAACAACAAAATACTGAAAAAACAGTTTGCAGGATTTTAAGAAATAATACGATTTAGGGCCAGGTTCGCTGATACTTTTGGTTAAATAACCCTATTTAGGGCCAGGTTTGCTGATATTTTGGTTATACACCATTTTTTTCCCCAAAAACAACATTCTAGTTTTTAAACATTAATAAAATTTGTATTCTACTTATAAAAATTGAAGCAATCACTTAATAATCTAGCCATATAGCTTTAAACATGTCATATACTGTACAACAGTATAGGAGCAGCAGTGTGGAGTAGTGGTTGGGGCTCTGGGCTCTTGACCGGAGGGTTGTGGGTTCAATCCCAGGTCGGGGACACTGCTGCTATACCCGTGAGCAAGGTACTTTACCTAGATTGCTCCAGTAAAAACCCAACTGTATAAATGGGTAATTGTATGTAAAAAAAATAAATAAATAATACGTAAAAAATAATGTAATTGTAAGTAAAAATAATGTGATATCTTGTAACAATTGTAAGTACCTCGATAAGGGCTCTGCTAATAAATAATAATAATAATAATAATAATAATAATACAGCAGCAGCCCATAAAGTTTTTGTAAACTTTTGAAACTATACTGTACAGTAGATTACTCTGGAGGACACCAGGGGCTAGAATAAATGCAAAAGGAGCTTTCAAAACAAAGTATGACCTAAACTGTATTAAATTTAAATTAGACTATATAAACCAAGTTAACTATTAATACATTAATACAAAATTACATATACAGTACGACTGTGATACTGTATATGAATAATTTTATTGAATTGATTTTGTATAGAAATATAAAGGTCTACTTATTTATATAGCTTTAAAGCTATAAAGCAAGACTACAAAGAAGCAAGGCAATCTCAAACATCAGTGTGTAAACTCATTTCAGCAGCAATAAATAAGTTAAAGCCAAAGTACAATATACTGCAAGACATCAGAGTTACTGAAACACTGATACTGTGCATTTACTTCAACCAGCTTTGATTTGTTTCACCTTAACTGGAAAAGCGTTTTTTGTTTTAGCAAGAAATCACACTTGCATTTTATATAATCTTTGAAAAGTTATTATTTTATGGGATTAGTACTGCCTAACAATAAACGCTTTTTAAAACAACGAAGGTTGTCTTACATGATTTAGCTCATTCATAAACAATGAAAATCAGACAAGATAAAACACATGAGTAAATGAATTTATTTGAAGATCAGCCTACAACAGATATTAACAACCCTGGATACTTTGGCAAGGGCACAAGATCAATACCCTTCTAGTTCAAAACAGTGATGACAGAAAAGCTCCCTAGTGATTTATGTAGAATTTCTAAATGATGGTGCACATCATTATTCTCTTCACTGTGTATTACAATTTATTTTACATTACTTTCCTAAATTTAGATTCCTTTCTACTGTACCTCTGTCATCATCCAGGAATCTCCACAGGTGTTGTACAGGGCAGCAATACATTTCTATCACATAGCTGATCTACTGTAACCAAGAGTGTTCTGTTTACTACAGGAACAATAAAATCGCAGCAGAGGTTAATAAAGAACACCTTTGTAAATGAGATGGCGCCCTCTCAAAAGGGATTACACTTGTAAAACTTTAATAATTATAAAAAATAAATACAAAAATAAGGTATAAAAAGAAAGGTCATTGGGATCAGAAACCACCTGTACCCTACAATGTAGTATAACTACTGTACTGCAGGAGAACAGAAAACAGGTATTATCCTCCTTATAAATTAAACAAACATTATGATGACACTTGAGTACTGTACATAACCTGCCCTTGCCAAATATAATTAACATTAAAATACGGAAGGGTCTATTTAAGTAATTCTACCTGGGTTTCAATTTGGCCTTCCGTGACTATTTATATCGTACAAGTGCAGTCTGCCTCATTGGCAACCACAAAAATGTAATAAAAAAATAAAAAATACAGGAAACAAAAACTGAGATAGCGTTATCTCGTTGGCGTTATACGCACACACTGTCCTCATATGGGATGAACCAGATCACGCACTGTTTGACCACCACCACCACCTATATATATATTATATAGATATAGAGATATAGAGAGATACACACTATATATATATATATATATATATATATATATATATATATATATATATATATATATATATAAAGTGTGTGTGTGTGTGTGTATATATATATTTATTATTATTATTATTATTTATTTATTTATTAGCAGGCATATCCAGGGTGACTTACAATTGTTACAAGATATCCCGTTATTTTTACATACAATTACATTTTTTTTTTATATACTTTATTTTTACAT
Organism: Acipenser oxyrinchus oxyrinchus; assembly: GCA_030684275.1. Lineage (NCBI taxonomy): Eukaryota > Metazoa > Chordata > Actinopteri > Acipenseriformes > Acipenseridae > Acipenser > Acipenser oxyrinchus. Next base: position 17,345,078 of record CM060253.1, read on the forward strand.
ACAATTACCCATTTATACAGCTGAGTTTTTTTTTTACTAGAGCAATTTAGGTAAAGTACTTTGCTCAAGGGTACAGCAGCAGTGCCCCACCTGGGATTGAACCCACGACCCTCCAGTCAAGAGTCCAGAGCCCTATCTATATATATATATATATATATATATATATATATATATATATATATATACATACATACATACATACACTACCGGACAAAAGTTTTAGAACACCCCCATTTTTCCAGTTTTTATTGAAATTTAAGCAGTTCAAGTCCTGTGAATAACCTGAAATGGTACAAAGGTAAGTGGTAAACTGCCAGAGGTTAAAAAAAAAAGTTTAGGTTACCAAAAACTGAAAAATAATGTACATTTCAGAGTTATACAAAAAGGCCTTTTTCAGGGAACAAGTAATGGGTTAACAACTTACAGCTGTTCTGCAGCAATGGAAGTAAATTAAGCCTTGAAAGTTGATGCTAACAATTCCTACAGGTGTGGCCGTGCCCATATAGAGAAGTGATACAATAAGCGTGTCATCTGCCGTACTTAATTGTATGACAGAAAGCCTGGCCAGGCATTAAATTTGATGTTTTTTCATTTGTTCTAATATAAGAAGGGGGAAAAAATGAGCGGCGGAAGGTCTGTAATTACGCCGTCTTGTTCTATTAGTCCGCCTTTTTTTTGGGGCATATTTATTCGTCGGGAGCGGGAGTTTGAGAGACGTCACTTTCCTTACCTGTGTGTTGTTCCGGTGAGATGTCAGGTTCCTGCTCGGCATGGTGTTCTGTGTTTAAATAGTTGCCATGTGGGAGTTTATAATAGTTTTTTAGTCGGGATGCTTTCAATGTAAGAGCGTGTGATTATTGTGATAGGTTTCTTGAACACAGTGTTTTTTTTTTTAAATGAATACTATCATGATGCTACTCTGAAGCATATGGGCTGGCTAATGGATGCAGAAGCTGTTTTTTTCTTTCTGTTTTGGAGTGATGCAGCGGCAGAACCTACCAGAGTTTAAAATACAGTGATTCAGCTCATCATTTCAAGTTCAACATCGGGTGAGATCCACTTGGTTTTTTTCTTTTATTTGGGGTTACTGGCTTCAGTAATGCTGATGGATTGTGTTTTTTGATCAGACTATTTTTTGGTTTTTTGTTTGCTGGACTCTTTTGGTTTTTTGTTTTTCATTTTATTATATTCGAGACTTTGTTGTGGATTGTTCGTTCTACATAAGGAGCTTACCAAGGGTTTCTTTTTCGCTTGGAAACAATGGACATTGTTTTGATGTTTTACAACTTGCAACGTCTGGATGTTATTAGCTACTCCTAAATGTCTAGTTTAGTATTACTGTGTATATTTTACTTTGTTTTTGTGGTACAAGGGTGATCATCGCTAAATTGAAAGGTGCAGCTGAGAGTAATTACGGAGAGAAACGGCTGTTAAACTTTTAATGATTACTAACCTGCCTTAAAGTACCAATACAAAGAAACTCTGAAACCAATTATTGGTGTGCTTAATTGTTTAATTTCATTGAGGTTAACCAGGTCCTATTCAATTCTTCATGCTGTTACTGCATGCGGGGTGTACATTAAACATATTTGTAAAGTTCGAATCAGTGTGTGTGACCTTGGTGTTCCACGCTGGCAGACAGTTTTTCTGTTAAAATATTTCATTAGTTGTGAATATAGGACAGTAATTTGGGGTGTTTATCTGGGACCCCTTATAATTGGTGAAATCTAAAAGCTGTTCTGTTACACAGGTGTCCCAACTTTTGTTGATTACTTACAAACCCTCTGTCTGTATAAAAGCAGTGTTGGAACAGACTGTGTTACTACACCCTCTTAAGCATTATTTGGACAGTATTGTACTGCAGGAAGTAGTATATTGCTATCATAATGGCGAGAAAAAGGCAATTAACAAAGGAAGACAGACAGACCATTAAAACCCTTATAAGTGTAGGTCTTTCCTTTAGAGAAATTGCAAAGAAAGCCAAGGTGTCAGTGAGTACAGTTTCCTACAGCATCAAAAGGCACTTGGAAACTGGAGAAAACTCTGACAGGAAGAGGTCTGGCAGACCCAAAGCCGCAACAGAATCAGAAGACAAGTTTCTGAGAGTCCCAAGCTTGCATGATAGGCGGCTCACAGGACAACAGCTTCAAGCACAGCTTAACACTGGTCGAAGTAAGCAAGTCTCAGTTTCAACTGTGAAGAGAAGACTTCGAGCTGCAGGTTTGACAGGTCGAGTGGCAGTAAGAAAGCCATTGCTAAGATGGCAAAATAAGAAGAAGAGGCTTGCCTGGGCTATGAAGCACCGCCAGTGGACTACTGAAGACTGGAAGAAGGTCTTATGGACCGATGAATCAAAATTTGAAATCTTCGGTTCATCACGCAGGGTTTTTGTACGCCGCCGAGTAGGCTTAAAGGATGGTTCCTCGGTGTGTGACACCAACTGTCAAACATGGAGGAGGAAGCGTGATGGTCTGGGGCTCTTTGCTGGATCCAGAGTCGGCGACTTGCACAGAGCGAGTGGCACCCTGAACCAAAACGGCTACCACAGCATTTTGCAGTGCCATGTAATACCCTCTGGTATACCCCTAGTTGGTCAGGGGTTCATCCTACAGCAAGATAATGACCCAAAACATACCTCCAGGCTATGTCAGAACTACCTTAGAAGAAAAGAACAAGACGGTAGGCTTCAAATCATGGAATGGTCAGCAGTCTCCAGACTTAAACCCCATCGAGCTGGTTTGGGATGAACTGGACAGAAGGGTGAAAGCAAAGCAACCTACAAGTGCAACACATTTGTGGGAACTTCTGCAACAGTGTTGGGAAGAACTTTCCGAACAATATTTGATTTCCATTGTAGAAAGAATGCCACGAGTGTGTTCGGCTGTTATATCTGCAAAAGGTGGCTACTTTGAGTCAAAAATTTAGATTAAATTTTGTTAAACAAAACGATTCCATGATTTCTTTTTTATCTCCAATTGTTTATTTGTTCTATGCTTTAATTTCAGAGTACATTGAGACATTAAACTGCGCAAATTTCAGTAAAAACTGGAAAAATGTAGGTGTTCTAAAACTTTTGACCGGTAGTGTATATATATCTATAAAGGCCTGTCAAGAGATTAATCTCGCAATTGAAAAAATTAATCTTAGTCAATCTCGGTTTTAATCGCATATTAAATTGATACAATTACTACATCCGTCTAATTTAAATGAGTTTTATTACTGATGCTATTATTATTATTATTATTATTATTATTATTATTATTATTATTATTATTATCTTTGACTGTAAATAAAATTGTTTAAAATGTGTTTATTTAACCAGTAAATTTACCCATTGAGACCATGACCAAAATGTACTTGGGGCAATAATTTAGAAATTACAAATGCAACCAACACAATAAAACGTGCGGTTCAAGCTTGATCAGTAGCATACAGAGATCAGAAAACAGAATAAATAGGATATCTATTTTTAAATGTGATTGTGGACTGACTTTTTAATATTTTTAAAAAATAAAATTATAAATAGCTTCAGTTTTTTAGCGGACTGAAGCAGGTTCTCTTGCAGTATTTCCCTGTATTTTGCTCCATCCATTCTTCCTTCAATTTTAACAAGATGCCCAGTCCCTGCTAATGAGAAGCATCCCCACAGCATGATGCTGCCACCACCATACTTCACTGTAGGGATGGTGTGTCTTGAGGCATGGACAGTGTTAGGTTTGCGCCACACATAGCGCTTTGAGTTTTGGCCAAAAGCTCTATCTTGGTCTCATCTGACCACAAAACCTTTTCCCACATCGCAGCTGGGTCACTCTCATGCTTTCTGGCAAACTCCAGACGTGCTTTCAGATGGTACTTTTTGAGTAACGGCTTCTTTCTTGCCACCCTCCCATACAGGCCAGTGTTATGCAGAGCTCTTGATATGGTTGACTGGTGCACCATTACTCCACTCCCAGCCACTGAACTCTGTAGCTCCTTCAAAGTGATTGTTGGCCTCTCTGTGGCTTCTCTCACAAGTCTCCTTCTTGTTTGACAGCTGAGTTTTGAGGGACGGCCTTTTCTTGGCAGTGCCTGGGTGGTGTGATGCAGCTTCCACTTCCTGATTATTGATCCAACTGTGCTCACTGGGCTATCCAAACACTTGGATATTATTTTGGACCCTTTCCCTAATCTATGCATTTGTATTACTTTATCTCTAACTTCTGTAGAATGCTCTTTGGTCTTCATTTTCCTTCAGATTCACAGCCTGGCCAATGATCCTTCAACAGTGGGGTTTTTATCCAGAAAATGTGACAGCAACTTTAATGGTTCACAGGTGGAGGCCAATGGTAAGATAATTGTGTCCTCGTTAGGGCAATTTCTTTCATCGGTGTAAACGGGGAGCTTCCACAGCACAGGGGTTGAATACTTATGCAAGCAAGATATTTCAGTTTTTATTTTTCTTAAAATATTTCCCAACATAAAACCAATGTCACCTTACAATAATTGATTTTGAGTTTCAGGGTTTTAAAATAAAATATCAAACAGAACGAAATTTCAATGTACCATTTGTAATTCAGTAATATGAGAGAATTGGGGTCAGGGGTCTGAATACTTTTGCAAGGCACTGTATATATATATATATATATATATATATATATATATATATATATATATATATATATATATGGATTTGAATGTAAACAATAACAAGTAGTTGTCATATATTTAAATACATATATATATATTATAATATAACATGTTGTACATGTTATTGTTTGTTTAGCACTCCCCTTGAATAAGCTGCATTTGGTGCTACTTGTTTGTACTTAATGAATGCTCAGTTAGTAAATATTCTATATTTTATGCTTAACACCTGCCTAATTTTGTGGGGTAACAGTAAAAATTAGGTTTCCTAGAGCTTCTTAGCAAAAAAAATGGCAGTTCTTTACCTTTGTCCCACCACCCCACCCCCACTTTTTTTAAACAAAGTTTGGCACCCATGCTTCGAGGGACACAACACAGTGGGATGTAAAACAATGGCATAGGTCTGACAAAGGGATTGTCTGATGTAATAGTTTGGATGATGTTATTATTACTTATTTGTCAGACGCCTAAATAAAGTGATATTCGACTACATGATATGGACTATGTGATATGGTTAAAACAACGCACAATGCTGTCAATAGAGAAACAGCTGATCCACGAGATACCTATTTCAACAAGAGAACCATTGAGAAGTTTGCTGCCCTTAATGATCGTTGGGCAAAATTCCTGTATAAGTAGATGAGTACTGTTTATTTAACCGCTTTACTTTATGTAATTATACATATGATGTTTCATTTTTTGTTCATTAAAAAATATAGTTGTATTAATAAACATTGTACATAGAGCTAATGTTGATACATTTAACTGATTAAATTGCACAGTAAACAAAACAAAACAAAAAACGATTTAAAATTACAGAACGTGGCTTACAAAACATCAAGGCTTTCCATAACATCAAGGCATATTAATCACCGTGGAATTTCAATGGTAAGCAAGAATCGGTGCAAAAACATCTTGTCCTGTATGCATTCGTTCTTTTTTTTTTTTCTCCTATGCTCCACTTGACCCAAAGTTCACCAGCCGCCACTGGACAGAGGTCAATGTTATGGTCACCACTACCTTACAGTGCTTTTTACCTTGAAAATATGAAGTCAATACCTCAAATAATAAGATACTGAAAAATGTTCTGGCAGTCAGTTGTTGCAGCTTTGTAAATTATTGCCCCAAATGGCTAACGTTATACATTAACCACAATTGTAATTTACATTAGTATACTATAAAGACAGATGAGTGAGCCCAGGAATCATGTCACGCCCAATATGGGAAGAAAACTCCTGGCATTCGACTTCAAAGATATTGACTTGTACACAACCAGACCCCTAGGCTTACCCTTGACATATTAAAGTATGTGACAGGTAAGTTACAGACCCTTTGTTCCCAAAGACCATTTTATCTGAAACCATCTTTTGACAAATACCTTGGCTTGTTGTAACAGGCACTAAACAATTAGCCCAAAACCTTAAAACCCCCCATTTGATCCACTTAGTCCATGTCTACAGGTCCTAGGAATGTCAAGGGAGTGAAGTAATCTGAAAAGCACATGATCAGCTGTTGTAATAAATAAATAAATAAATAAATAAATACTGTGTGTTCATTACTTGTTGACTGATATTGTTGATAAACCAAATAATAAAACCAAATAATGAAATCCTTTAAAAGTGTTTTGAACATTGTCAGCCAACGTATTTAATTACATTTCTAGAATGCGACTTAATTAAAAGTGGTTTTATTATTATTATTATTTTTACCAAGATTTGACAGGCACAGCCAAACATCCTCCAGATTCTGTTAATCTCAATATCCAAATACCTAACCAAGTTTAATCACAAGTCTGTACATTAGTGCTACAGACATACAGCAAGTACATACCGGCACCTCCACTATATCCCTGATTGGCACATAGATTTAAGTCTCCTGCTGTTCACGGTAATCATATTCCAGGCAAGACTTGAGCCTTTAACTGTGTACGAGAATTAGAAAATTAATAATCTTACAAAATAAATGTCTATTGAATTTGTATTGTTCAGCACGAAACTCCCCAGTGTCATTAATCGTGTTGTTTTTGAGTTTCAAGAGATGTCGTCACAGAAACTACTGTATTATAGAGCAGTGATAGCCACTCTATAGTAACAGTGGCTGGCAGTTTCTTGTTTAAACCTGATGTTTTCTCGGCCATTTCAAAACCGATCGGGACGCCATTTGGCAGGCTTCGGGTCTGTGTCGCAGAGAATTTTTTTTGGTATAGACAGTTAAAATCTGTTTGGTAGTTACAGAATGGAGTAAAAAATAGTTTTACAAATTATTCAGACCATTTTTTTTGCTCAAATAACTAAAAAGCGTCTGAGTTTAAATACCTCCTTTGGTAGGCTGGTAGAACTTTTTGTGGAACCAACAAAATTGATCAAGTAATTACCAACTTATTTGGACTTTTCTTGGTTCGTTTTTTTTCATAACTCTGAAAATACGCCTGTGCACTTCGGTCAAATGTCAGAACGTTCGGTCGCATTTGTTGCTTGTTATGAATGAGCCACTGATTTACAGCTGAGCCGAGGAGTGATCACACAGTCAACTGTAAAGCTACGCAGTAACTCGCTTCAATAAATACTCCAAACAAACAAACAAAATAATAACTACAAACATGTAATGATAATAACAGATTTATCAATTGTTTATCGTAGTCTACAGCAGAAATGTAATGCTAAACAATATAGCAGCAGTGCAATTAATATGTTAATAGATGAACCGCTTTATTTAGTTTTATTCGTATATTGTAACAGAATCGGTAACTTTCATTTTTGTAATACTACTGTAGAAGCCTTAGGGTTTTGCAAGTCGGACTCATTCTGTAAAGCCGAGTTTTGTCAGATATTCTATGGTTTAGTTTTTTGACAGGAACTAACTTCTTGTTTTGCTGTTCTGGGAGATAAGTAAGATGGCGATGTACTGTTACAAATGACGGTAAACTAAAAGAATATAAGCCCATTTCTGGTTAAATAAAGATATAAGATACACACATAGGTCTACAAATCATACTTTCCATTGCATTATTATTATTTGTTTATTTAGCAGATGCCTTTATCCAAGGCGACTTACAGAGACAAGGGTGTGTGAACTATGCATCAGCTGCAGAGTCACTTACAACTACGTCTCACCCGAAAGACGGAGCACAAGGAGGTTAAGTGACTTGCTCAGGGTCACACAATGAGTCAGTGGCTGAGGTAGTATTTGAACCGGGGAACTCCTGGTTACAAGCCCATTTCTTTAACCACTGGACCACACAGCCACCACACAGTCTTAGAGAACACTTTGGCTAAGAGAACACTTCACTTGCTTCCTGAGGGGTGTTCTCTTAGCTTGTAGTCATACATGTTAACCAAAGTGGTCACTCAAAATGTGATCTGATTTTATGTTCTGAAGGACTCAGTTGTCTGTGCTAAAGTGATTTATAATCGTATGTATTTTTTCAGGCATGAATAAAATGGTCATCAACCACTTGGAAAAACCCTTTGTCACAAATGATGCAGCCACTCTTCTACGAGAATTGGAGGTGAGTTGTTTTAAGTTTCACAGTTTAACACCGAGATAAAACCATTACATTGGTGTAGCACTACAAATATATTTTTAAATCAAACTTCTAGTGGAAAAACAATGGAAATTAAATACAGTAAGAGCCGACGAAGTCGAACTACAGGAAATTATCAACTAAGACTACCACTGCGCTCTTACTTCACCCATGTTATGACAAGGCTGTCCAGCACACACTGCTTAACTGGTACAGTAGGTGGGTTCACTTCAAACAACATACAGTGCCTATAGAAAGTCTACACCCCCTTTCAAAATGTTCACCTTTTGTTGCCTTATAGCCTGGAATTAAAATGCATTAAAATAGTTTTTTTTTTTTCATTTATCTACACATCCTACCCCACAACTTCCAAGTGAAAAAAAATATTCTAGAAATTTGTAGAAAATTAATTAAAAATAAAAACTGAAATAGCTTGGTTGGATGAGTGTCCACACCCCCTTGTAATAGCAATCCTAAATTAGCTCAATTGTAGTGATTCACATGATTTCAGGATCAATTCAGCAGTTCCTGTAGGTTTCCTCTGCTGGGTAGTGCATTTCAAAGCAAAGACTCAACCATGAGCACCAAGGCGCTTTCAAAAGAACTCCGGGTCAAAGTTGTTGAAAGCCTCATCGGCAGGGACTGGGGCACTTGTCAGGATAGAAGGGAAAATGAATGGAGCAAAAGTACAGAGAAGTCCTTGAGGAAAACCTGCTGCCCTCTGCAAGAAAGCTGAATCTGGGACGGAAGTTCACCTTTCAGCATGACAACGACCCAAAGCACACAGCCAAATCTACACTGGAGTGGCTGAGGAACAAAAAGGTAAATGTCCTTGAGTGGCCCTGTCAGAGCCCCAACCTAAATCCAATTGAAAATTTGTGGCATGACTTGAAGATTGCTCTCCATCAACGCTCCCCAAGGAACTTGACAGAGCTTTAATAGTTTTGTAAAGAAGAATGGTCAAATACTGCCAAAGCTAAGTGTGCAAAGTTGGTAGAGACCTATCCCAACAGACTCACAGCTGTAATTGCTGCCAAAGGTGCTTCCACCAAGTATTAACACAGGGGGGTGGAGACTTATCCAATTATGATCTTTCAGTTTTGTATTTTTAATATATAATTTTTCTCAATACAAACTTTTTTCCCCTTAACAGTGTGGAGTATGGTGTGTAGATAAGTATAAAAATATCCTCATTTAAATGCATGAAACTCTGAGGCACTGACACAACAAAATGTGAAAAAAGTTCAAGGGGGTGTAGACTTTCTATAGGCACTGTAGGTAGTCACCACCACTGGGCAGGTCATTGGTTTGCTGAGGATTCACAAGTTTTGAAGACTCACTGTCCTTTGTGATTAAAACCAAAACAACTGTAGTAATGACTGCTGACTGTGACATTTGTTTAATCTCTTAATTTTTGTAAGTATTCCAGTGAAATTGTGCACATTATGAACAACATTACACAACTATGTGTAATTTCCAATACAAAGATGAGCATTCTGTTACAACCTACAAACACATTCATGGTGTGTCCATTTCTGCTAAACCAAAAAAATGTAAAGAAAATACTGTAAACATGAATCTCTTCAGTTAAATATCAACAAAACAATCCCCATGATTGACACTATTTTATGTCCTTTCAATGATCTTATTACTATGCCACACATACAAATTTATTTTCCAGCACAATATGGCTTTTGACAACAAAATAAATAAAATAAATAAAAATAGTTCAAAGGGTTGAAAACAAAAAAAACAAAAGCTACTGTTAGAAATGGTTTGTATAAGAAAAAAGTACAAAGAAATACATTGCTCGCTTCACATGTGTTCATATGCTAATTGTTCCAATTATCTTTAAAATGCACATGTCAATGGTTTTAGTCACAAAGAACAGTGATCTTTGTTAACTTCAACAGGTTTCATTAAGCCAATTGTTAGTTTAATTGAGTCTTCAATAAATAAACTGAGTTGGGGGAAAAAAGTAACAGCATACACATGGGGGGGGCTCCCATGACCAAGATTGAGGACCACTGATCTAAGGCATATTAGGCTATTTCAGAGAACTTTTGAATCCTCAGCAACCCACTGACCTGCCCAGTGGTGGTGACTACGTATTCTGTCTGAAGTAAACCCACCTACTGTACCAGTTAAGCAGTGTGTGCTGGAAAGCCTCGTCAGAACAGTGGTGGTCTTAGTTGACAATTTCCCGTCTTTTCCGGCTTTGTCAGCTCTTACTGCCACTTAAAATACAAAAGTTTTTTGTATTTAATAGTACATAACAGACTGTACAATACTGTATTATTTGTAGGTGTACAAGTTTAAATATAACTACAAAACAGTACATTCCAAACGTGCAACAACTACTGTGCATGGATTTAACAATCATACCAATGTATTTTAATTGAATCTGGTCATTTCATCAAGTGCCATTCATAGTATGAAAACATTTTCCACAGTACCAGCTTCTTAACTTTTCAAAACTTTACGTCTATATAGTATGCATCAATCACATTAAACCCATTTGATGTACTGTACTGAAATGACCCCTCTACTTCAGAAAGTCATGGGTTTGGAATCCTGGCTCTCAAGCTTTACAGCTGGGACCTGGAGAGTGATAACAACTCTGATACTCACTTCCCATTGCTTCACTGTTGCTGAGTCAGCTACAGTAGATGTTCTTAGTAAATGGGTTTCTCTGGGCATTTTTATTAAAAATGCAACAGTATTATTCATTTGTTTAAGTTTGCCTGCTTATTTAATCTATTGTGCGACCACAGCACAGCACAGATGCTTATATATACAGTACTGTGCAAAAGTTTTAGGCAGGTGTGAAAAAATGCTGTAAAGTAAGAATGCTTTCAAAAATAGACATGTTAATAGATTATATTTATCAATTAACTAAATGCAAAGTGAGTGAACAGAAGAAAAATCTAAATCAAATCCATATTTGGTGTGACCACCCTTTGCCTTCAAAAACAGCATCAATTCTTCTAGGTACACTTGCACAAAGTCAGGGATTTTGTAGGCATATAGTCAGGTGTATGATTAAACAATTATACCAAACAGGTGCTAATGATCATCAATTCAATATGTAGGTTGAAACACAATCATTAACTAAAACAGAAACAGCTGTGTAGGAGGACTAAAACTGGGTGAGGAACAGCCAAACTCAGCTAACAAGGTGAGGTTGCTGAAGACAGTTTACTGTCAAAAGTCATACACCATGGCAAGACTGAGCACAGCAACAAGACACAAGGTAGTTATACTGCATCAGCAAGGTCTCTCCCAGGCAGAAATTTCAAGGCAGACAGGGGTTTCCAGATGTGCTGTCCAAGCTCTTTTGAAGAAGCACAAAGAAACGGGCAACGTTGAGGACCAGAGACGCAGTGGTCGGCCAAGGAAACTTACTGCAGCAGATGAAAGACACATCATGCTTACTTCCCTTCGCAATCGGAAGATGTCCAGCAGTGCCATCAGCTCAGAACTGGCAGAAAACAGTGGGACCCTGGTACACCCATCTACTATCCGGAGAAGTCTGGTCAGAAGTGGCCTTCATGGAAGACTTGCGCCAAAAGCCATACCTCCGACGTGGAAACAAGGCCAAGCGACTCAACTATGCACGAAAACACAGGAACTGGGGTGCAGAAAATGGCAGCAGGTGCTCTGGACTGATGAGTCAAAATTTGAAATATTTGGCTGTAGCAGAAGGCAGTTTGTTCACGAAGGGCTGGAGAGCGTACTAATGAGTGTCTGCAGGCAACAGTGAAGCATGGTGGAGGTTCCTTGCAAGTTTGGGGCTGCATTTCTGCAAATGGAGTTGGGGATTTGGTCAGAATTAATGGTCTCCTCAATGCTGAGAAGTACAGGCAGATACTTATCCATCATGTAATACCATCAGGGAGGCATCTGATAGGCCCCAAATTTATTCTGCAGCATGACAATGACCCCAAACATACAGCTAACGTCATTAAGAACTATCTTCAGCGTAAAGAAGAACAAGGAGTCCTGGAAGTGATGGTATGGCCCCACAGAGCCCTGATCTCAACATCATCACTCTGTCTGGGATTACATGAAGAGAGAGAAGCAACTGAGGCTGCCTAAATCCACAGAAGAACTGTGGTTTGTTCTCCAAGATGTTTGGGCCAACCTACCTGCCGAGTTCCTTCAACAACTGTGTGCAAGTGTACCTAGAAGAATTGATGCTTGATGCTGTTTTGAAGGCAAAGGGTGGTCACACCAAATATGGATTTGATTTAGATTTTTCTTCTGTTCACTCACTTTGCATTTAGTTAATTGATAAATATAATCTATTAACATGTCTATTTTTGAAAGCATTCTTACTTTACAGCATTTTTTCACACCTGCCTAAAACTTTTGCACAGTACTGTATATACACACACACACACATATATACACACACAGACTAACAATGATTGGTATGTATAGGGTTTGGCATATCTTAATATAAAATAAACTTGATTATGCTGGGTTTGTACTTTTACCAGTATTAGCAAAAAAAAGAATGTCTCTGCGAGCGTACGTGAATTTCTTTTTAATCCCACGATATTGCGATATGGAAATTATCATCGATATCGAACGATATCGATATCATATCAAAATATCGATATTGGTGTCCACCCCTAATATATTATATGCTTGAACACAGCAGTGAGAAGGTCCCCATTTAATGGTTTCATTTTCTTGACTGTCAGGTGTGAATCAAGTTGTTTTGGATGTTTCACATATGCCTGCAAATTAACTGAACCGTACCCGTGTACTTCAATTCAAACCAATACAAAAAATAATCATTTGTTTACTTTATCTTATTGAGTGCTTTTGAAGTTCACACTTCTACACTTTAAATCCACTTTAAACGCTATTACAGCCATGTACAATATATGTAAAATACTATAGGATAGTTTGTACATACAGTAACTGTAGGTACTGTACATTTCAGAAATATGTTATTTTTTAACCCGTTGTAATATACAGGTAATTCCTTTTACATTCTGTCAGTACAAGAACACGCATGAATGCTGCTGCTTCTCCACTTTTATTCTGGTTTTGCTTCCTGATATACTTAGCTGTCATTCAAAGTCATACAGCTGTTGGGAGCAGCAGGTGCATGTTTGTTTGACTTGCAGAATGATAAAGTGGCAAACAGGTTTCAAGGAGGTGGTGGGGGTGGGGGTGGGGGTGGGGGTGAATCTACTTTTAAAGGAATGCAAACAGACAACAAGAAAAGTCAAGCCTTCTGTGCACGTCATTCTTCAGAAAGCAAACTATGCATGAATGGGAATGCTGAAAGAATATTTAAAACATGGTATTGTGATAAATATAGTAAAATCAGTACTGAGCTTATGTTGCATCACAAACAGAGATCATGCTTGTACTTGACTATGACAGCGCTAGATTTGCATATCGGTCAGCAACACTTCATGCAACTATATGCTCCCCAGACTCGGGAAAGTTCAACCTGTGACAGTGGTGTAAAATACCCTGGGATGAACTCCTTCCAATACCTACACATGCCTATGTTTATTAAAACACAGAACAGCTGTTTAATTATTCTCATCAGCTGACTTTGTGTTGTATTCTTCCAACAGTAACATGTTAGGAAAAGACCTTGGGCTTTAGTTTCACCACCAGACTACTGTCAGCTTTGGCATCAACAAACTCTACTTTATCCAATATTAGAACTGAATTCCATATTATTAAAACCAAGATAGGGACTGCTGCCACAAAATGATCTACAGTAACTGTTCTATTCACTATAAATAAAGAGCCTGACCATGTTTTTTGGTTGTCTATTTTATCATATGTTAAATAAAATGATAAGTATTTCAGAACTATTACCGTCAGAATGAGAAAAAAAACTGCAGGATATTTTTCTTTACTCCTTCTCCCAGTAGATTTTTCCTTGTTAAAGCTGCTGCAATCCAGGTTTTTTGTGTGTGTTTGTTTTTATGTTGGGAGACTACGAACCACAGCTATGAACAGAGTATAGTATTGATCTCTTTAAAAATCGGTCTTAACAAGCGAACGTCTAAAAAATATATTCATTTGTGCTTCATACTCTAAAAGCATGCTTGAAATCTCTTTCCACATGGTGTTCAATTACTTTCCGGTCAGGGAGCAATAAAATGAAGCCCATAAAACTCCTGAACACAGATGGCTTGTTTTATAATACACAGAAACCAAAATTAAAATTTCCATGCAGGAAGAATAATTATACTGACATGCTTTGTCCTAGGTTAGAGTAGCAGAGGTTAAAGGCCACTGTAACACCAAACCAAATACCTACAACCCCACCACCACCTACAAATGTGCTGTACAAATCATTACTGACTCAGATATCGGAGTAAAACAGCAGCCCAAAGAAGGGTGTTAGCCCTTCAACTGTCATTGAAGGGTTGGGCAAGAAAAGGAAGTAAGTCTCTCATAACATTAAACCAATTTTGTTTGTCAAACTTTAAATGTAGGCTTCTATTCTACAAAGAAACTGATTTTTAAAAAATGTAATTGTACTGCAGATTAGATCATGATATTGTATTTCACAGTTCTGAAATTCATCAGCCAACAAGGCATACAGTACATTACAAAAATAAATAAGTATTGTACAGTACATGTTTCAAGCATCATTAAAAATATCAGCTTCAGTATATGGGTGGCTCTTAATATTACAAAAAACAGTTGCTACAGTAGGTAAGGCTTGAATCAACTATGGTGATGTATGGTAGTTCATTGCTACAGTAGTTATGACTACTTCAGATCAAATGAAGAAACAATGCAAGCATGTTCTGACCCAGTTACAAGTATCTAACCCTCCCCCTTTCCCTCACTCTCAACAATACAATGAAAGCTACACCACTAACCAAACACAAAACACTGCAGTATCGCCACACTACACCATTTGGACAAGTCTGGGTTCCAGTCTGACAGGCACAGATGGGAACTGAACTTCCGCCCCCCAATGCAGAGGGTTAAAAAAATAAATTAAAAAAAAGACCATCTAAGTTCCAAACTAAGAAGTACAGTAATAATTAGTTAACAGCAAGACAGTAGACCCTAGACAATATAACTCCGAAATCAGCTGTGATGCCTTTCTTTGTACTGTATTTAACCATGTTCAAGGAAATTGGAAGGCACAGGGTGAAAAATAAACAAAACAAAAGAGATTTACCTTTACACTGTAGAATTCAAGATACCCAATTCCAAAACTGTTTACAGTAAATCCAAAAGAAATGCAACAAGGAAGCATTCAAGTTCCATTCCAATTGTTTCAACTCCCACTCTTTACTGCATGTGAGGATGAGACTAGTCTCTAGGGGTGTGTGTTAGCAGCCTCCTTCTCTCTCTCTCTCTCTCTCTCTCTCTCTCTCTCTCTCTCTCTCTCACACACACTCTACAGCGATCTACCCCTTTCAAGACTGGAATCCATGGCAAGCAGAAACATGTGCTCTTCAGCTTTAAAACGTGGTACCTCCCATATCTCCCTTTTAATTTCACACTCCTTGCAAACAAAGCAAAGCCATTAGAGCATGGAGTACTTCCCATCTCATGTAACAACTCTGAATGTTAAAAGGCAACTTCCTGTACCTGGGATCCTACAATTCGGAGAAAGAATAAAGCCACTGTGTATTGCTCAGGCTTCCACAATTACTGTAGCAAAAAGAGGAACAGGCCATTCAAACAATAAACTTTCCTTTTAAACAACCACTGTGCACTGGAAAAGCTTTTATATATAGCATTTCTACCCCTGGAATAACATTTTTTATATTAAGGTTTAACATTTCACTCAAAAACAACATCAGGAAACATTCAGATTCCTTCAAATGATGTAGTGTGTCAATTACACTGTAAAATCTAGGATTCAAAAAAGGCATTTCATTTCTAATAAATAGAAATAGCAACACAGCGGATTGATGTTTTTAAATAGAAACTCCAAATGAATGACGCATTGTTGTCATAGCACCAGAGAGGTGGCTCCGTCAGAGATGACACCATGGCAGGCCAGTTTAAAGGTGTTCCAGCCAATCAGAAAGAAGACACTACAGTAGCTCAATGCCTCCCAGCACACTGTGGTGACATACTGTATACACCCAGGCTGACGATTAAAACAAGAATATCAACTTGCAATTACTAACTGATCTCCTTGCTACAGCAAATTTGGGATTAAAACAGGAGTTATGTCACAGCAGTTCATGTTTTGGTTTTTGGCTTGATTGAGGTTCCATTCTAGAAAGACTTACCGTAAATATTTTAATAAATATACTGTAGAGAGGGTTGTTTGGGTAGGGTCTGCTCCCCGTTTTTAGCAGCATTCTTTCTTTCTTTTTGTGTGTTTTGACATTGGGTTTTGGACAATTTTTCAGTAAAAAAGGGAGTGAAACATTTAATCTCAATCTATGACTGAAGAGCAGTCTAGGAGGAGGAAGTGAAGCTGTGGGATTCCAATGTCCAGAAAGCTGCACAGTTTCTTGTCTCACTGAGATCCTAAAACATCAAAAGACCCTGCCCCCTGTCCCACAGTAAAGTCTGCTAAACTCTAAACTCAACAATTTAATCTCAGCAGAAAAAAAAGCAACCAAAAATATACTGCAGACACATGACACTTGCCACAGCACTAACTATTGAAACATCGGAAGTCTTGTATGCAGTACGTCCATCTGCTGTCTGGCCCACTGTGTCTGAAACTGACACACAAGAGATACACCTTCAGTACACCTTCTACTGTATATTACAGAAGACACCTGCATATCAAATTGTACATCAGTCATGTTAGTGACAAATGAGTTAAACTGCCAAGACACAGTGCATTACAAACTAGGGATGTGCTTTTGGAACATGTTTATGAACGTTTAAATGCTATGCAGGTGTCAGCGTTTAAACCATATCTACATACACACACACACTATTTATATTACATTATAATGCATACTGACAGACCTGGTTAGTAATAGTAATGTCCAAGCAAAGAAACCCTAAATAAGCAAATAACTTTTTAACACCGGAAAGACTTAACTACAGATTTATAAATTACAAAAAAAAATAAAAAAAATGTACACACAAAGTATATACTGAAATTAGTGCTGTCATTCGATTCTAATTTTTGATTGGGTAAATTTATGGGCATTAGTTGATTAACCGTTAGATTCATCCGTGCACATTTTAAAATCTATAAAAAATAAAAATAAAAAGCCCAAAGGGAATTTGGTCTTTTTAAAAGCATTTGTATTATTTTTATTTAAGTAAATGTCTCTCTTTGTATTAGTGCTGCACTACTGAGATTTACCTGTGCTGTCCCTGTGGGCACAAAGTGAATAAACTAAACCTCTAGATCTATATCTATTGACAAATTACATAGCTATAGAGGACATTTTTTATTTATTATTTAAATGTAGTTGTCGCCAATGTTTTTTTTACCCCAGTTTTCTCCCCCATTTGGAATGCCCAATTATTATTTGTATCCCGGTGCAACCCCCTGTCGACTCGGGAAACGGCGGCTGGAACACGTGTCCTCCGAAACGCGTTCCTGCCAATCCGTCATTTTTCGCACTGCGGATCCACAGTTAAGCCACCAGACCTATAGTGCCAGAGGACAACACAGATCTGCATGGCTCCAATGCAGACACACAAGCACCCTATAAGTCAGAGGGGTCGCTGGTGAGCGGTGAACCGTGGATTGCCCTGCCGACCTAATCCCTCTTTACCCGGGGTGGCGCTTGGCCAATTGTGCGCCGCCCCGTCACGGTCGGCAGTGACATAGCCTGGATTCGAACCTGCGATCTCCAGGCTATAGGGTGCATCCTGCACTCCACGCGGAGAGCCTTTACTAGATGCGCCACTCGGGAGCCCATTTTTTATTTATTTTTAAGAAAATGTAAAAGTGTACTGGTAAATTAAATACATAATTTATTTACATGTAAGCGTTCTTTGAATTAATATTGGGGGGAAAAAAAAACACTTGTCCTGTACGTATTCACGGGGATGCAAGTAAATGTCAGTTGCCATCTGGAGCGTTCTGTTTATTATGGAGGTTTGCTTTATACTGCATTCAGTAACTCCATCCTCAGTAATTTCTGAATGTTTTCATTTCAAATGGTGAAGCATTGAACGTGTTTTTGTGGTACGGCAATTTTGTTTGGCATAATTTACATACCACGGTTTTCTCGTCTGGTTCCTCAAAATACTCCCAAACGTGTCTTTGCTTCGTTCCTTTGTTAAACATATATAACAAAACTTCAGAAAAAAAGTTTGTCATTAACTTTATTACTCCATGGAGATCATACCACGCCCACTACAGCATGAAAAGCCAAGTGCACCAATTAAGCGCCAGATCAACCGAGAATAAACACCGCCCCCAGTGTCAATCTTTCTGTTGCACCAATTAGAAAAGATACTTGGAGGCAATTGCCAAACCCCTTCCTTTTATAATATTCGCCCTTACTGCGGCACCAGAGAAGGCAGATACACGATGGACTGATGTATATGATAAATTACTAAAATGAATACAAAAAATGCGTTTGGTGAAATTTGTCACATGACCGATTATATGTCTAGCATATTATTCAACGTTTAACCACTTCTTAAAGAGTTCATACGTTTAAAAGTTTAAAATTCCCCATTCCTAATTACAAGCCAATCAACCATCACACTACCTCATCTCAATGCAATAAGCAGCTAGGGTACATTCTACTGGATTCTGAATGAATAAACAAAAATCACATAAACATAAATTCAAGTCTTGCTTTCGGAGTTAATTAAACTGGAGTTACTGGCTTCATGTTTTGCATTATTGCTATATGTTATTTAAGAATAACCAAGTACTTCCAGACTAAATACAGAGCAGTAGCTGGGATGCATCGCTGCATCTTAACTTAGCAACACAATTTACACTTCAGTGCCGTGTTCAAGACTGAAAATGACACAAATCGACAATGATTTCACTTTAAATTCAAGGGAGTAAAACAGAATAGCATAAATGCACGCTACCTTTTATTTTTTTTTATTTATTTTTTATTTTTTATTTTTTTTGAGGGATAAATACCCAAATACATGATGATTTATTCAACTATGTAAAAGCTTGCCTCATTTTCTATATTGTAAGACACAGTACTGCACAGACTAGGATAGTTCTACTGCATGTCATGGTTTTGTTTGTGTTTGATTAATTATTTATTATCCTAAATAAGAACATTGAATATTTTGTCTCAAATCAACATGAGTAATGTGTTTAGCATAAACTGAACAGATGGATCTCCACCGAGAACTGTCAAGCTTTTATTGATGTTTTTACTATTCTTGTAAAGTTTCAAATCTTTCAAATTCTTTAAGAAATTAGTGTCCAGGTTCTTTACAGTAAGATTATTAGTATTAAAACTGTTCAAGAACTATCAACACCCAGTAAAACTGGGTGAAATGGTTAAAAATGTCAACATCCACAAAAACATTTTCGGTTTACAATAGCATTTCTATTGTCTGCAGTGGTCTTTACCTGTAGATATTTGGCTTGGTGTTTGACTGTCTACAGTTCAGGACACCCAAAACCACTGTCACTGAATAGGCTGCTGCTTTGTGCATAAACCACATCTTTTATCCACACTCACAATTCCTATGAGAAGCGGTCTCATTTTGGTTTTCAAAAATAAGTTCAGTTAACACACACAGTACATTGCCATTTGTTTTTTTTAATTTTTTTATTTATTTTTTTAAGGTATAGCTTGGACAAAAAGTACTGCAACAGGTTTTGCAGACAAGCCTACACATGTACAACAGATAAGTTAGCCTCTTTACAGAAAGCTAATGAAAAAGTAAAAACAAAATAAGCTGCACACCATATATATTACCTGTAGAAATGTCACTGAATACATTAGCTGTTTGAAGACTGGGTGAACACCTTTATGCCTTAGGGATTCAACAAATTCCGTTACTGTCAATGCAGACAATGGAGAGTCCACCATGTTTTATTTGTATCTGGGCTCTCGTTACACACTGTCCATGCCTGGGTGTGACCTTCGTCTCAAAGAGGTGCTTTTGCTTGCAGTTCTGACTTGCTGAAAGGAAATTAGAGTGACAGGTCATTTTTTCAACTGACTGGCTGGAGTCCAACATGTCATTAGAGTTACATTTTGACATTCATTAGGTAGTGTGCACAAGTAGTTGTGTGTTTGTCATCTTTACAGTCAAGTGCGCTTTGAAGGAGCAACAGTGAAGTAGCAGCTGCTGGATTTACATTTTCAATGTACACTTCTATAATATAGTGTAGTTACTGCAGAAGTTGTGAAATATGTTACTCCACCATCAACAATCCTCATCCTTGCCTTGGAAGGATCACAACACTTCAAGGCTGGAAAATGGATTATTAGTAGACCTCAGCCACTAAGACAGACCAGCAAGCTGAAAAATGATTTTGTAAAGCAGAAACCAACATAATCATACTAAGCTAGAAACGGTAAAAACTGACTTTCCATCACTATCAATATTGGATGAACTTAAGAAAAATAAAATAAAATCATTCAACTTTATTTACTATATTTTGTACTCTCACAAATAACCTGTTTGCAGGTTTGACTATAGAACAGATCACCATTACTGTGCAAGAAAGGCAACATTTACATGCACAAGTCATGACAGTTTTCCTCACAACGTGTTTGCCATACTTTTCAGGAAATGCGTTGCTATGCAGTTCTGATCTAGGGGGAAAAATAAAAAAAATAAAAAAATTGGCTGTACCAATGCAGATTACTCAATTCACAGGCATTTAAAGGATGTCCGTTTGCTGTTTCACGATGTATTCAACAACGTCAACGTCACACAGTCATGTAGAGTCGATTTTCACGTGCATGTAAACCAAGCCATAGTTGATCATGTTGCTTTTCATTTTATTCATACATTACATTTTACAAAGCAAGTTTATAAAAAAGACAATCAGATTCAGAACAGCCATTTAGGAGTCAAAATGCCTGAAGCCACTAGCAGCATATGTCAACTTTGAAATCAGAGTGCAGGAAACAAGACACTTCCCAGGCAAAAACAAAATACTGACTTTGATGTTAACTGTCTAATGATGTCATGATGTATGAAGAGATGCTATCATTTTTGTTATTATATATTTTTTAATTAGAATGAAAATCTGAATGACTAAAACTCACCAAACCTCAGGTATCAAATAAAAAGCTATTCGATTTAACTGATAAATGTTTTGTTTTCTTATGAATAATCCCACAGGTCCCTGCTTTTTTTCAGTAACTACCAAACAGATATTCAGGGAGACTGTCAATTTATGGAGACTGTCAATAATCATACTTCTCCAAGTTCAAGCTGCATACAGTAGCCAGGGGACAGATATTCTGTAAGTAAAGCCAAATGAAAGAATTACAGGTCAGCATTGAAAAACAGGCATATGTGGCCCACTAATCTATGTTCAGCATTAGCCATATATTAGCCATATATAACTTATCAAACTTACTACCAAAATGGCTCCAAGCCTAGATTACAAAAAATACTGATGTGGATTTACTGTACAGTCTGCTTTTCCCTGCTGTATCATCCATATGCGTTTTAGGGTATTCAAATTACAATTATTTGTTTGACAAACTGGAAAATGTAAAAAGGAAAAATGAACAACCACAAGTTTTAGTACCGTTAGGTAGCAGATTTATACTGCACTGTCCACACATCACGATACTTCACCTCCTAATTTATTGAATCTTCTTATGGTATATTGACAAGTATTGCAGTTTTTACTATTAACATAGCTTTTAAAATCGAACACAATGTCAACTTACTTTGACAAGCGCCCTTTGGGAACAGCTATAACCACCTCGGTACAATAACGTTGGTGTGAACGATCGGAGCGGCTGGATTTATATCTGCTGTGATTTAAATCAATTCAATAGATCCCTTGGCCCTGCGTCACACAGTGCATTTAAGCATCCTACCCATTGTCTGTTAGGATCTGCTGCAATCAAGAGCCGGCATTATGAACTAGAGTCATGTATTACTCCGGTATCTTCAGCACTTACCTTATACTAAAACCAGTGCAGGCACAAACAGAGGGTCCTCATGATCGCATACTTAGCACACAGTACGTGAAAGATTATTGTCAAATACACACCTAAACATATATAGAAGGCTAGGATTGAATAATAACAAGAAAGTTTGATGAAAAACAACATATGCTGAAAAACTATTAAGATTATTTATGTTTTAAAACATTAATTGACTAACTTAAAGATTATATAAAACATGTAAAGGAAAAATGTTATTTTAACATAACTTCTATGGTCTCTGGAACAACTGTAATAATGACATTTACATGTGATTTGTAGTTTGCTTCTGCTGTACTGTATCTAATTGTTAAATTCAATTACTATAAATAAATAAATAAATAAATAAATAAAAGTGGTGAAGATTAGTACAACATCAAGACAGTTATTGTGTTCACAGTGTAGTGTGTGACAAAGACTTAAAATGAAATGTATTTAATGCAGGGGTGTGCAATTCTTGAGAAATGTATTGTTCAAGGGACAAAATGCTAGAAAAATCTACTTGTCCATCTTAAAAATCTACTTGCCCCTACCGCGCAAAACACACACAAAAAAGTAGATTATAACTTGTAGGATTTTGGTTTTATTTAACAGTGAACACCATCAATCAATTAGTGATTAACAGGGGCAGATTTCTTTCAGTGCAGTTTGGTAGTACTAGTACACATTTGCTAGTACATTTAAAGTGACAAACTAAGAGTACAACTACAATAAGCAATACTTGGGAGTTACTCAAATATAAAAATATCTTCTGCCTGTTTTTTCCACTCTTTCTTTAGAAGCTGAATTCAACTTCGGATGCACAGGTGTTTTAGTTTGTTGCATGACAGATATTCTGACTTTTCTTGACATTCTTTCAGTTTTGTAACTGCTGAACCCCAGAATTTTAAAATGACTTGTGTATAACCTGTCAAGTTTCTCTGCATTTTTTACTATTTTTCTACCAAAATGCACACAATATTTACAGTAGGCTCCACCAAATTCTGCAAAGACCAAATGTTTTTTCTTTTGTTTATTTCTATTATATACAGTAGAACCCCAGAGTTACGAACACCAAACTTATGAACCGACCGGTCTACCAAACCCCCACTTTCAACCGAAAGCATGCAATCACTCAGTTAGGAGGCTGTGTGGTCCAGTGGTTAAAGAAAAGGACTTGTAACCAGGAGGTCCCCGGTTCAAAGCCCACCTCAGCCACTGACTCATTGTGTGGCCCTGAGCAAGTCACTTAACCTCCTTGTGCTCCGTCTTTCGGGTGAGACGTAATTGTAAGTGACTGCAGCTGATGCATAGTTCACACACCCTAGTCTCTGTAAGTCGCCTTGGATAAAGGCGTCTGCTAAATAAACAAATAATAATAATATGCATGCAATGCAACCAGATAGGCGCTCATACATAAGCGGCATGCTGGTCATCTAGAATGCAATATTACTGTACCAACAAATGTGAAAGGTGAGGCAGATTTCAAAGCAAGTACGGGCAATTTTACTGGGAACAAAACACAGGGTTTTTTTTTTCCCAAGCCAAAGGAGGCTGAATGACTGAGCACGCTGCATGACTGCATTTTGTTTAAAAACAAGCACAACATTAACCCAGGTTTTCCTGGACATTTAATCTGTGTTTTTGCTACAGTTACGATTTCAATGGTAACTTCAATTTAGCTTTTTCCATTTATAGTACCGTTTTAAAGACTTTAGAACCATAACAATATGAGTATTGCATTACTGCGCTGCATCCTTGTATTCTTCTTCAGATTGATGGTATAGATAACAGGTGTACACATTTATTAAAACCATTGAAAACAGAATATGGGAAAAAATAGGAATATTAACCATTACAAAATGGGTGTTCCCCTTTAAGACACTTGAACCTGAAATCTTTATACCAAAGACACTCGTTAGAGGAGGGTGACGTAGCACTGCTCCACCCCCGCGAGCATAAAGCCACTACTCGCCCAGACAGTATCGTCATTTTCTTTAGAGAACTGCGACCAAGGACGACACAACCTCAAAGTTAAGGGTTAATATTCCTATTTCAGGGAACCAGGGTTATGATAATAACCCAACATTCCCTTTCAAGTAGGGAATACTAACCATTACAAAATAGGTGGGTATACCCAAGCTGTCACAAGGACATGGAGCATACATAACACAACTGCAGAGGACAAGCCGAACCGCCCTGTGCCTGAATCAATTACCACCATAGCTGGAATAAAACAAGTAAGGACCCATCTCACTGTATACGAGTATACCTAACTGTCACAAGACATGGAATACAACACTGAGTTACAAGCTAAGCAAAGCTGCTTGTGCTATAACAATGTTACAGCTTAAGCCGCCGGGTGCCTTTCAAAAATTGCCCCACCAGGAAGTGAGCTCCTGGGGAGACTGAATCTATCTTTATATGGCACACCAAGATGGCTGCCAAATAGACCTTTAGAGTATGGGGAGATTTCCCGTCATCAAAAAGGTCCTGTAAAAATTGCAGTATAACTGCCATAGGGCATGTCGTTCAAACCCACGAGCCAAACACTGGACCTGGCCGGACATCGCAATTTTCCCTTTTGGGTCCAATGTCGGACCCTGTCCGACATCATCAAAGGGCATAAAAACAGGTCTCTAGTCGTTTTTTCTCTGGAAAAAGCCAAGAAAACCATTCAGTGGCCGAGTGAGACCAAGCCGAGAGAAGCCGAAAAAAAAAAACGTATCTCATGAATACTGATAGACCCGACACCACATAGAGAACACAAACAAACAAGATAGGCCTAGCTGCTTCCGCATCCAATGCTCAAAGAACATCAAAGACATTTGCAGAGCTTTTTTTAGGTGTTATAGTAATAAAATAACGACTTGGATCGCATTATTGAGGAGTTTGGTGATGAAACGAGTGATCAAGAGATAATTTATCAGTATGTACTATTAAGAGGCATTTGAAAAATATAGCAAACAAGGGGTGGGGCTGGGCTGAGTGTCCTGTTGAAATGCAGTGCCTTTTAAACCTGTTTTGCTGTGAAACAATACTTTTAAACAGCGCTTCTAAAATAAACTTTGCACGTGAAAATAAATTGGACCTGACGCGCCTGACACACGCTGAATAAATGGACCGCTATGGGTTAAAAGGGGGAAACACCCATGTTGTAATGGTTAATATTCCCTACTTGAAAGGGAACTACTTTTCAGAGTTACACGCATTTCAGACTTAAGAACAACCTCCATTCCCAAGGGGTTAGTAACTCTGAGGTTCTACTGTACTTATTTTTTTTAAACAGTGTACAACATTTTACAGCTGTTTTTCCTCATCTAACATATTGTCCCATGATGGCTACCTAAAACACTGCTGCAGCAAGGTGATCCTGGTTTCATACCCCAGACCAGTCAACTCTCTCATATTCACCAGGAGCCTCCCGTATTTTGGACCCTTCTGCCAGACATCTCCCGGGACAGATTTTCTCCCATATTTTGCTCAAAACTCTGCTGTTAAACCCCCTTATGTCAGAAAACTTTTAATGTTTGCAAAAGTCTTGGCCGGTGTGTGGTTACTGTAATCCCCTTCTGTATCTTTCCCTGTGGTAGGCATGCATTCAGTGCGCGAGGATCACATACTCATTTATTATTATTTATTTCTTAGCAGACGCCATTATCCAGGATGACTTACAGTCGTAAACAAAAATACATTTCAAGAATCACAGTACAAGTAATAATACAATTAGGAGTAAGATAAAAATACAATGAATACAATGACTTTGGTTCTAACAAGTACAAGTATAACAAAATACCATTCAATAACAGAGCAGGTAAGTGTCAGTGATAGTTACATCAGGATATAATTAAATACAAAATACTACAGATTAAATAACACTTGTGACAGATTACAGTACTAGCCATGTACCTGCACCTTTCCCCATCACGCTGCTCTACAGGGGAAACCGTAAAAAAGGTATCATGGATTGAATATGTGTAATGTTAAAATTCTATTGCAATTTAGCGTCCATCTGAATGGGGTATTTAACAGGGTAATGATATGTCGTGATTCAAATGCCTGCGCTGGTATTTCATGTAATTGCTTTTAATGTATGCTTATTTTTATCTAAATACATTTTGTACCACATTTTTGTTTGCTCCTTTACCAAAAAGTACTATAGTATATGTTCACCCACAACATGTTCACCCACTGTATTTATTAAGATTGTATTGGAAGCATGTTCTACAGCTAGTCGATGAATGACAGACATACCATTGTTAAAACCACTTCCCAGGGCCATGATTTTATGACCTGTGATTTTATGGCCTGATGATTTTATGACCTGTGATATTTTATGACCTGTGATCTGGAAGTACCCTATTGCTCTTAAATATTGGCAGATGCCACATTCATACACTTTTCTGCTTTCCAGGGTAGACTATTGATAATAAGATAATCACTGCAAATCTGATGAGGGACATACTAAATAAATGAATACGTACTCTATTGTTCCCTTCATAATGAAATGCAGACACACACCATGCTGGACCCCAGTCTCTGCAATTATCTGACAGGTGCAGAAGCAGGTGTATATTGAAAAACACATTTTCTAAGTCATAGAGCATTTCCATTTCTTTAACACATTTTTAAAAGCATGCTTTACTGACACAATTGTACTGCCTGTCATTTTATCTGCCAATAACACATGAATGGCATAAACAAGGAGGAACCAACGACACAAACACTTTGTGTAGCAACTGTGAAAGCAAAGGGATTGAATAAAAAGAAAAATGCTCTCCACTCGGATGCTTTCCAAAATGTTCTTTGCTGTGAGGAATGAGGTGTAGGTGTTATTTCAGATGGAAGTTTAACGTTTACTAACATATTTCCGCATATATCTGCGTAAAGAATAAGGTTTTGATGAGCTAGAAGGATCAAACCAAAGATGAACTAACTGCCATACAACCCCTAGCAAAACACAAGCATGTAAATCAAGAATTATATAAAAGTTTGGAATGAACATCAAACCACTTGGCCCCTTAATTCCAACAAAAGTCAATAATTCAAAATAATAATTCATGTTTCAAAATGATGCATGAAAGCATTTAGGTAACTCAGGGAGGTGGATTAACATGTGTTAGCCACATTTAGTCGCCCTATTAAAATGTGAATCCTTGTTTAGAACTTTTTTTTTTTTCTTTAACAGACAGCTGAGCACACAGTAATAATTGTTGTCAGTTGTACTTTTATGGGTTTTTTTGCATGCAAGGCAAAGGAAGTAAATGCAGCTATCAGGACAAAACTGAGTAATGACGAGAAACTGCTTGCAAGGAGCGTCTCATGATTAATACATTAATAAAGTTCTGAACACAGTTTTTCATGAAAAATCTGAGAGTTTTTGTTTTCTTTTATTTGTAATAAACCTTCAGGGTAAGCAATACTGTACTGTGTACGCACAGTACAATAGTAATTTAATTGTAGCCCAGTAATTGTAGTACAGTACAATAGTACAGTATTATAGTACTTTATTACTATAGTATTCTCATTTTACTTAAGTACTATAGTATTTTTTTACAGTTATATTATAGTATAA
Organism: Acipenser oxyrinchus oxyrinchus; assembly: GCA_030684275.1. Classification (NCBI taxonomy): domain Eukaryota; kingdom Metazoa; phylum Chordata; class Actinopteri; order Acipenseriformes; family Acipenseridae; genus Acipenser; species Acipenser oxyrinchus. Next base: position 17,372,826 of record CM060253.1, read on the forward strand.
CGTGTGCCCAATTTAAATGAACCGTTACAACACCCCCCACCCCCATCCACCAGAAAGCAGGATGGTATTTGTTGCAGTAGCCCAGTGGTACTCAATTACATTCTCTGGCGGGCCAGATAAGGACATTTCCAAACTTTGGGGGGCCACAGGGCGCTCAAGATGTGCGTAGTGGTGGGGGGTTGTTTAAATGGTCATGAAAATCTGACTGACTATCCAATCAGACTTTACATACAGTAACAAAACGTTGCAACACTGCACTTGCACCAATCAACTAACACAACTCAGAAATAACTAGTTAACAAGATACAATGTTTGATCACCATTAATAATAAAAATATTAAGCAAATATCATTTCCTGACCAGTATTCAAACGACATCTTGCAAACAAACAATTATACAAATCTCACTGTAATGCTATTAAAACAGTATGTTATTCATTTTAGTTCTATTAAAACTAGAAAATGTTCTGACAATTACTGTGCTGCAAGCATTCAAGTTAACTAACGAAAGCTGTTCTGTTGTATAAGCATCTTACTAAGCGCCTGATTAAAAGTGTAGCACAGTGTCTAAATATGCATGTTCAAGCTCAAATGTGTTTAAAAGTAAATGAAAAGTTTCTAAATTAAATACATGGCATGACAGTAAACAGAGGGGGAAATAAACTTAAGCGCATATCCACCGTGCCATCTTTGAGAGGCGTGCTGCAGGTGCATTTCTTACTGTTGCCAAACAGGTTTTTTAAGCCTAAATAAAAGATCTTTGACAGGATCGGTTTCTTCGGCCAATTTCCTGTGACTGAACACTTACTGGTGGCCGCATTGCTAATTTTCCTAACAATACTTAGTTTATCATATGCAAAATATAAGAAATATAGACATATGCACTTAAGGTTTTTTTCATGTATTTCTATAATAAAACCAAACTGTTTCTCATTTTAAACATACAGCAGCCCCGCTCAACTTCCCAAGACTTTCTACAATAAACTGGAGACAAACATCTGGTGTTTTGGAAGATTTAAAAAAAAAAAAATGTTATTGCTCTGACAACAGGTCAAACGTAATAGGTTAATCAATCATATAATTTAATAGAATACCTAAGCTAAAGTACATTACTAACGTATTTAAGTTAAATGAACACAACACATACTTTCACTTTCCTGTTCCAATCACATGCTGCACAATTCCCAGCTAAATCTTACAACATTAAAGCAATTTCCAATACTATTTATCCTAAAATAATATGTAAAACTGTACTATTCCAGAATAGGTTGTGAAGGCTTTACATTGCTACACTGAATTAAGTATAAAGCAGAGGATGTCAAACTTAAAATTATACACTTTCCACGTGTATATTTCAGGGAGAAACAGTACATAAGTAGATATCGTTTTTTTTTCTTTCTTTTTTTATCCCTGCCATTGTAGTTTCTTCGCAATAAACAAAGTGGCAAATTACACATTTTCATGAAGTAATAGCATTACTGGGGTTTACTTTTTTTAAGCTGTGCATGCAAGTGAAAACTGTCAAATTTAACTTTAAATAAACTCTTCAAAAATATATGTGGAAAAGGTGGCATTGTACAAAAAAAACCACAATTTTTGTTTATTACTCTCCTCATAACAGAAAATAGGATCACAACAAAACAAAACGTTGATCACTATACGTAGCATTTACCTTTGGCCAGTGTCTGGAAAGTGTGAAGCATTACCTGCAGCTGTCTGTATCCCTCGATTCTGACTCGCTTGCCAAATCTGAAGCATCACTTTGTTGTTGTTGGTTTTATGTTAATCTCACACATCACTTGCCATTTTAGACACAGACGTAGATTTTTGGCTTCGAATTAATGTGCAGCAATGTTTGTAAGAATATTCAGATTGTTTCACCGCACTGAAGAAAATAATATTACTACCGCTGTTTTCATATTGCACGAAGCCTTCTCTCATTGCTCAACCAATGAGGCACTAAAACTACGTAAATGGACGGAGATTTGTGACGCATGCCAAAATGATAGCTCATCAGAAATAAAGCTTGGCCAATCAGCTGACTTGTTCTTGTATTAGGCTGCCAAAAAAAACGATTATTAGGGGAAACAAATACCCTGTAGATTACGGTGATTTTATAATCTTGCGTATCAGCAATTTCAGCTTTTGTAATGAAGGACAGCTGATGCTTGAGGGGCCAAAAGAAAGGCTCTCGCGGGCCGGATTTGGCCTGGGCACTATTGAAGAACCCTGCAGTAGCCCTTCAAGACCAACATTTCCTACATAGATCACCAAGGGACCACTGAGATGACTGACAGCGACCTCTAGCCATTCAGAGCGGAATGGAGACGGGACAGACAGTAAGTATAAAAACTACACAAACTAGAGATGATTTCTAAATTATTATTTTTGGTAAGAAAATAAAAAATAGCAAGTGGTTTTACCAATGTTTATCCTGTATAGATTTATTTCAGTCAAACTCATATTTTTGGGGAATTTGACATTTAGCGAGCTTTACTGATTAAAATTGAAAAGTAGCAAGCCTAATATATATATATATATATATATAGTACTGTGCAAAAGTTTTAGGCAGGTGTGAAAAAATGCTGTAAAGTAAGAATGCTTTCAAAAATAGACATGTTAATAGAGTATATTTATCAATTAACTAAATGCAAAGTGAGTGAACAGAAGAAAAATCTAAATCAAATCCATATTTGGTGTGACCACCCTTTGCCTTCAAAACAGCATCAATTCTTCTAGGTACACTTGCACAAAGTCAGGGATTTTGTAGGCATATAGTCAGGTGTATGATTAAACAATTATACCAAACAGGTGCTAATGATCATCAATTCAATATGTAGGTTGAAACACAATCATTAACTGAAACAGAAACAGCTGTGTAGGAGGAATAAAACTGGGTGAGGAACAGCCAAACTCAGCTAACAAGGTGAGGTTGCTGAAGACAGTTTACTGTCAAAAGTCATACACCATGGCAAGACTGAGCACAGCAACAAGACACAAGGTAGTTATACTGCATCAGCAAGGTCTCTCCCAGGCAGAAATTTCAAGGCAGACAGGGGTTTCCAGATGTGCTGTCCAAGCTCTTTGAAGAAGCACAAAGAAACGGGCAACGTTGAGGACCGTGAGCGCAGTGGTCGGCCAAGGAAACTTACTGCAGCAGATGAAAGACACATCATGCTTACTTCCCTTTGCAATCGGAAGATGTCCAGCAGTGCCATCAGCTCAGAACTGGCAGGAAACAGTGGGACCCTGGTACACCCATCTACTGTCGGAGAAGTCTGGTCAGAAGTGGCCTTCATGGAAGACTTGCGGCCAAAAGCCATACCTCCGGCGTGGAAACAAGGCCAAGCGACTCAACTATGCACGAAAACACAGGAACTGGGGTGCAGAAAAATGGCAGCAGGTGCTCTGGACTGATGAGTCAAAATATGAAATATTTGGCTGCAGCAGAAGGCAGTTTGTTCGCCGAAGGGCTGGAGAGCGGTACACGAATGAGTGTCTGCAGGCAACAGTGAAGTATGGTGGAGGTTCCTTGCAAGTTTGGGGCTGCATTTCTGCAAATGGAGTTGGGGATTTGGTCAGAATTAATGGTCTCCTCAATGCTGAGAAGTACAGGCAGATACTTATCCATCATGCAATACCATCAGGGAGGCCCCAAATTTATTCTGCAGCATGACAACGACCCCAAACATACAGCGAAAGTCATTAAGAACTATCTTCAGCGTAAAGAAGAACAAGGAGTCCTAGAAGTGATGGTATGGCCCCCACAGAGCCCTGATCTCAACATCATCGAGTCTGTCTGGGATTACATGAAGAGAGAGAAGCAACTGAGGCTGCCTAAATCCACAGAAGAACTGTGGTTAGTTCTCCAAGATGTTTGGGCCAACCTACCTGCCGAGTTCCTTCAAAAACTGTGTGCAAGTGTACCTAGAAGAATTGATGCTGTTTTGAAGGCAAAGGGTGGTCACACCAAATATTGATTTGATGTAGATTTTTCTTCTGTTCACTCACTTTGCATTTTGTTAATTGATAAATATAAACTATTAATATGTCTATTTTTGAAAGCATTCTTACTTTACAGCATTTTTTCACACCTGCCTAAAACTTTTGCACAGTACTGTGTGTATATATATATATACCGAGCGCTCCTCCCATTTCGCTATACCCACAGATTAAAATGAAAAACGATTCAGATAGCGAGCAGGCAGAAGAATTGTTAGATTGGGTACCCCCACAATATCACACCACACCTGCCTTTGCAGCTGCTTTGGCTCTGACTCAGCCCTCTTCACTGCCCACAGTTGAAGGTACTGATACTGAAGTCCCTAGTTCCTCTACTACAAAGCCACAGATAACTAGGAGCAAAGAGAAGAAACAGTTAGGAAAGGATAAATCAGAACGTCTACTCCCTCTCCGTCAATTACCGGGGCCCAATGGAGACTTAGTAACGGTACATGCTCCTTGGACCCCCGGAGATCTCCGTAATCTGGTCAAAGAGTTTCCTAATATTAGAGAACAATCCCAAAAGAGGACAGAAGAATTCCAAACAGTAATAACTTGCTATAATCCTAATTGGGCCGACATAAATCAATTACTGCGAACTGTATTACCTAATGAGGTACGTACCTGTCTCTTTAATGAGGCAAGGTGGCCACAAAACGACCCTACAGCTGGTCAGCTTCCATGATACCGTCAAGACTTGATTGATGCGGTTTCGAGGGTATGTCCCAGAAAAACTGACTGGGCTAAAATAAATAATTGTAAGCAAAATAAAGGTGAAACACCGGCGGATTATATGGATCGTTTGCACATAGTATTCGAACACCATTCAGGCATTGACAACGCAGCGAACAATGCTACAGAAGCTGTTGCAGCAGCCTTTGTGCAGGGTCTGCAACCCAAAATACAAGACCAGCTCCGATCGATCGCTGTTGGCTGGTAAACAAAACCCCTTTCTGAACTAATAACTAATGCAAATCATTGCCTCAATTGCCAGGAAAAGAAAAAGGAAAACACCAAAACTAAATTAATGGCTTTGCAAATCCAGCGTTATCAGCCAAACAGGGGAAGGGGTCATGGGGGATTTGGAGGAAGGGGGTGGGGCGGAGGACGAGGGCGAGGGCAATTTCCGCTAACTGTAATAATAATTGCCTTTTTTGTGGTCAAATTGGACACTGGAAAAACAAATGTCCGAACAGACCTGGCCAGTCTTTAGATGCATTCCAAACTCAAGCTCTGCCCCCTCCTGATCCATTGACCAATGTTTATCATTAGGACAGCCTGGGGAATGGTAGCTTCATCGCTCCTTTTCTGCAATTAGACCAGTCAGGTCCCTTTGTTTCCTGTTCTATTAGTGGTAAGCTGACTCAATGTCTTGTTGACACAGGTGCTAGCCGCTCTATTCTCAGATCTTCTGACTTTCCTCAACTTCCTCTTTCTAGTGAAACTGTAAAAGCTGTAGGCATTTCTAATCAAATTCAAACACTCCCTGTCTCAGCCCCTCTCCCTGTCTCTGTAAGACCTTTGTCTGATCAACACGCCTTTTTGCTCAGTCCCTCCTCTCCTGTTAATATGTTAGGCAGAGATCTTTTGTGCAAGCTTGGCTGTACTATTTACTGCACTCCTGATGGAGTTTTTCTCAGTGTACCTTCTCACAATGAACCAGCAGTGCTCGCTGCTCTAATGTTTTCGACTACTTTACCTCAAACCCCTGAACAGCAGGATTCTCAGTTACAGTCTGAAATCTTAGCATCTGTACCTTTTACTCTCTGGTCGCAACACTCTAACGAAGTAGGGCATATTATGACTGCTGACCCCATGCACATCCGTCTCAACCCAACTAAAGCATTACCTAGACTTCCCCAGTACCCATTGAAACCTGCAGCCGAGGAAGGTATCCGACCAGTTATTACATCTCTCTTACAACAGGGTATTATTATCCCTACCAATAGCCCTTGTAATTCCCCTATCTTGCCTGTTAAAAAGCCTGGGAAGGAAACCTATCGGTTTGTGCAAGATATTAGAGCTGTTAATGCTGTAGTAGTCCCTTCTTTCCTTGTAGTTCCCAACCCCACCACAATTCTCTCCTGCATACCCTCCTCTGCTACATATTTTACAGTAGTTGACCTCTGCTCTGCTTTTTTCTCTATCCCTATCCACCCCGACAGCCAGTTTCTGTTTGCTTTTACGTATGATGGGCTCCAATACACTTGGACCCGACTCCCTCAGGGCTATACCGAAAGTCCCTCTTTATTTTCTCAAATCCTTAAACGTGATCTGGATGATGTTATGTTTGTTTGTGGTTCTACCCTGGTTCAATATGTAGATGACCTTTTACTTGCCTCTCCCTCTCTAGATGCTTGTAAACAGATTTTGTGATACTCCTTATTGCCTTAGCTACAAAAGGTCACAAAGCCTCAAAGGCTAAACTACAGCTGTGCCTCCCTAGAGTACGTTATTTAGGACATGATATCTCTGCAGGACAGCGCCACCCACTACTATACCTCAAATGCGTACTTTTCTGGGTATGGCAGGGTATTGTCGTCAGTGGATCCTCGGGCATGCCTCTTTAATCAAACCTTTACAAGAACTCACCTGTTCCACTACTCCTGAACCCCTCCCCTGGGAAGATACTGCTGAACAAGCCTTTGTTGCAATCAAACAAGCCCTCACTAGTGCCCCTGCTTTAGGGATGCCTGATTACTAACCCTTTACATTCTATTGCCATGAAAAGAACTGGTTTGCATTAGGGGTTCTTACTCAAATGCATGGGTATAAGCATAGGCCATTAGCCTATTACAGCTCAGCTCTTGATTCTGTGGCTGCAGGCCTACCTCCGTGTTTACGCGCTGTAGCAGCAGCAGCCCTTATTGTAGAACAATCTGAAAACCTTGTTTTAGGGCCCCCACTTACTATAGCCGTCCCACATGCTGTTACTGCTTTACTTTTAAAAACCAAAACGCAGCACCTGTCGGCTGCTAGGTTAACTAAATACGAGATTCTATTGCTTTCTGCAGGAAGCATTACACTTACCCGCTGTCCTGTTCTCAATCCTGCCTCCCTCCTTCCTACCCCCGATGATGGAGAGTCACATGACTACCTTGCTGTCACCACCAACCTCTCTGTTCCCTGCATTGACCTGAAAGACACCCCTCTCCACAACCCTATGTTTTCTATGTTGACGGCTCATGTCAGAGAGATAGCAAAGGGAATCTGGTTGCTGGATATGCTGTTTGCTCACTTACCGAAGTAATTGAAAGCGGGCCTCTGTCCTCAGTACACTCTGCTCCAGTAGCTGAACTTGTTGCTTTAACATGTGTCTGTATCCTTGCTCAGGACCACTCTGTCACAATCTATACTGACTCTCGCTATGCCTTTGGTGTTGTACAGGATTATGGACAATTATGGAAGCAGCGTGGGTTTCTTACTTCTACTGGGACACAAATTAAGAATGGCCCTTACTTTGCAGCTCTCTTAGAGGCTTTACAGCTCCCGTCTGAAATTGCTATTGTAAAATGCCTTGCTCACCAGTCTTTACAAGATGAAGTAACTAAGGGAAATGCCTTGGCAGACTGCTGCCAAGACAGCAGCCCTTTTCCTACCTCAGGCCACTACTTTGCTCTCTCCTCTCCAATTACAGTCTTCTTTAGCCACCCTTCATGAACTGGCCCTCCTCCAAGATCAAGCACCAAATGCTGAAAAAGAAACATGGAGACTGGCAGGGTGCCTTTTACACCCTGATAACCTGTGGCGCTACCCAGATGGTCGCCTAGTTGCACCACAGGTTTTGCTCCCCTACCTTGCCTGCTTGCACCACAGTGTGGCACACGTGAGCAAAGGGGGGATGCTTGACTCTATTAGAAAAGATTGGTACGCTCCAAATTTCCCCGCAGTGGCTCAACAGTATTGTCACGCTTGTCCTATCTGCCAAGCATACAATGTGGGAAAATCTGTGAAAACGAAGCGAGCGGCGCATCCCCCTCCCTGGGGGGCCTTTGTAAATATCCAAATAGATTTTATACAAATGCAGAAATGTTGCTCTTATGAATATGTATTAGTAGTTGTATGTATGTTTTCTGGATGGGTAGACGCTTACCCATGTACCAAAGCAGACACTCTAACAGTAAGCAAGAGACTTTTGAAGGAATTTATCCCTCGGTTTGGAATACCCCTATCTATTAATAGCGATAGAGGAACTCACTTTACAGGACAAATAGTAAAAGAGATATGCAGAGCCCTACAAATTCAGCAGAACTTCCATACACCACACCATACAGTCTGCAGGAGCGGTGGAGAGACAAAATGGAATACTGAAAAACAAAATTGCAAAAATCTGTGCTGAAACTGGTCTCAAATGGCCTGATGCTCTGCCCCTTGCTCTTATGAGCATGCGATCCAGTACCAACAGGAGGGTCGGACTGAGTCCACATGAAATACTAATGGGAAGGCCCATGAGACTTCCAGCCACCCCTCCCATTAACCCTCTGTTGATGGACATTACTTTAACTGATGAAACTGTTTTGCAATACTGCCAGACTTTAATGAGATGTGTCAAAGCTTTCCATTCACAGGTTCAAGAGGCGTTGCCAAGAGACTCTGGAGAACAGTGCCACAACCTTAGTCCAGGAGATTGGGTCCACGTCAAGGTACATCAGCGGAAAACTGCACTCGCTCCTAGGTGGAAAGGCCCTTATCAGGTTTTACTCACCACTCATACTGCAGTAAAGTGCCAGGGCCTCCAGACTTGGATCCACGCCTCCCACTGCAAGAAGACCACTGCCCCACCAGACGAAGAGAAATAAAGAAGAGGATTTGCCACTCCATTGCCACTATGAAAAGCTGTTTACTTCTCCTTACTTTGATCCAGCTCTCGCAGGCTTGGAAAGATAACACTTTCCTCCAGGTGCCTCATCAATATGCAAAGGACTTAAATGTATCAGGGTGTTGGGTCTGTTCCCACATCCCACATGACTCCAAAGGAGGCATCCCTATGATGCCCGTCCCATTTAATTGGGACGACTTGTGCGCTAGCTAGAAGTGGAACCACCCGAATATTAGCAAGCCCACCTACCAGGGGCGTGGGACTAATATAACTTTTGAGGGGTGGTACAAGAGACCTACATTTAATGTAACCAGTACCAAGCCTACGCCCTTTATCCAGCTGGCAGCCGCTGTAACTGGGTTATTGTGTTTTGCCAATAATGGTTCCAACTATATGGGTAACAGCACTTGCAATAGCACATTGTCTTGCTATCAGAATACCACTATGCCGGTAACTAACAGTTCCGGTAACTTTAACCACTCTGTATCTTTTAATGCTACTTGTAATTTTACAAACCGAGGTATGAGAACCTATAATGGAACTTATTTTATCTGTGGGAAACAAGCCTATTCTTGGTTGCCTGCTGACTGGGCGGGATCTTGTTATATAGGTTACATTACACCTGCTATAAGACATTCCCCTTCACTCCCATCTGGCATAGTATGCAATAAGCGTGAAATGGGGGAGGGAGATAGGTTCTTCTCCATTTCATTTCCCATGTATGGTGTTGGAAGAACTATAAAGGAGGTTAGACTCCTTGCTAGTGTCCTAGAACAAGTTAGCAATGATACTGCGGAATCTCTCGACAAATTAACTGCAGAAATGGTGGCCATAAGGACAATGGTCCTGCAAAATCGTATGGCCCTGGATTTCAACTTAGCCGCTAAAGGTGGTGTGTGTGCACTTATTGGCACCGAATGTTGCACATATATCCCTGATAATGAGGAACAAATACATGACCTTACTGAACATATCAGGAAGGAAGTTACTAAATTGCACCAAACTCCTAGCTCTTGGGGAGCTTGGTTAAGTGGATTATTGGGTGACCTTGGGACCACTGTGGTGCAAGGTCTATTATTTTTCTTTGGTATTGTGATTTGCGCATATTTTTGTTTCCTGTTGTTGTACCCGAATGGCTGGGAAAATGCAAACTGAGTTAGAATCCATACGGCAGAAGGAGAGTGCCAGACTTATGTATGAGGATGATCAGGACGAAAAAAATGAAATAAGAGGTTTAATGAATATTGAAGTCTAAGTCAAGGTGAAGCTAGAAGTTCCAAAGGGGGGAATGTGGAAGTGAACAATGTTAGACTTGTGTCTGGAAAAAAATTGTATACATGGTAGAAAGTTGGAGAATGAGTACAATAGGTCTCTTATTTCTTCAGAATGTTCTAGCTGTCACTATCTATAACTGCAAGTTGCTAAGAAACTAGATAAACATTTTGCTTGCTTTTTCACTTCATACACAACGCAAAGTACTAGCCACTGTTGATAGAAATACAAGGTTACCATAAGAAGCTTATTAACATGTGATTGGTACAAATAGAATACTTGTAAAGACTTGATTGGTTACTGCCTTATGTAGAATCATGCCTGTTTAGCTATATAAACGCTTTGTTTCTGCCTGCGAGCAGAGAACTCATGGGTTACTAGAAGAACTTATATTCGGGTGCCTTCTGATTGTCTCTCCCTGCAATTGCTGGAATGTTAATAAAGTGCACTGAAGAACTTTGGATCTAAATTTAGACTAGTTTATTCTTCCACACCCTAGTTCAGATTTTCAAGAATATGGTTTAAAAAGTTAAATACATTGCAGTAATTGCAGACATCAGTGTGTATTATAAATTACAGTTTCTGATTTTCGGTTTTAACCGATAAAAAAAAAGATAAAACAACCAGATTCAAAAAAAAAAAAAAAAGTAAAATCGGTGTATAGCCAATAAACACCTGAAAAACACTGGAAATGGTTACTCAATTCACGTTGACTTCACCCCTTGCCCATTTAAAAAAATAAAATAAAAAAATACTACAAAACAAACTACCTTTCCCAGTGCAGCTGGGCAATGTCCCTCCTTCCTGACTTGTAACTATCGTTGAGTCGATAAGAATACTTGAAACCCACCACAACTACTGAGTGGCAGCAAATTCCTACATTTCTATTGGAGACTCTGCCTGCAAGATTTAAAACGAGATTACAATTAGGAACGGAGACTAGTTTGCGGGATTTAAAGCTGCATTAGAGTTAGATAGGGAGGATTTAAAACAAAATGGCAAATTGTGGCAAAATGTAAAAAAATGACTAGACACAGGATTTAATTGTGGAATACAGCAAAGGAAAGAAGGTACAACTCAAGTGTGCAAGTACTGTGGAGTTACTATACATTTTGTGACAGGGGCAGAGCGTGATTACTGTACTTGTACTGTGATTCTTGAAATGTATTTTTGTTTACGACTGTAAGTCGCCCTGGATAAGGGTGTCTGTTAAGAAATTAATAATAACAAATAATAGATTTGTAGCTTCCAAAGTATTGGAACTACAGTATATTGCATTGGCAGAAGGCTACATTATCTAAAATAGTAAGATATATCATACTGCACGTCTGGGTGGTTCATAAGATAGGCCCATGTTTTATGGCACACCCTATCGTGGGTTATGCTCCAGATCTCTGGCATTTTTCCCTGAATCAAATACTCCTTTATATACAGTACCAGTCAAAAGTTTGAGTACACCTGCTTGAAACCAGGTCTTTCATGATTATCTATGCTTTTAACTGTATAAACTTGTCTGTCTATAAACACTTAATATTTCATTATATGATACGTGTACTTATATAAGCTGATAATCATAAGTGAATTGCATTCAAAAATTTTATTTTTAAATGAAAATGTAAATAGCAGTTAACTAGCATGTTACCTAATTAACCTTTTGTCACCAATTATTGTTAACAGGTGAGGGTCCATGATTACTATAAATATAGGTAGCATAGGTACAAGTTTGTCATTCCTGAATGTAAGGGAGCAGAAAATGGCAAAATACGCTCAGTTAAGCAAAGAAAAAAGACCTCAGAATCAGAGAACAAGTTCATTCGAGTTACAAGTCTGCGAAACCGGCGATTAACTGCCCCTGAAATACAAGCTCAGCTAAATGCTACTAGAAGTACAGATGTTTCAACATAAACTGTTCAGAGGAGATTGCGTGAAGCTGGCCTAACTGGAAGAATTGCTGCAAAGAAACCATTGTTAAGAGTGCACAATAAGAGGAAGAGACTTGCCTGGGCCAAAAAACACAGAAACTGGACGTCTGAGGAGTGAAAGTCGGTCTTATGGACCGATGAGTCAAAATTTGAAATATTTGGGTCCAACCGCCGAGTATTTGTAAGACGCAGAGACGGTGAGCCCATGAGTTCTGCATTTGTGGTTCCCACTGTCAAGCATGGAGGAGGCAGTGTCGTGGTCTGGGGTTGCTTTGCTGGTGACAGAGTTGGTGATCTTTACCAAGTCCATGGCAAGCTCAACCAGCATGGCTATCATAGCATACTTCAGAGGCATGCCATTCCATCAGGATTACGGCTAGTTGGGCAGTCCTTCATTCTTCAGCATGATAATGACCTGAAACACACCTCAAAGTTGTGCAAGAACTATCTGGCGAAGAAGGAAGGTGAAGGACAACTCAATCTAATGACCTGGCCTGCCCAGTCTCCAGACCTCGATCCCATAGAACTTGTATGGGACGAACTGGACAGAAGAGTCAAAGCAAAGCTACCCACAAGAGCCCTACATCTCTGGGAATTGCTGCAGAAGAGCTGGGAAGACATGTTGGGTGATTTCCTGCTGAAACTTGTTAACCGAATGCCTCGTGTTTGTGAGGCTGTTATTAAGGCAAAGGGTGACTATTTTGAGGAATCCAAGATTGAGACAATTTTCAATTTTCTTGAGCATTGCTTTGATTCTCCTTATGTTTTGTTTTGTATATTGTAACGTGTTTTCATTTTCAAGTATTTACAGAAACGTATACGACGTAAAACATTGTCAATTATGAAAAAAACCTAGTTTCCAGCAAGTGTACTCAAGCTTTTGACTGGTACTGTATGTTTCCTCTGTTATATTTCTAGAAATTGAAACAAGGCAGGCTGACAGAGGAATTATTGTGAAGGAAAGGTTATTGGATATGTAAAGTATACAGCCAAAAGGATTTAATGAAAAATAGACCTTATATCATCTCCAGAAACTAACCACACAGTAAAGGAAAATGCAGTAAAACATACGTGTTCAGTATATTTTATTGATCTCCCTGCAGAACAGTTTAGGGATCACATCTGAAAAAGCACAACCTCTCCTTTTAATCATCAAGTATTCAAATATTTGTCCCAGCACTAACAATTTATCCTTAGATTATCAATATCTCATCTCGTGTATTCACTTTATACAAAAGAGTGTCTATCTGATTTAAAACATCCAGGACAGTATAACAAAATGAAATGACACACTAAGCAAATTGTACAGTAAAATGGCTTGCTTTATTCTCAAATGTTGTTTGTTTTCATGGAAAAAAAATACAAAAAGGGTCCTAATACTCTACAGTAGAATTCTTGTCGGAAAAATGCACAAAAAGACCCTTTGTCTTCAAAAAAAGGATACAAGCATTATTCAGACCGAGAAACAGGAGCTGGTTTGTTGTCAAATGAGCCAAAACAGACTCCAGACAGAATACAATAAAACAGTATACTAAAATGAAGTCTCCCAGAAAGTTTGAAAATAAACCAGGTAAAATATTTTCAAATCATGGATGGGTTCCAATGCATGTAATGTACTGTACTGTATTTTCATTAAAGGTGTCTAATAACAAAAAAAACAGTAGTCTTGAGAGAAGAATCCTACCATAAAAATAATATCGGTACATTAACATAGCTTTATTTTAAAGTTGACTTACTGTACTTCTATCTTCAAATGTCCAAAGTTTCAGATTATGTCACGTGGTTCTAAAGATGCAGTTATGTAGCACAGGTGATTTCAAATGTATATTGGTACGTGGGCACAGGGAAATCACAATTAGTTCACATGCAGATTGTGCCGGGGCCAGATTGAATGAATAGTAATTGAGTCACGGCACAGCTGTATATAAAGAGTCATGAACCACTCACTGGGAGTTAGTGTGTTCAGAGGCGGAACAAGAGATGCGAGTCATGAGGTAAAGAAAATAATATCGAAAACAATTGCTACCCGTGCTGGTTTTACATCAGCACGATACTTGTTTGTTCTGCATCTGTTTTGTCTGTTTATTTTGGCCACTTTGCCGTTTTAATCGTGGCCATACTCTAGACCTGGTAATCTCTCGTGGTTTAGTTGTTAAAAATGTATTAACTACAGATCTCACCATTTCTGACCATCTTGCTATTCTTTTTGAGGTCAGTATACCAGAAACTACAAAATCCATGGAACATACACTTATATCTCGGGATATTAATTCCTTAACTGCTGGTAAATTTTCCGATATATTGAGTTTATTATCAATCCCGGAGACTTTGCGCTTTCCATTGATGTCAGGGATGCCCGTATGCGTACTTTCTACCACCCCCTCATTCAGTGCTCCAGTGCTGTGACAGTCAGCAAACCGGTAGGTGTGTTCAAGTGTCTGTAACTCAACAACGGAAAGAGCTAGGAACACAATATACCAAATGAAAGAGGAGGTTTGGGGCTTTCCAGTGATATCTCACTTGCCAGTGACATATAAACTACGGCATCCAGAATACAGTGGTGCCTTCACTTGCCGTAGTTATTGATTTTTCTCAATGCAGATCACAAAACAGTGATCGCCAGAGACAGCACTTGCAATGTGATTAAAACAAGCTTTGCATGATTAAGCCTTTTCTTAACTGATAGGATATCAATGTTTTACAGAAAACAGTAACACACAGCGAGCGGCAAGTAAAGCTCAACAATAATAACTACAGCAACTATTCTTCTCAGGAACTAAATCGGAAAACTCATGTGGCTTCCAGTATGGAATGCTTTATCTACAGTTATAGCACTGATATAGTTTCTTACCACAAAGATAAAAGAAATAGCCTGTATTTAAAAAATAAATAAGCAAAAATAAAATTAAAATAAAATACATTTGGAGCACATTAAGTATGTGTGCTTCCTCCTTTGAATGAAATATTTCCTTGGCAGAGTTTGCAAATTCCGTTTTCTCTTGCTTGGTAAAGAAAATCCACACGCTTTGCTTGCATGTCATTGTTATGCATTCACAAGACAGAATTTAGTGATCAGGAACGGAACTTTATTGTTACAACCAAACACAGACGCACCCAACTTCACAAAGTACCAGCTAACTTGGGAAAATGTGGCTTTGACTCGCAGATTCTGCTCATCATACATGCAGGATATTAAACTTAATCAGAAACCAGAACTGCTACGCATCATATTCCACATGTAAAGTGTGTATACTGAGATTTTTTTTCCCCCCACGATTTTTACCGATGTTTAAATTAAACAATAATCAATTTTATCCCTATTTTAATATATGGAAAATAAACTCTGAAAAATTAACGGATTAACCAAAAATGCGGAACACTAACTATATAGTAGTTTAATATGTATCATGCACCGACCACTTCCCCCAATTCTGACTCACTTGCCAAATCTGAAGCAGCATTTAGTTTATCCTGTTTTTTATGTTAATTCCACACATGACTTGCCATTTTAGTAACTGTCGCGCAAATTCTGGCAAGGTGGTAAATCTGTGCAAAGCAAAACACGTTGTGATCCGTATTTCTAATATCTATCAACTATGTAATTTTATGGTGGACACTTATCCAATGTTTGTTAAAATATTCAGATAATTATTTTCTTTAGTGCGGAAAAACTATTCCATACCGCTCTTTTCACGTTGCACTACTAAAGTCTTCTCTCGTTGATTAACCAATGAGCATTTGTGACATATGCCAAAATAAAATCTGATCAGAATGAAAGTTCTGCCAATCAACATGCAGTGATTATACTGACGTTAGTGCTGGCCAATAGCAGCTAACAGAAAGAGGAATCAGAATGCAAGCAGCAGGAACTGCACTTAATGAAAGCTGCATAGCGGCGCTGATAAGGTGAAGGCTTATTAAGAGAGGAGTTGCTGGGGGTCTGCTGTGGCCGCACAAAATCCTGCTGGTGGCCGCATTTCAGAAACGTTGCTCTAGAGCACTATTAATATACTAGCTATACATTGTAACATCTAAATAAATCAAAGTGTAATATTTACTGTGTCACCATCTAGGCAAACATTTCCATTTCACTGTAATAAAACTTAATTACGTTAAATCCTAGCATTTGTAGAAGACACTGAAGCATGTAAAATGGCATCTGACATGCCACAGCAAAGAAGCTCGTCTGTGGTATGATTTCTCATCTGCCCAATATGGAGGCAATTTAATTCCAGTTCAAGTGATAACGGCATAAATAACTTCCATTTGTCCCATTATCCTAATAAGCTTACATCACATCAGAGTCAGTTTCTGTAACAATAAAACAAACTTTAATAAAGAAAAGCCTATTTTATGAAGGCTGCCAGCTCATTAACCCAATGGTATACTAACTGACCAAGAACTAACTCTAAAGTAGGTTGATCACTTGTCCCAAGGGTCAAATTGATCCTTCTTGACTTGAATGAATATCCTCATGGGGAGGAGGATCTAGCAGCTACCTCCTATTGAGGAGTTAAGACACCATCAACAGTATTAAACCACGGAAACCAATCATGTAAACCTTGCTGAATGCCCTCTATACCAGTGACACAGAAACGACTAAAGAGAAATGTATGCTTAATGTGCAGGCTGTATAGAAACGATACAACTTCTGATGCTTCTCTGACCTATATTTTGTGAAGCAACCTTAGGCTGAGATACTGCATGCTTAGAGAAAGAAAAACTCAACTTAAAGCTTAATGAATGCTTTTAATATCATATATTTTCAAACAATGAGTGCTGTGAATTTGGTGACCAAAAACAAAGTATACTGCTGCATTTCCAAAGAGTAGATGGCAACATTAGGCCACCTTTTTTAATAGAAGATTCCAAAATGCATTTGGAAAAGACAAAGGTACAGAATAACAATATAAAATAGCTTTAACCATCTGTAATCAAGTTCTGAATGTTAAAAATAAAATTTAAGGATATTGTAAAAGTTACTTTGTTTATAAAAAAAAAGAAAAAAAGGCAGTCAAAGCTTTATGAACCCAGCTAAAGAGACATGGCTTCAATACATATGCAAACTGCACCTATGAAATCTCCCTCCTTAAAATGACTATGTTAATATTTTAGAACCACAAATGATTATTTGAGGTCAGGTGTTTTTAAAAAAAAAAAAAAAAAAAAAAAAAAAAAAAGGCAAATGGGCATAAATTATTTCTTCTAACAAACCTTTTTAACTCAGTGCTAAAGGCAAACAAATAACTTGGCGAGTCACAGCATGTTCCTCCAAATTGCTGCAAAGCAATTTCCACCTGCGTGGAAGAGCTCACACTTGCATGCAAGGATCTTCCCGATCACCTCTACACATGAAGCAAACCCATGGGTACTTTCACAGGAAATTCTTTAGCTCCATAATCAAACATCAACTTGTAAATGGAGACAATTCTTTGTTCTTTCGACCCCTGGGTTTAAATGTAGCACCTTTAACAACCATAGGTCCTTGTGTACCTAATGACCTGCTGCAAACAGGAAGCATCTGCTGTCCAATGTGTTCTCCTAGTAAATCCCTAATTCTTCAGATAAACCCAAAATTCCACAGCAATCCCATTTTCCCCATATTGGTGCCACCAGTCATTAGGACATCAAGGCATGCTGATACATTAAACAGAAAAAATATGAAAGCCTAGCTTAGATTAACCCTTACATTTTTCAAAGCAGCGCAGTACCAATGTCCTGATTTGCATAGACATACACATAAGAAACGCTACTATCTAGGGCTACATTTGAATAAGCTCTTTAAATAACTGACATTCAAATAATTAGCTTGGTGTAAAAATAACAGCGTGCTTTTTCACTCTCAAGTTAACACACCATTTTAATACCAGAGCACTACCATGCGCAAACCTGTTAGACCATAGCATTGCCAGCAAAAGCAGGACAGAACAGTGGTGCCTGACTGTCCAGTATCTGATTGTAGCCCAGTTGTACGGTACTGCAGTTGATTGTTTGCTTTGTTCATACCACACAAAGGAATCCCAATCCAAAGCAATGCAATATAAGGAGGGCTCCTTCACTAATTAAGTAGTGCTAACTGCTACAGCATTGTGTTCTTGACTACAGTGAAAAGAGATGGCTCAGTCACAATATGCACAACATAACTAAAACATAAAATTATGAGTAATGCTTTGGTTACAGTCATGTTTCTAATATACACAGTATATTTATTCTTTTGATCTTGTGATAAACGTAGTTTTCACTGACACAAAATGTGTTCATTTTATTTAAGGTGCCATGACAACTCCCACTGTAAAATAAATGTAACGTGTACTGTAATACTTATTATTCTGTTTAATTTAGTCAGTAATACAAACACAATACTAAGCATGCTATTTCTAAAAGTAATTGAAAACAATAAATCTATTAACAATTAGCCATGGAACCAGTTACCTGGCACAGCTTTTTGGTTTCTTTTTGAGGAACTTGCATAAAAAAGGATCCCAATTTGCTTTTAAGCTTCAAATTAAGATCCATGGCTCCGCAGAGTTATTACAAATCTTAGCAACTACATCATGCAGTTATACTGATTGTACTGCAAAAAATGTGTTTCATTAATATTTAAAAAATAAATAACCTACAGGGCTCTTCAAAACATTTTCCCATTGCGGGTGCAGGAATTTCAACTAAACAAACTGAAGGTCCCAGAGGAAATTTGGAGGGCCCCAGTCCCAGTCTTAATGTTCTGGCACACACATCTTTTTTCCCCCACATTTATTTAAGTTTTGACTTTTTTTACAATAACAGTAAGAAATACTAAACATTTTCTCTGTGTAAAAGAACAAAGAGGCATAGCAACAGAATTCACAAAAGCTAAATTCCATAAAGATCAAAAGGACACCCAACCATTCTATTCAACCAGGCACCCCACTGCTCTCAATATCAAAAGAGTTCCCTGTCAATATCCCCATTTCTAAAAGAATTGTGTAAATATACTGTACATATTTTGTATCACTCAAAAATAAATACAGCAAATGTTTGCCTTATTGCTGCACTACCTGTTACTGTACACTGCATTTAGGAACCTGGCAGTCGGTTTAGTTTGCTTCCGGTAAATGACTGAACATACTGCTTACAGCTGCATGATTGTTTAAAATGTCAACGAAAAAGACACCAGCTGCATCAAAGATTGTTCTGTCCAGTACAAGAAGGGGACATTTCACATGCCTTATTTTTAAATTTGTTTATGTTTCTATTTTGTTTGACAATTCACTGATGGTGAAAATACTGGAGAATGTTTTTAAAATGTGGACATAAAAAACAAAATACTCTACAATATAGGATTTACTGTTTTTCAGGTAAGCATTTAAATATTTGTTGTATAATTATCAATTTTGAATGTGACAACACTAATTTTTTCTGCTTTAATAAACATTGTTTAATTGTGAAATACCTATTTTTAGACTGTGAAATGTCATTAAATAAGCCATTTTTTACAGTGAAAGAATTACAGCCTTGCCTACAGTATCAGGTCCGTAAACAGCTGCTTATGCTTGGGAAGCAGACAACTGCAAACCTGAGAATCCCCAAAAACAAGTTTTTTAGTATTAGTAAACAAGATTCATACTGTAGAAATCAATGTAAATGTAACAAAGATAATACAAAAATACCTAAAGATTCAGCCCCTCGCTTTCATATTGGCAGCTCTAATATTTCTCACAACACTTCAAACAATTTAAAACAGAACCAAGTGAAAGAGTAATGTGTTACGTTATTATGAGCCATACAGTTCACATGACACAGTAGGCAAGTGTTAATTCCAGGTGTTGGTTAGAAAACTAAAAAAATAGGTTTAGATTTTCAAGCAGTTGCATTTGGCATTGTCCGCAGCAATCTACTCCCCTCAGCAGCCTAATCCAGTACCAGGGTCTCCTGCCTTTGTTTATTGTTATCACTGCTTTCACTAGTGAATATCATATTAAGACATGGCTTCCTGAATTTCATACACAGGGACAGCAGGGCATTGGTAGCCTATAGACCTATTTCAACAAAGAAAATGGTTCGTCATGCACAATACAAGGCTGTTTTACATGGATGCTCTTTATATTTGAAAACCCAGCCCCCTTAAATGATAAAGACAAAGCCATCAACTTGCATTGCTTCCCATTCGTTTCTAACTATATATCAGCAGAGTACTTCATTTTAAGAGCTCTCTGACTTGGTAAATATTTCAACTGTCTAGTACTTAGCCCAGGCCCCAGGGAATAGCTAAGAAATGTACAAGTAAAACAGGTCCTCTGGCTTCAGTTCTCTATACAATATAATACTGTACATATTATGGAAAATAGGGAGTTCATCGTTCTAAGCAAGTTCAACAAAGTGTAATCCCAACACATATTTATTAACATTAACATGAACAGTATGTCCTCGCTTGATGTCATGGTAAGGAACAGCTTATGTCCTCTTTCCTCATTGCCATCACTATTCAGTTCAATCTCTTTGCCTCATTGCCATCACTATTCAGTTCAATTTTCAAGAAGCACAGAACTATCATGCTGGGGGAGGGGGGGGCAAATCTGCTCCTATTACCCCAAAATCTGTAAAGGCTTCTTGAGTCTGATAGCCTCCAAATGAAGGATATAGTGCACGAGACAGGTCTTACGTAAGTGTAATCATCACATTCTACAGCTGCATCTCTTCTGCTCTTGGCCCAGAATGATCCCCTGCTGAAAACTTCTAAATGAACTCTTGTTGCTAAGAAACCAAACAATGATACTGGAGAAAGTAAATAGATTTAGTCATTACATTGAGGGAAAAAAAAAAACAATATCAGTACTATCTTCTGTACTGTACAAGCAGGACCATTTTATTTTTCCTCTACTTTAGGATCTTTTTAGGTGATTATTGCAAATAATATATCAACTGTGTATGTTCTGCATATGCTTAATCCATTTCTCTGTTTTGTTCCCAATTCAGACTTTTCTGTATTGTTTCTATAAGCATGCATCATAATCCTTTTGTTATATAACAAGCATACATGACCACATTTCTGCAAAAGGTGTGGTGCAACTTAATATGACTGAAGAATTGCAGGCATTCATACCATTCATATTATAGGTTGGCTTTTTTTTTCAGGCTTTGCTAACAATAAAAAAAAAATGTAAATAATTTACACAGTACTTCCCTAGAGGTGTAAAGTAGAGGTCAATATTTTAGTAGCCAATATAAAACACAGGTGCACAGTGGGAGGGTGTGGGGTGTTAAGAAAAAGAAAAAAAACACAAGCAAAGCAAATGTGACACAGCAAGGTGTCAGTGTGGCTCCTGCGGAAACCATTTCATGTCCTCCGAGCACATGGTGTTTATCTTTGTCCTCTGTGTCATTTGAGAATGACAGGGGTTTGCCCATTTAAGTAAAGCTGCATTACATAGCAATGTTTAAAATGTATATCTCAATTGTATGTTGACAGTGAGTGAAAATGATGTTGTTCATGCTCTGCTGCTGACCACAACACCTCTGCCACTTTACAGAAGTCCCTGCTGTCCCACAGCCGGTTTTCAGCACACGGTGGCACATCAGCAGTTGTTATCTCTGGGCAAACACTGAATAAAATGCGTTTAGATCTATATATTTTTTTATATTATGTAGAATCTTAGAAATTGATTGAAAACAAAAATGTAAGCTACAGTATACTGTATACCATATATATATATATATATATATATATATATATATGTGTGGTTGAGGTGGGATTTGTGGCTGAGGTGGGACCTACTGGTTACAAGCCCATTTCTTTAACCACTGGACCACACAGCCTCCTCTATCTATCTATCTATCTATCTAATCATTATCATATTTAATCGTTATCATATTTTGATTCTGTGTACACTGCGACTACTATATCTGTTGGAAAAAAGATCTTCAAATAGGATTCCAGATTAAATTAATAAATAATACATTAGAAGCAACTCCTCAAGGAACTTAAAAAAAAAATGACAACATGCAGTAAAAGATCTGTCTGGAGTGCGCTCTGGAATAAAGAGGATGCTGCATGTCTGGATGAGAAGAAGCAAATATCAGCAAAAAATAACACCAAACTGTTTCATCCTAACAGTTTTAAAGTAAAATCTGACAGATTAACCCATCTGACTGAATATAAAAAGATCCATTAAACAATAGAATGCCTAGGCTATATCATTCTCACATAAGAGTAATCCTTTCCAAGACTTTTAATTCTTCACTCTGCGTCCCAATGTTTTGAAACTGTTACCTATTTAACTAATTGGTATTACTCCCACTTTCTGCAATTACATAACACAAGGAAACAAAAACGAATACATCCTCTACACCCGTCCTTCCCCCGCAGACCCCCACCCCGTCCTATTCTGTCAAATCCCTGCATTTTCTTCCTTTATCTACTACTTCCCCTGCCTTAACTTCCTCTGCAGCCCCTACCTTCTGGGATTTCTCCCCAACCCCCACTTGCATACTGGCTTAACTAAATAAAATAAAAAGTAATAAAAACCTTAGGACAATAAAAACTAAAAGTGTTTGCCAAAGGGTCTAAGACCTCCCAATTCCTATAAAGTACAAAATATTTTTTTTATAAACTTGTCCTGGAGCCAGCTAGACCAGCAATAAACAAATGACATGGTTTATTATAATGCATACATCTCCTTTATTACTGTAGTATTTTCAAATACCATAGGCACTAAAAAGGCTCAAAAAGCTACTGTATTTGATGCATATTAAAAAAAGTAATAGTAAATAGCGCTGTACAGTAGTAGGTTCCTAGCAGTACTGCATGCCGATTCCCTACCTCCATAAGAAAAGAAGATAGCTCACATGCAACTTTTTGAAAATGTTTGTAGCTTGTTTTGGCAAGCGTTTACTTGAATGTCTGCGTTATTTTTCCAAGGGAAACTCAAAATAGAAAACCCTTTTTAGTGCATTAATTTGTAGCTACAGTGAATATAATCCCCTTTGAAAACATATTAGATGCACGGTATCAGTGAGTTTAGTTTTGTAATGTTCCGTCAAAGTGGAAATTAAAAAACAGCTAAGGAACAAACCTCAGACAGACTTTTCAGATCAGAGAGCAGCAAGCCTTGAATAGGAAACCATTGCAACAGACGGGGAACAGACAGCAAAGCAAAACATGAGCGCTTTTTTAACACCAGAATTTGAAGAATCCTGAATATTTTTAGAAATAACCACATAACCAAAATCGCTACATTTTAATAAGGTAACATCATACCTTTATAAAAAAAATTAAACATCAACATGCCTATCAAGAATAACAACTGTCTTTGCTGTAGCCCACTGTATTGCTTTTGCCATTTTCTGTTTATTCAAAAACAATGAATGAATAGGTTAATTTAGTTCAATTCTATCACACCATCACAACCTCCAATGGTATATCCATGTGAGATTAAAACAAAAAAAAGTAAATGGATATGTGGAATCGTTTTAAAACATCTGCAACACATGTACATTCGTTTTAAAACCCTGCCAATTAACTCGGCTGCCACTAGGACCCGGGAGATCTTCTTTATTTATCAAAGGGTATAACATAACACAATAAACTATTCTTTTTCATATAAACAAATGCCATACTACTTGAGATGTCACTTACCTAAAACTGCACTCATCTCTTACTAAGCCGCAACAATAAGTACACTGTAGAAATAGGGGTCCTGCCGCTGGCTTACTGCAAAATCCGGCTCATAGAAGCTGCCATGTTGTTTCTGGAAACGCTGCGAAGGGCGGAAACCTAGGCCCTAGAGACCGAATCTTACTGGAAGGACCGCACGCCACTCATTGTAAAACAAGCCAATGCGCGTCAGCTCCCAGTTGAAATACTGGGGTCTGCTATTACAGAATTCAATCTGACAATCAGAAATCAGCTAAATGCGGCAAATTTGTATGTAAAATTATTAATATTTAGGAAGCAGGACTTACATCATAGATACACCTACATTCCAAATGTTATTGGACAACTACCCGATTCGCAGTTAAATCCTTTGTTAAAATGGGGGCGTAAGGGGAGTGTAGTTTTTTTTTATAAAAATGAGCGGCTACAGTAATGTCAACATTTGAGCTCGTGGTTATTAGTACAATACAATATTTATCCTAAAGCCACAGTGGAAACAGAAACGCCCGAACCATTTTGCGGTGGTCCGTATCTTTAAAAAAAAAAAACTGTCAATGCAGTGGGAAAAAATTATAAACGAAAAAAATGTAATACCACGGTGGGGTCACTAGGGGTCATTGACCAGACAGTTTCAAACTTGTGTCGTGTGTTGTCGTCGTCGACACCCCCGTCCCCCATTTGTTCTTCTCCTATCCATCCATTAAGTAATTAATTTACAGTACCCGTACAAATTTTTTTTGAGTACATAGTTGGTCAATTTGATATGTCTGCTATGTAGGGTTGCCAACTGTCCGATTTTGGACCGGACATCTGGTTTTAAGGGAATTTGTGCCGTGTATGGTCAAAACCACTGACCGGACAGCAAAAGTCTGTTTCTTCTGATTTTTTTTTTTTTATTATTATTATTTTTTTATTATCAGTCTGTTAAGTTTGAGAACTACACTGAAATGTATTCTGCGTTATTTTGCCATTCACTGCTTAGCGGGATCCGATTACTGTGCATGTATTATTTTAAAAAAATCACACACAGCACCCCCTCCTGCCCAGAATGTCCGCTCCTGAATAACCCTCTGTGATGGGGTGCAGCCTATTTTGTGGTGCTTTTGTGTTTTTTGTATTGTTTAGAGTGGATATGAGTGAGTTTGGGGTGTGGTTCAGTGAGTGAGTTTCTGTGAGGAATGTGTGGAATGTGCCTGGGCTAATGAGGTGTGAATTGCCCAATTAGCCCAGGCACCTGTATAAAAGGGAGTGGTTGGGTATGTTAGTGGGTGAGTGTTTGTGAGAGTGAGAAGACCTGTGTGAGAGAGTGAGTAGACCTGTGTGAGAGAGTGAGTAGACCTGTGTGAGAGAGTGAGTAGACCTGTGTGAGAGAGTGAGTGGTTCTTTTTGTATAGTTTGTGTTTAAAGCCTGTTTTTGTGTTTGTCTTTTTGGTTGGCCATCGTGCCTTTTGTTTTGTGTATTTTGTTTTATTAAAAGTCTTATTTTCCCTGCACATCCTGACTCTGAGTCTCCTTTGCAAGCTGTAAAAAAAGCAAGGGCTTCATCATCTCCAGGGCCTAATGGAGTTCCGTACAGAGTGTACAAGAGTGCTTCAGGAGTTCTACGAATCCTGTGGAAACTGATGAAAGTAGCATGGAAAAAACAGGTTGTACCAAGAGCATGGTGCCGAGCAGGTGGAGTCTTTATACCTAAAGAAAAGATTCTAGCAGCATCAGTCAGTTTAAGCCCTATTTCCTATTAAACGTAGAAGGCAAGATTTTCTTCAGCATTATTGCTCAGAGATTGTCAACTTACCTATTAAAGAACTGCTTCATTGACACTTCAATACAAAAGCGGGCATTCCAGGTTTCCCAGGATGCTTAGAACACATCAATGTGATCTGGCAACAAATTCAATCAGCTAAAAAGGAGAGGAAGGAGCTCCATGTGACATTCCTGGATTTGGCTAATGCATATGGTTCAGTGCCACATGAACTTCTTTGGGCAGCATTTGATTTTTTCAGTGTACCAATGACAATAACAAATCTAGTGAAAGCCTACTTTGGAGATTTGCAATTTAGTTTTTCAACTTCAGAATTCAGCACTACATGGCAATGCCTAGAAGTTGGAATAATGGCAGGATGCACCATTTCTCCACTGGCTTTTACCATGGCAATGGAAGTAATCATTAGGGCATCAAAATGGGTAGTGGGAGGAGAGCGCTTCTGGAATACGACTACCACCAATTTGAGCATACATGGATGACATGACAACCATGACTACAACAGTAGCCTGCACTAATCGGTTATTGGGCAAATCAACCAATAACATTGAATGGGCACGAATGCAATTCAAGCCCACTAAATCAAGGAGCATCTCTATAATTAAAGGTAAAGTAGTAGATAAAACGTTCTTCATTAATGGTGAGGCAATACCAACAGTGTCTGAGAAGCCAGTGAAGAGCCTTGGGAGATGGTACGACGGGGATCTAAAGGACACAGTTCATGTGGGAGAAGTTAGACAACAAGCTGTGGAAGGGTTGAAGAGCATAGACAGCAGCGCTTTACCAGGCAAATTAAAACTCTGGTGCTTTCAGTTTGGCCTACTGCCAAGGTTGCTGTGGCCACTGACTGTGTACGAGGTTTCTTTGACAACAGTAGAGAAGCTGGAAGCTTTAATCAGTTCACACATCAGGAAATGGTTGGAAGTTCCATGCTGCCTCAGCAGAGTGGGACTTTATGGTAAAGGAATACCACAGCTACCTGTCTCCGCTCTAACCGAGGAGTTTAAGTGCGCCAAGGTCCGACTGGAAATGACATTAGTAGAGTCACGCGACAAATGCGTAAGGGAGGCAGCACCTGTGTTGAAAACTGGAAGAAAGTGGGTGGCAAAGAAAGCTGTGGAGGATGCAAAGGCTGCCCTTCAAATTGGTGATATCATGGGGCAAGTTCAGCATGGAAGAGGGGTCTTGGTCTCAGTTCAGCTCCTCCTACATGGCACAAGGCAGCCCCAGCTAACGGAGGAAGCTTGTAGTCAACGAGGTGCAAAAGCAGGAGGGTGAGGTGTATAAAGGCCATTTCCCAGGGCAAGCAGGGAGAATGGATGAGATGGGAGAGTGTGGAACAACACAAGATTGGCTGGCAAGACCTATGGTCAATGGAACAGAGCAGGATCAGTTTCCTTATAAGGTCAACATATGATGTTCTCCCATCACCACAGAACCTAAACCTCTGGGTAGGAGAGGATCCCTCATGTCCTTTGTGTTCATCACCTGCAACATTAAGGCACATTTTGACAGGATGTAAGGTGGCTCTTAGCCAGGGACGGTTTACTTGGCGCCATGACCAGGTGCTGCGATGTTTGGCCTTAGCATTGGAAGACAAGCGTAACATGACCAATAAGTTGCCACCTGTTCCATCAAAACATTACACACAAAAGACAACATTCCTCCGCCCAGGAGAGCAACCACCAAGAAAAGGTGTTAAAACCAATCCTCGCCCAGGACAACTGGAAGCTGCTAGAGACTGGAAAATGCTGGCAGATGTTGGTCAACGGCTTATTTTTCCACCTGAGATTGCCACCACAAACCTTCGACCAGATATTGTCTTGTGGTCTGGATCAGCACGCCTTGTTCACCTGGTAGAATTAACAGTGCCATGGGAGGATGCTGTAGATGAGGCGTATGAGAGGAAGAAACTGCGGTATGCTCAACTAGCCACTGAAGCGGAACAGCGAGGATGGAGAGTCTGGGTTTACCCAGTGGAAGTGGGATGTCGAGGATTTGTGGCACACTCTACAACCCGGTTTCTCAGAGATGTCGGATTCAATGGCCAAGAGTTGCATCGCACAGTGAAGAACTTATATGAAGCAGCAGAGAGGAGCAGCAACTGGCTGTGGTTGAGACGGAAAGATTCTGGCTGGGGATCTCAAGCACAATAGAAAGAAAGAAAGGCTGATGTACAGGTAAGTAAGCTGGGCTGAGTTGAGTGGTGTACGGAGGGGGGTGATGCTGGGACGCCAGAATCACCGTCGAGCCCTCTTGAGGTGTCGTGGGCTAGTCGACGAAACACCGAGGATGGAAGGTGCCCACTTGAAGACCCCAGAGATGTACCCTACTTAGCTCAATCCAGACGGTTGTCATGCTGATGCGCTGGGGAGACCGCACTATTGTTGATCCCGGAGCCAGCATCGCAGCCGTTGTGTGTGCTGATGCGCTAGGGAGGCAAAATAAGCTGATCCCTGGAGCCAGCATTACACTTCAGCCATCAACACCAGACAGAAGGATATCTACATCATCATATGGAAGGAAGCGCAAATGGATGGAGACACATATGGATCACATTAGTTTACTGTGAAGCTACGTCTTAGTTGGTGCTTATCTTGGCGAGAGCCAAGTTCAAATCAGCATGAAGTTTTAACATCTACTCTCATGTAATGGAAATCATTACCTTGGTCAACCTGTCACACCCTCCTTCTACGGTCCCTTTCCATGTGGCACCCCTACCCTGGCTACCCGGTTCACAATCCCGCTCTAGTGTGAAACCGTACCTGGGTGCGTGGTGACACGGTTTTACCCGGGTCGAGCAAGACAAAATGAATGATGGCTGCTTGTAGCGGATGAAATAACAAACAGCAATGCATGCATGAGGGTTTCACTTCCGCAAGGAACTTGCAAGGCATTTTTGTTTATTCACGGTTTGTTGTTTGAAACACCATGGCCCTGAATATCAAAAGTGCCTTCCGACAGTCCGAAACTCGCTGGCTCTGTTTGTTTTAACCTGACTCTTATCCCGAACGTTGTTTCCATCATAAAATGAAAACTTTTCTGATGTTTTAAGACAGGTGGAATGGGTGAGATTTACATAAATGCGGCAGAATAACTTCAGTATTTAAATGAGAAACCTATATGTTAATGTTGCAAATTACAGTTTTTACATCATTTCAGGATTTCAATCAATGGACAGGTGGGATTCAAATATAGTAAAGGTGGAAAAAACAAAACAGACATGTGTTTCAGGAGATATGGAGAAACAAGAGAAGGTACAGTGCCTTGAAAAAGACTTCACACCCTTGAACATTTTTCACATTCTGTTGCCTAAAAAATACAACTCAAAATGCATTAAAGTAGGAGTTTGTTTCACTGATCTACACAACATCATCTACACTTTCAACGTGAAAGAACAATTATAGAAATATTCAAAAAGTAATTAAAAATAAAAAACCAAAAAGTCTTGATTGAAGTTATATCATATCTTCACACCCTTTGTCATAGCAAACCCAAATTAGCTCAGGTACAACAAATTGCCTTAGAGCCCACCTGTGTCCAATCACAGTAGTTCAACTGATTAGAATATTCCTGGATGAAGAATCAAGCTGTTTCTGTTGTATGAAGTGAATTTGAAGCAAATGGCAAAACATGCCGAACAAGGAGCTGCCAAAAGAACTCCGAGATAAAGTTATTGAAAGGTACAGATTGGGGGAAGGCTATAAGAAACTTTCAATGTCTTTGAATATCCCTTGGGGCACTGTCAGGTCCATCATTGTAAAGTGGAAACAGTTTGGCACCACCAAGACACTGCCTCGATCAGGCCGTCCCTCCAAAGTCAGTAGCCGTGGCTTAAGGAAACTGCTGAGGGAGGTCACTGTGAGGCCTAAGATTACTTTAAAAGAACTACAGAGGTCTCTGGCTGAGACTAGGGAAAATGTTGACTGTTCAACAATTTCAGAAGTACTCCACAAACATGGCCTGTATGGGAGGGTGGCAAGAAGGAAGCCACTGCTGAAAAAAAGCCATATGATGTGCTGCATAGCTTTTGCAAATAAACACTTAGGGGACATTGCACGCATGTGGGAGAAGGTTTTGTGGTCTGATGAGACCAAAGTGGAACTTTTTGGTCTCAATGCTAAGCGATATGTGTGGCGTAAACCAAACACGGCACATCACCCTGCTAACACCATCAGTGGTGGCAGCATTATGTTTTGGGGATGTTTTGCAGCAGCGGGGACAGGGAGCCTTGTAAAGATCAAGGGAAAGATGGATGGTGCAAAGTACAGGCAGATCCTGTTCCAGTCTGCCAGAGACCTGGGACTGGGGAGAAGATTCACCATTCAGCAGGACAATGAGCCTAAGCACAAAGCAAAAGCAACAATGGAGTGGCTCAGCAAGAAGAAAGTGAATGTCCTCGAGTAGCCTAGTCAAAGCCCAGACCTGAATCCTATAGCAAATCTGTGGCAAGACTTCAGTCCCCAGCCAACTTGAAAGAGCTTGAGCTATTCTGCCAAGAAGAATGGGCAAAAACTGCAGCATCCCGCTCTGCTAAGTTGGTAGAAACTTATCCAAAATGACTCATGGCTGTTATTGCTGCAAAAGGGGCTACACCAAGTATTGACTCAAGGGTTATGAAGACTTATGCAATCAAGACTTTTTTTTTTTTTTTTTTAATTATTTTTTGAATATTTCTATAATTGTTCTTTCACGTTGAAAGCGTAGATGATGTTGTGTAGATCAGTGAAACAAACTCCTTCTTTAATGTATTTTGAATTGTATTTTTTAGGCAGCAGAATGTGAAAAATGTTCAAGGGTGTGAAGACTTTTTCAAGGCACTGTACATTTAATAGAACATAATAATATAGCAAGTATGTCAGGACAGAGAAAAAAAGTAAAGTTAGAGAGCTCATTTTAATGTAATTTTGTAAATGTACCCTGTTGCACTTTATGAAAATGAATAACACGAGTGTATAATAGGATATCATCCATCTTATTGCATATTGTACTTTAGTAGTATAATTTGCACTTACTGCAAACTTAACTATTTCTATTATGTTATAATCTTGCATTGTAACCCTGTACTGCCGTGTAACACCTAGCTAAAAGGCATCTGCCAAATAAATAAATAAATACTGTAATGACATAAACAATGATTTAGTGTTATTTTCATGTACACGTAAAAAGTGGTAAGCACTGCACTTTTTAATGTAATTTATCATATTTTTTCCACCATTAAGAAAACAGTATGTGAATATTTATCATATACAATACATTGAGCCTTGTACATTTTTTCAGTTGTTTAACTTTGCAGTGACTTCTCATTTGTTTTGTTCGCCCTGAATTGTTTTTTCTTTTAAGATAAATTGGTTGTCGGTTTCCCGTTTAAGTTTGCAAAAAAATAATGTATAATTAACAGTAAATGTACCTCTTTTTGACAATAGCAAAACACCCACCAGGTCGAAATTGATTGCACCTCTACCAAAATCTGACGATGTACCACTTTCTAACACTACACCGGTGGCAAAGAATGACAAGACTGTGAGTGATATTGGCAATGCATGACCCCTCGGGGTGCTTGACTTTAAATCCTATTTAAGTTCAGCACATAAATACAATATTGTAGCTTCATCCATTCGATATCTTCGTAGCACTTGATCTTCTGTAAGGTCCAAACAGGTGGCCCTTTGACAATACATCCGTGTATAGCTTCGGTGTCGTCTGCGACATTATCCCTGTCATCCTCTAAAATCAATGCAATCCCTAGCAGCACATTGGGCTCCCTGACCATTAGTGTATAGTCAAAGACTCACTCCACCCTGTGAACAGGCTGGCTGGTGGTAACGTCAGGCCAGGAAATGAAGCACACAGAGTGGTGAGTGAATTGCACTGTTGCACCGGTTTATTGTAAAATAAATGTTTTAAACAAAACACAGAACAAACAAAACAAAATGGCACGTTGGCCAAAAGAAACAGAGTGACAAACAAAACACAGCGAACGCTAAACAAGTATTGTGTTAGTCTAAAACTACGATGTGTAGCAATTGTTTTTCTCTTTAATTCTCCTCCTGACTCTCGTTCTCTCCTCACCGAACACACTAACCCCGAGTGAGTGATTCGTGCATCTACATATACAGCTGTGCCAGGATTCAATTACTAATTAATCATTCACTTGAATCCCAGCACGTGAACTAATTTCTGCAATCCCCATGCCTACATATTAATACACATTTTATCTGCACGTGAAGTGATTGTGCAATCTCCCGTGCCTAAATCCAAATATATATTTTTACAACACTAGTGCTGCTAGCCCAATTTATATCCCTGTGTACCAATATATATATGCATAGGTATTCTTGCATAAGTATTCACCCCCCTTGGACTTTTCCACGCTTTGTAGTGTCACAACCTGGAATTAAAATGGATTTAATTAGGATTTTTGTCACTGATTGTGGGAGTGTCCCGCCCTATTATTATTATTTGTATTATTGTTTGCGGCGCGGATAACAGCGCCGCGTATTTATTATTATTTATATTTAAAAACCTCGCGAGGATACATGACTGATCAGCTACTGATTATTTAACTAGCTGACAGTCATGCATCCTTACCAAACGCTGCAGACTGTGGCGAGGGTAATAAGATCATTAACAGCTAGATAACCCCTCGGCCAGAGTATAAGAACCTGCAGCTGTCCGTTCTGCAGAGGAGAGTACGGGAGAGCGGAGAGAAAGAGCGAGGAAAAAGAACAATTGCTATATTTAAAAAATATACTTGTTGCTGTTTATTTGTTTGGCCAACGCGCCTTTTTGTTTTGTGGTTTGTTAATAAATACGCTGAGTGCCGTTGCACTCAGCTTCACCTGCCCATCCATTGTTTTGGTTTCTGTACTTCCTGGTCCGTGACGTCACCACTGCGAGCCAGACTGTCACACTGATCTACACTAAATAGTCCATAATGTCGAAGTGGGGAAAAAAATCTACATATTTTTCAAAATTGTTTACAAATAAAAAACTGGAAAGTCTTGATTGCATAAGTATTCACCCCCTTTGCTCTGACACCCCTAAATAAGCTCTGGTGCAACCAATTGCCTTCAGAAGTCACATAATTTGTTGAATGGAGTCCACCTGTTTGCAATTAAAGTGTCACATGATCTCAGATTAAATACACCTGTTTCTGGAAGGCCCCAGTGTTTGTTAGAGAGCATATCTAAACAAACAGCATTATGAAGACCATGGAGCTATCAAAACAAGTCCGGGATAAAGTTCTGGAGAAGCACCAATCAGGGTTGGGTTTTTAAAAAAAAATATCCCAAACTTTGAACATCCCCCGGAGCACCGTTAAATCCATTATTAAAAAATGGAAAGAATATGGCACAATCGCGACTCTGCCTAGAGTAGGCCGTCCACTAAAACTCAGTGACCAGGTAAGGAGTTCATTACTCAGAGAAGCAACCAAGAGGCCAATGGTAACTCTGAAGGAGCTGGAGAGATCCACAGCTGAGATGGGAGAAACCGACAACTATAACCCGGACGGAGCTGGGCTTTATGGAAGAGTGGAAAGAAGAAAGCCATTGCTGAAAACACCCATATCAATTCCCGTTTGGATTTTGTCAAAAGGCATGTGGGAGACACAGCAAACATGTGGAAAAAGGTCCTCTGGTCTGATGAGACCAAAATTGAACTTTTTGGCCTTTGCGCAAAACGCTATGTGTGGCACAGCCAACACTGCTCATCACCCTGAGAACACCATCCCCACGGTGAAGCAATGGTGGCAGCATCATGTTATGGGGATACTTTTCATCGGCAGGGACTGGGAAACTGGTCAGGATTGAGGGCAAGATGGATGGAGCCAAATACAGGGAAATTCTAGAGGAAAACCTGTTTCAGTCTGCAAGAGACCTGGGACTGTGGCGGAGGTTCACCTTCCAGCAGGACAATGACCCTAAACACACAGCCAAAGCTATACTGGAGTGGTTTAAAAACAAGAATATATATATATATATATATATATATATATATATATATATATATATATTGAATGTCTTAGAATGGCCCAGTCAAAGCCTAGACCTCAATCCGATTGAGAATCTGTGGCAAGACTTGAAAATTGCTGTTCACCTACAGTCCCCATCCAACTTGACAGAGCTTGAGCAATTTTGCCAAGAAGAATGGGCAAAAATTGCAGGATCCAGATGTGCAAAGCTGGTAGAGACCCAAAAAGCTGTAACTGCTGCCAAAGGTGCTTCTACCAAGTATTGATTCAGGGGGGGTGAATACTTATGCAACCAACAAATGTCTTTTTTTTTGTTTAATTAACTTTTGTGTCACAATAAAAAATATCTTGCACCTTCAGTGCAAGATTATTATATATATATATATATATATATATATATATATATATATATATATATATATATATATATATATATATATATATATATATAATAATAATAATAATAATAATAATAATTATAACAACAACAACAACAAAACATAAATAATAAAAGGGGCGGGCATCTTGCCACAGATAGCGATTAAATGTATTTATCTTGCTAGAAGTCCCAAAAACAAAATTCTAGAACTTGAAGCTACTGCACTAACAAGTAACTACGATGTGATAGGTGTTACAGAGTATCCAAGAGTGATGGAGACGAATATAATATTAGTGGGTACACACTGTATAGCAGTGGTGCACAACTCAGGTCATGGAGGGCCAGTGTCTCTCCTGGTTTTTGTTCTAACCAAACCCTTAATTAGTTAATTGGACCAATTAAGCTTCTAATAAGGTCCAAAAAGTACTTTAGGGTGCAGTTGGAATAATAACCTGCAGGGACACAGGACCACTGCTGTATAGGAAAGACAAGCAGGACAGAAGAGGCAGAGGGGTAGCGCTACACATAAATAAAGCCCAGGTGTTAAATCTGGAAGAAAAACAACGCAGAATCAATATGGGTCAGAATAATGGACAAAAATTCAAAGGGCATAATAATAGGGGCATGCTATAGACCGCCAAATTCAGACACCGAACAAAATAATCTGTTATACAATGACATTAGAAATGCATGCAGCAAAGGAGAAGCCATATTAATGGGGGATTTCAACTTCCCCCATATAAAATGAGATAACCAAGTGGGGAGCACTATAGACGAAATTGAAATGGTAGAAATGACAAATGACTGCTTCCTAACACAATTTGTCAAGGCACCAACTAAGAGGGGAGGCATGCCTTGATTTAGTCTTTTCAAATAATGAAGATAGAATAACTAAAACAGAGGTCAGAGCAGGGATTGGCAACCCATTTTGCTGAAATAAAATTGCACATACCTGCAAAAAATAACAAACTACTGTGTATTGACAATGTCAACCCAAGGGACTTTTTCGACCTGAAAAAAGAAACACGGACCAGGCGTCACAAATAGAGATTAGATAAAGGGGCACTCAGAATAGAAAATAGGAGGCACTTTTTTACACAGAGAATTGTGTCTGGAACCAAGTCCCCAGTAATGTTGTTGAAACTGACACCCGGGGATCCTTCAAGAAGCTGCTTGATGAGATTTTGGGATAAAATAACCCACTAACAACCAAACGAGCAAGATGGACCAAATGGCATCCTCTCGTTTGTAAACTTTCTTATGTTCTTATGTTCTTATACAAAGAAAACAGAATTGGGCCAAGAATCGAGTCTTGTGGGACCCCACATGCAACCTTTAACAAAAAAGAAGTGTCCTCCTCAATTTTAATAAATTGAAGCCTGCTCCATTACCATTTAGCTGTTGAACTTCTATATTTCTTCCCCATGAGAACAATATTTCATTTTTAAAAGGGAAGTAAGAACCTATTGCAATCCATCATGCTTTCTTTGCCATCCAGCTTTACAGAAACGTGGGACCGATGAATGACAAAAAGTTAAATGCTTTCTCTGAAAGGGCCACTATGTCCAGCAAAGAGAGAATGGAGGGTTCTAATATGTGCATACAAACATAGAGGAGAGAGCTTCTCAATAGTGTTTTACCTTAATAGGCATTTCAGAGTTAGGAAATGAAAGGTTGACCATCAAATACCTTTAAGAGTTTGGTATTTATTCATCATCTTGTATTTGTGCAGATGTATTACTATTTATAACATAATAATAATAATAATAATAATAATAATAATAATAATAATAATAATAATAATAATAATAATGCTTTGTACAATACAGTGCAAAATTGCAAACCACTGGTGAGGGTATTGCTTCAGTTTATAATGTAAAATTGTCAAAGGTACTTTTTTTATTAAGTGTTATTTGGATGTGGCAGTGTAACAGGGGAGATCTGTGCTGACTATCTGGTGCATGCGTGGTACTGCAGGAAGGGGATGATACACAAACCCAGGCTCTCTTAGATTCAGGGTGTAGTCAGCCCCTGATACAAGAGAGCTCACCGGGGCATAAACAAATAATGGGACAGGTGCATATAAAATGTATTCATGGGGATGTGTGTAGTTCTGGGACGGGACTGCGAGCAGTTTAAAGTTGGCTACTGTGACGGCCCCGTCCTCCCTATTGGCTAAGAAAGAAGAAGTAATTGGCGAGATCTTCCCCTTTCGTGACCCGGACTGCTATTGCCATAGATTTAGACCCCGCAAAACTAAACGGGAATGCCGGGTCGCTAAGAATGAGGGCTGGCAATGGAGGGAATCAGAGAAGTTTCAGTTTCAGTTGAAGAGTTTGATCCCAAGCTGGAAGCCATGGGAGCTGATTTTTTAGCTCGTTCCCGTGACTTCCGACTCGAGCAAGGGCATGACGACGTGTTGGGCCGCCACGTACTGTCACTTTGAAATTAATCGAGACCTTTTGTACCGTGTTGAAAAATTACCCCAGACGGGGGAAGTGTGTCACCAGTTGCTCATTCCTCAGCCCTTTAAGGAGGATTTGTTGCAGCTTGCTCATGCTATTCCACTGTCTGGTCATTTGGGAAGGGACAAGACCAAAGAGAGACACGGCTCTATTGGCTGGGGCTGGATGGTGACGTCAGGTGTTTTTGCGAATGCTGTATGGAATGTCAGAAACCTAGCCCTAGAGCCATCCAACGAGCTCCACTGGTGCCGTTGCCCCTAGTGGAAGCTCAGTTTGAGTGTATTGGAGTAGATAGAAAGGAGTGCGGCAAGATATACACACCTATTGGTCATTTTGGATTATGCTATGTGTTATCCAGAGGCCATTCCCCACCGATCTGCATCTGCTAAGTCTGTTGCCAGCAAGCTTGTGAAGGTTTTCTCCCGGGTGTGGATCCCCAAGGAAATACTGACCGTCCAAGGCACCAACTTTGTGTCCTGACTAGTCTGCGGAACATGTAAACTTTTGGGGATTAAGACCATTCGGACCTCTGTCTTTCACCCCCAGACTGATGGTCTTGTGGAATGTTTTAATAAGACCCTCAAAAACATGTTGCGCAGATTCATTGACAGTGATGTGCGCTACTGGGACCAGCTGATTCCTCCCCTTCTCTTTGCTATCAGAGAGGTACCTCAGGCTTCTACAAGGTTTTCACCATTCAAGCTGTTGTGTGGGTGTAGACCCCAGGGTGTGCTTGATCTGGTCAGAGAGATGTGGGTGGAGCAGCAGGACAATTCAACCAATACTGTCCGGTATGTGTTGGACCTGCGCAAACATCTTGAGTCTGTAGGAAAATGGGTGCATGACAATGTGCAGCAGGCTCAGCACAGACAGGAGACCCAATATAACAGGGCAGCCCTGTTACGCACATTTCAGCTGGGGGATAAAGTGCTTCTATTGTTACCCAGCTCTGAGTCCAAACTTCTAGCAAAGTGGCAAGGACCTTTTGAGGTTACATGCCGGGTTGGGACAGTGGATTATGAGATTTGCCAGCAGGAGCAAAGCACATTTATCATGTAAACCTCTTGAAGCCTTAGTTGCAACAGGAGGCTTTGTTAGTGGGCAAGCAGATGACGTCACAGACCTGGGACCTGATCTTTCTGTGTTGGCGAAAAAGGGGTCGGTACAGATAATCTGACACCAACACAGAAATGTCAGGCTCAGATGCTGGTGGTGGAGTTTCCTGATGTGTTTTCTCCCATCCCGGGGCAGACTCGAGTATCCCACCATCACATTGGGATTGAGCCGGGGGTGCCAGTTCGCCAGAGGCCGTACTGCATACCTGAGCGCAAAAGGCAGGTAATAAAGGTGGAGATTGATGAGATGCTCAGACTGGGTGTAATAGAGGAGTCCCAAAGTGACTGGAACAGTCCGAATGTTTTAATATTAATGAAAAATCTAAGTTTGAAGTTTATGCCATGCCCCGGGTAGATGAGTTGCTGGAGCGTCTAGGCACGGCTCATTTTATGACGACACTGGATTTAAAGAAGGGGTACTGGCAGATACCCCTGACCCTGAAATCCAGAGTGAGGACTGGCCGAGTCATCTGTGTAAAGTAGCGGCAGTGCTGCAATCCTTGCAGGAGGCTGGGCTCACTGCTAACCCAAAGAAATGTGCCATTGGGAAGAGTAAGTCGGAGTATTTGGGGTATCTAGTAGGGAGCGGCCAGATCAGACCATTGATTGCTAAGGTGAAAGCCTTGGCTGACTGGCCGGTCCCTACGACCAAAACCCAGGTGCGCTCTTTCTTGGGACTAGCGGGCTATTATAGGAAGTTCATCCTGCGCTTTACCACGCTCACTGCTCCTTTGACAGACCTCACCCAGAAGGCTGCCCCAAATACGGTTCAGTGGATGGAGCCGTGCCAGAGAACCTTTCTCGCTTTGAAGCGAAGGCTTTTTAGCAAGCCGGTGCGATGCAGTCCTGATTTCAGTACGAGGTTCACCCTGCAGACAGATGTGTCAGAGACAGGTCTCGGGGCAGTGTTGTCTCAGGAGGTGCGGAGAAGCGAGCAACCGGTCCTGTATATCAGCAGGAAGCTTCTACCCTGCGAGAAAAACTATAGTACCATCGAAGAGGAGTGTCTCGCAGTAAAATGGGCCGTCGAGTCACTCCGGTACTACCTCCTGGGGCGACACTTCAGATCATGCCCCCTTAGCATGGCTTCACCGGATGAAGGATAACAACGCCAGTCACACGGTTGTACTTGGCCCTGCAGCCCTATGCCTTCAGGGTTGTCCACCGAGCAGGAAAGCTGCACCAAAACACAGATTTTTTCTCTCGGGAAGGCATGGGGGTGTAGGATTTTCGAATGGACCGGTGGTGCCATTCTGAGGAGGAGGATATGTAACGGGGGGAGATCTGTGTTGACTATCTGGCGCATGCGTGGTACTGCAGGAAGGGGGCAGCAGCCTCATAGATCTGCCTGTCAGTCATGGCAGTGACACGGAGAGGTGGGGAAGAGGGTGTGTTGGCTTTCCCTCTCTCTGAGTGGCGGGCCTTGGGGGATTGCTCGGCCCATAAGTACTGCGCTAGGTTATGCATTCGAGTGGCTGTAATTGGAAAACACACAGAGACGCTGGCTGAGAAGGCTAGTGGTTGGAGCGAGAGACCAAAACAGGCAAGCACGGCTGAGGAAAACTGCCAGAAAAAAATAAACAATTTTATTAAAATCTCTGGTTACGTACCCAAGGGGACATGTGTAGTGATAGTGGAACCTTGGCACCCCAGTGTATAGTGCATAACAGTGTACGACGGAGATCCAGAACTGACCGGCTTAGCGGCAGTGGGGGCACTGCGTAAGCAGCACCTTTATTTTGTAGTTTTATTACTGTGTTTTATTTTCCCTTTTCATTTCACCTTTTGTTTTCATTATTATTTTGAGCACCTGTGAGTGCACCAGCTTTTAACTGTTTTTACCAGTATTGGTATTTCTGTGGTCCTGTGTACCGTTGTCGGTTCTCAGGCCACGGACAACAGCGCCCTCTGCGGGCAATAAGACAAACAGTCTAAAATAATAAAACTGGGCACCAGTGCGGTGTTTGCAAATAAAACTTCTGTCTCCCATGTGTGTCAGTGAATTACCCACCACCCTTCCACAGGCACATATACTCAAATGATTTCATATTAACATATACATAATTACTCAAAGAATCTACATTTATTTTTAAGGCAAACACTTATTTAAATTTCCCTATGCGCTAACCCCCTCATCTTGTTAAACAACAAAATAAAAACTGACATCCCCACATGTTAGTAAGCTCGCTGCTGACAGGGTGAATTCAGTGTGATTAAAGAGGTGGCACAGCTGGTTGCTTTGAACAGAAATTCTCTTGGCATCACAACACATCAAGCCTCCTTATTGAATTGTAAAACCAGCAATGTCACTCTTGAACTGCTATTTCAAATTATAATTCAAATTTCATCATTTAACCAGGATAGAACCCTTGAGATATGCATGTAATTTTCAAGGGGTATCTGCCAAGAAATGTGGCATACGTTTAACAGAATAAATGCTACAAAAAAAAACAGCTTAGGAAGGCAAACTATTACAATTCACATGGTCCACAATTAACAGATGCAATATTTATTATGTATTATATTATGTATGCTCTCTGTCATTATCTACCATGCATACACAATCTATTACAGCAAAAAATAGGTGGCATTTCTAAAACAACCTCACGACAGAAATTCAACTATTTGGACTTTTAGTAGTTGTTCTACCCCTATATACTGCTTTTATATTGTTGGTACTATGCACACTAAAGTTGTGACCTGTGGTGTACCAATTCATATAATCTGTTAACTTCTTAAATGAATCATGAAAATAATACAAATAAGGTAAAATTGCATTATTTAACACAGTACCATCTGTTAGCAGGTTACATTTACTGGTAAGTGTATAAGTAATATAGCTTGGATATTTTTTTATTGTCCTTTTAAATACATCTCAAAACAAACTGTTTTAAAATACATCTCAAAACAAACTGTTTAGCTGAGAGGCACTTTCTTTCCTCCAAGAACAGCATTTCTTGTTATCAGGAATTGCGGTATGTGTTGGCTGCAATTCTCCTGGGCCTATATTTATCAATCGTGCGTGCGCATGTATTTCCTTCTAAACCGTGCGCACGCACATTCAAACAGAAAGTACAGTGTGTGATTTATCGACACAGTCATTTGCACAAGAATGTTCGTAGACTTATCCACACTTCTGACCTTGCATACGATCGTTTCCATGTGTTAGAATAATGGTACTGCAAGATCAATCAAATTTCTATTGTAAATCGGCTAAATATCCAAAATCAATGCAATATGTTAAATAATAACTTTCACATCGGGTTTATGTATTGCTGAAATGTCGATGTTTGACACATGTAATTGTTTAATAAATTATTGCTGTTATATACTGTGGAGGAGTGTCCCGCCTCTTTGTTTATTATTTATTTTATATTATGATTTATGCTTATATTACGGCAAAGCTCCACTTATTTGTTATTGTTTTGTTTTTTAAAAACCTTGTGAGGATGCGTGACTGATCAGCTAGTGATTTATTTAACTAGCTGACAGTCACGCATCCTTATTAAACTCGTGCAGACGGTGACCATCTCCCGAGTTAATTAATTGATTAATTGTTGCTAATCGGGAGATGGTCACTGTATGTAAACCTGCCGCTCTCTACCCTAATGGAGAGTGTCAGAGGTGAGACAGGTTTTGAGAGTGACAGTGATAGTGAGAGGAGAATAAAATATAAACAACTGCTAAGTATCGTGCTGGGGTAAAACCAGCACGCTTATTTGTTTATTTCTATTTGTTTGGCCAACGTGCCCTTTTGTTTTGTGGTGTTTTGTGTTGTGCTTAAATCTTTTGGTTTATTTATTTAATAAAAGCACTGAGCGCCATAGCGCTGTAGTTTCACATCCGCCATTTCTTCCGTTGTTTGCCTTTGTTTACTTCTCCTTCCTGGTCCGTGATGTCATCACTACAACAGCTCGGTCACATATACCAAATATGCTATTATTAATAGTGTTATTAATATTGCGGCAGTAATGTGATATGTTTCTTTAGCACCACCATGATTATTAGTTAATAAGCAGAAGGTAACTTTTTTGTGACTCCTTGTGACAAGACGGCTGGTGGATGACGGCACATACCCGGAAGGAACACGCAGACAGGTAGTACTGAGGTTGAAACTGAGACGCAATGGCAGTGCTCAGTGTTTTATTGAATGAAATAAATAAAAGATTTAAACAAAAAAAGCACATGGCCAATATAAATAGACAAACAAAATGGACTAACACAGTGGACAAACAGACAAACAAACAAGGTGAGTCAAAACAAACAAACAAGTATTGTGCTGGTCCTTCCACCACGAAATAGCAATTGTAATATTTCTTTAATTAATTCTCCTATTCACTCACCGAACACACAACCCTGAGTGAGTTCTTCGTGCATCTATATATACTGTTGTGCCGGGATTCAATTACTAATTAATTATTCACTTGAATCCCAGCACGTGAACTAATTTGTGCAATCCAGGTGCTCACATACTATTACATATTTTGTCTGCACGTTGTGCCTAAATACAACTATATATTTTAAATAAATTTGTGCTACACAGACCCATTTATACCCTATATATATATATATATATATATATATATATATATATATATATATATATATATATATATATATATACACACCAACATTAACACACCACACGCAACATATAACACAAAATACACACAGGGGTGGGGCACACTGCCACACTCCTATATATATATACATATATATTTTCTTCTATAAATTCACACACGGTAACACATAATTACAGTACATCAACACATAATTTGAAAATGGCTGATCTCGCACTTCTAGAAGATGTTACTAATGCGGCCTTTTTCCTAATGGAATTATGTGAGATTTTGGGTCCTAGCACAGACCAACCAAGCGCACACAGCCTATTCTTGCACACAGTCAGTCTGTCGACTATTATTTTTTCTTTTGGTTGTTTTTAAAGGCAGATCGGAGACGTAACACAAGACGTTTTAGTGCATTGATGCCTGGGGGTTCACTGTCTTCAGTACATTCAATTTCCCTTCAGGGAAGAACGGCAGATTGGAGTAAAAGTGATTTGCATGCAATTGCTGGGTTCCCCAATACTATCAGTGCAATAGAATTCACTCATGTATCAGTTATTGCACCAATTATGAATTAATTTAATTTCGGGAACAGAAAACAGTACCATTCAATTAATGTGCAGTTTATATCTGGTGCCCGTCTTCTTTTACCAAAGGTGGCTAAATGGCCAGGCTGAACCCATGAGACATATTATGGAAAAGATCACCCAAGTTAAATAACTTGCATTCACCACTATTACGTGTTAAGGAACAAAAAGCTGACACCAGTACTGCAAATACGGTGCAAAGGCGCTTGCGCCGTTTTATTTTTAAATAACAAAAATAAATAAAATATTTTAACACAAAAACACTTGCTCACAGAGCGAAATAAAAAAGATAAACAAAACAAATCTCGAACACAAAATAAACAATACCGGTCAGGCTGGGCAGTAGCCTTCACTGCTCCTGTATTCAATTTTACTTTGCTTCTCTAAACATCCACCCCGAGTGCCGAGAGCTGCAGGCTTTTATATTAGTGACTGAGGGATTAACTACCTATCAATTATTTAATAATCCCCGGGTCACATTCTGCACGGGTTTTCTAATGTGGACGGGGTTTCCCATCCACACTGCTAAACAGTATAAAACAAAAACAAACAAACACTCTGCTACGCCGTCATATTTAAATACAATAAATAAATACAAAAACAATACCGACGGCACTTCGCCGTCATATAAATACTTTTTTGACATCCTGAAATGCTGCTGAAAACGTTGCTCATCAGACTCTAGCTCTTGTATCAAGGTATGATACTCTCCCAGCTTCTTTCTCTTCTTCAGCAGGGACTCATGAACCCACCATCTTCTCTTTCTTTTTCGACATAAACGACCTAATAAAATAATCTCTTCTTCCTCCTCCTCTTCTGTTGATGTCACACTTTCCATGCCTTTCCACACAGCCATATTTTCTTTTTATTAAGTAAGAGCAACAGTGGGGGGAGGGAGGGTATTTTCACGCTAAATGGAATACTGTAAAGTTTTTTCTTACCCAGAAAAATGAATTGACGCTTGGGTATAGACTCGCTGGTGTATGGAAGGCTATCCGGGTAAAAAACGCACACATACTGTATTTCGTACACTTATTGATTTGAACCAATTAGAATACATTAAATAGTATGTGTTCTAAATAAATGTAAGTTAACGACGCATTTTTTACATAGTCTTGCCAACATAGTCACTTGTGACTTCGTATTCACAGTGGAATTTAAAAAGTAGCCAATCATTCAGGATAACATCTATCAGACATGAAACACACTTAAAAAAATCAAGAATAAGGAAATTTGAAAATATGGCGGCAAGAGATGTTCTTCTACGATCGATGCAAATGTAGATTTGCTGAGAGCTGCCGATTTAGGGTTACCAGGCGTCTCAGGAAAATTAGGATTGTCACAGTTTTCGCCCCGATTTTTTTGTCTTGGTCGGAAACATTAAAATTGTCAAATTGTAACTATACCACAGTGTGATCAGGGAAGTAAACAGCTGAGTAATGTCTTAGGTAGTGTTAACGCCATTCAAAAATAAAATAAACAATC
The DNA here is from genome assembly GCA_030684275.1 of Acipenser oxyrinchus oxyrinchus. Classification (NCBI taxonomy): domain Eukaryota; kingdom Metazoa; phylum Chordata; class Actinopteri; order Acipenseriformes; family Acipenseridae; genus Acipenser; species Acipenser oxyrinchus. The sequence continues at coordinate 17,416,805 of CM060253.1, forward strand.
TTATGGATGATGTGTTTAATTTCCTGGTCCATGTCTATTTTTTTTTTTTTTTTTACTATTTTAGTCAGATGACAATAAAAATAAAACAATGAATTGTTGCGATCTGCAATAACGCCCGATGTTTAACCTTTAAAATATGATTAGGTTATATGCAGTTATTTTACTGCTTCACAGAGTCATTGAATTGAAGAAAAAAAGTCCAAATTTTTCACTCTGCAAACCAACCCTATTCTGACTTCTTAAGACAATGTTGACTATGACACGATTCAGTATATATTAACAAGGTACCCAGAAGTTTTATTTTTGTTTTTGTTCTTTTCAATTTCAAATGTAAGGCAATCTAGGATCTCGTGGCTTGGAGGACCGCAGCGTCTGGAGCTCATCAGGCTGACAGGAGGAAGCTCGCGGAGAGACTGATGTACATAGAATTAGGCACCACTAAAACTGGGAGGAAAACAGAAAAACGATTGGGAATACTAAATAAAAATACATTTAAAAAAGTGGCTGTTCTCCATCAGTTCTCCTTTAACAAAACAAGTTTCTGGAAGAGGTCCTCCAACAGGCAGCCTCTTTGGGGTCTGAAAATCAGCCCAGCAAAAGAGAACAGACGCTTAACAGGAGTAGATGAAGGAAGAATGGTATTAAACCATACAAAGAGTTTCATTATGAAATGGTATTGTTCTAAAGATGTCACATCCTTCTAGTGTCTTCAAAAAAATGAAGGATCTCTAACATAGCTTTGGTGTTGCTAGTTGTTGAGTCATTGGAAACATCTGAAAACAAAGAAGCCGTCCTCTTCCTCTTCATTGGGTCTCCCACAAGCAGATTTAGATACAAGACCTAGCTCTTCAGCAGCATGACGCATACGCTGATGGAATCACTTTGTTTCTCCAGCAAAACAGTGTGTCAGCCAGCGCATCTTAAAAAATGGATGGGTGGTTGTGGCCAAAATGAATTCATTAACCTCAGTCTTCAGCTCAAGAAAACTGCTAATTCGTTTCTGGAATCCAGTTATGATGGCCTGTAGCAGGTGGGAGCAGTGTCGTAGGTTCATGGCCTGCAAACGAGTGGTATATAATCACCATAAGTTTTTCCATCAACTGGGGAACTTTCTCACAGCCAAACTGTCATACAATGAATTCCATCAAATAGGACATGGACTAATCAATTGACAATGGCAGGTTTCCAGAATTATTTATCAAGTTTTTGGTAGACCAGATGCATTCCACTTGAGCTGTGCAGCGCTTTCTCTCCTTAAATCGAAATACAAACAAAGTATGGTATCATTTTCTTTTAGTTTTCTACTAGTATCTATTTATCTGTTTATATATACTACCCACCGTCTTTGAGGGAATGTAATCAGATTTATTATTTTTAATAAAGAACATGATTGATTTTAACTCACATTGGCCTTTGTTATTATTAGAATGAAATTAAAAGCACAAATTTGGCAAACGACACATTTTTAATTTAAACTTTACTTTCATTCCCTTCAGATGTTCCTTTTTTTTACAAAGTTTTTTTTAAACGTGAACACAATTATAGATAAAACCAAATAATAATAATAATAATAAACTACTGTATATAACATACATTTTTACCTGATGTGCTGACAAGTTTTCTTTGGGCTGCTGGCGGGAATTCCTGACTGGACAAGTTATATGTACACAAGGAAGAATTTAGGGGACAATGTTGCTTTTAATCAGATAATAGTCTACTTTTTCAGATACAAACCATACAGGAACAGAAAAAGTAGATATTTTTTGTATCTACATCAAGGGAGAATGAAATGCTTGAGGGAGAAGGGACAAGGGCCTCGCATTGATCAGTACTTGTTACGAAGTCAGTCAAGTCAGTCGAATGAAATCCAGCGACAGGAAGCAAACCACAGTTCTCAGGATATCAGCACCCCTGTCAGATGGGAGGAGGACTTGCATAAACACAGCTAGTGATGAACCTAATGATCCTTGTGAACCCGGTCAGGCAAACCAGCATAAGAGAGAAAAGAACCTCAATGGGCACAAGCCTGGAGTTAAATGGCCAAGAGCTTGTGATAAAACTGCATGGGACACAGTAAACACAGATCTCTGCTTTGCGTTGGAAAGGTTAAGTGGAACAGTTGAAAAGAAGCTGGATAAATTTGGGGACATCATCTACGCATATGGAAGCGAGAGGTTTGGAGTTGAAAAAAGGAAGGAAAAAGTACCAACTATTCCTGGAAAGTCTAGATGGCAGCAGGAGATTGAATGCTTAGTTAGAGAAAGGAGACAGCTGAGGAAGCAATGGAGAAGAGCAGAACAAAGTCAGAAGGAGGGACTCAATCTCATAAAAGACAAGCTTGCAACATTGTGCAGAGCTGAGCGCCTATGGAAATGCTACAAAAAGAAGGAGCTTGTGAGAACTAACTTTTATAAAGTTATTCACCAGTGAGAAGAATGGCACACTAAAAGCATCTAAGTTTGAGCTGGAGAGATATTTGGAGGAAACACATACAGATTCAAAAAGGCAGGAGCCAATGTCAAGGACATCCCGCCTATCAATCCACCAGAATACCAAATGGAGGACTGTGCACCCGGCACGTAATGCTGTTGAGAGAGCGGCTAGAAATAGTTGGCAAACTGGCGCATGATAACTTAAAACAGGCTCAGCATCGCCAGGAGCGACATTATAACAAAAACGCACGGATTCGGACCTTTCTGCCTGGGGATAAGGTGATGTTGCTCCTGCCCTCAAGCGAATCAAAGCTGTTTGATAAATGGCAGGGCCCATATGAGGTGGTGCAGGCAATGGGACAGGTAAATTATGAGATTCGGCAGCTCGACCGCCGTAATAAATTAACAAAGTACGCCCTCTACCATTGTTGGTATTGGGGTATTTGCACCTGTATCAGTGACTCTGTGACGTCTGTTCCACCACCACACCCACCGCACCGTCACAGCGACCCTATAGAACTATTTTGCCAAAAGTATAAATAGAAAATAACTGTAAAAATAACTCTAAAAATAAATAAATACAACTACTAATAATAAGTATGATGATGACGATGATAATAACAATTGAACAAATAAATTAGTCAATAAAACATAATGGAAATTGGGTGGGCTGGGTGGTGTGGAGGACACACTTGTGGTTAAGTCACCTAAAATGTTTGAGTAAGATCAAAGCAAGTCGGTGAAGATTGGGGAGCAGTTCTCACTCACGGACCGTAGGACTTTGTTGTGCTTTGTTATTTACTTTACTTTTGCAATTTGTCTTTCTTTTGTTTTCCTCTTCCTTTTTGTATTTACCTCAGTTGATTGCGTGACAGCAGTTGTTGCCTTCCGGATGCCTGTGTGTAAGAGTGTTGGTGTACAACATGCAGGCATATAGAAATAAGGGGTTGGGCTTTGCTATATAGAATGTTAAAGGTTTAAATCATCCTATTAAAAGGAAGAAGGTACTGTCTACTCTTAAGCCTAAACAATATGATTTGGTATTTTTACAAGAAACACATCTTTTGGAAGGGGAGTCACAAAAACTTTGCAGAGACTCGGTTGGTCATGTGTTTTTAAGTGTAGGCACAAACAAGAGTAGTGGTGTGGCAATCCTAGTGAGCAAACACCTACAATTTAAATAATAAGAGAGACTACGGATTCAGCCAGAAGGGTGGTTATACTATTAGCTGAGATTCAGGGCAAACAGTAATTCTTGCTCATGTTTATGCTCCGAATAGTGATGACACTGCGTTCTGGAACTGGAACTTAAATTGAGTGAAATGGGAGATTATCTTATTGTGATGGGGGGGCGACTTCAGTCAAGTGATGGACCCAACTTTGGACCACAGCTGCCTGCCCTCAACTCACCCTCCTAAATCAGTCTGTGTATTGCAGGGTATGTGTACAGAATTAGGACTTGTTGATATTTGGTGTCTGCAGAACATAATACATTGTCAAGAATAGATTATTTTCTAATATCTAAATCTATTATTTCATTCACAATGTCATGTGTCGTTGGGAATATTGTGGTATCTGACCATGCCCCTGTGTCACTCTACTTGATTCCCTTTGGTGAAATTAATAAGTCCCTGAGATGGAGGTTTAATTCCAGCATTTTACTGGATGCAGAATTTAAAGAGGCTGTGAGGGCACAAATTTGGCTTTATATGCAGACCAATCTGCCTTCTGCCCCCTCTGCTGGCATAGCTTGGGAAGCTATGAAGGCTTTTCTTAGAGGCTTTGTCATTCAATATGCAACGCATAAGAAAAAAAGTAATGCAGCAAAACAGCTTGATGTAGAGAAAGAATACAAGCAGCGGATAAGAAGTTTAAACGCAATATGTCCACTGAAAACTTAAGAATATTGACACAGTTAAAATACGAATATAATTCTATTCTGACCCAAAAGACAGAATTTGCTTTATTCAGGGCAAGACAGAAATACTTTGAGGAAGGGGATAAAGCGGGAAAACTACTTGTGCGATATATATCAAACAGAATGGCACCCTGGCCACTATACCTGCGGTGCCCAATTCTTGCAATATGAATTCTACGCAAAATTACATACTTCTGAGTATTCGGCAGAAACAGAAGAAATGAAGACTTTTCTTAATAAATTCAACCTACCAGCGCTGAATGTACAACAGAAAGACTTTCTTGATTCCCCTCTATCAGAAGAGGAAATAGCTGAAGATATAAAAAAATTGCCATCAAGCAGGACTCCTGGTTTGGATGGTTTTACTGCAGAGTTTTATAAAAACCCTTTTAAAAACTCTTGTGAGTGTACAAGCCACATAGACCAATATCCATAATTCACACTGATGGAAAAATACTGTCTAAAATCTTGGCCAACCGCTTAGATAAAGTAATCACTGGTTTGATCCATCCAGACCAAGCTGAGTTTATACACAACCGGTATTCTTCTGATAACATTAGGCGTCTTATTAATATAATGTGGGCTACCCAAACGGATAACTCCACGATGGCTGCTGTTTCATTAGAAAAGGCATTCGATAGGGTAGAGTGGAAATATTTATTCCTCACCATAGAATCCTTTGGCTTTGACCTAGCTTTTATTAACTGGATTCAGCTCTTATACAAACATCCAAATGCAGCAGTGCTGACTAACAGGTTAATATACCCACAGTTTGAACTTGGCAGGGGCACGAGACAGGGATGCCCACTCTCGTCCTTACTTTGTGCTCTAGCCTTAGAACCCCTCGCAGCTGTTATACGGCTGGATCCCAGTTTCCCTGGTATTCAAGTGAGAGGATCAAATAAACTTATGCTTTATGCAGACAATGTCCTACTTTTTGTTTCTGACTGAGAAAACTCAATTCCAGCTGCTTTTGCCACCATAGACACTTTCTCTAAACTTTCTGGTTACAAGGTTAATTGGACACAATCTGAGGCTCTCCCCTTGCCCCAAATCTTTATTTCAAGCAGGTTTTTATCAATGGCCAAAAAAGGGCATACAATACCTGGGTCTCTCTATCCCACCCCAGCTGAGTGAAGGACAATATTGAACCCCTACGGGACATATCTCAGCAGATATTTCAAGGTGGTCCCCTCTTTTTCTCTCTCTGTGGGGTAAAGCCAGTGTCTTAAAAATAAACTGCATACCAACGATAAATTGCTTACTGCAAGCATTACCCATAAAGATTCCTCTCAAATATTTCTTACAATTTGACAGGTTGTGCAACCAATTCTTATGGAATGGCAAATGCCCTAGATTACTTTTGAGAAAATTGCAAAGACTAGTGAATCAAGGTGGTTTGGGGATACTTAAACTGCTACTCTATCACCATTCTTTTAGTCTGTGGTCAATACCCCCAGAGAAAGCTCCTCCTTGGTATAGAATAGAAAGCACTGCCTGTAGTCACCTCCCTCCACTCAGCTGCATCTCTGCTAAATTGCCCCAGACGGGTCAAACCCACCCTATTGTGTTGCATGCACAATGGGTCTGGAAAAAAATCTCTCAGATCTTTGGCTTATTCCCTACCTTAAACTCTCTTAAGAACTATGTGTTGCTAAATTACCCTTTTCTCTGGAAGGAGTGGCTGCAAAGAGGTATTCTGGGAGATCTCTATGAAGGCAATGCTATAAAATCATTTGAAAAATTGCAGCAACATTTTGGCCTACCTCCATCTCAGTTTTGGAGATATTTACAACTCCGGCACCTAGTTGTCCAAACCTTTGGCTCAGCCAATGTCCCACCACAGTATACAAATGTTCCTACTGACATTCTATGCTCCTACAACAATCTGCCAAAAAGCTTCTGCATTGAAATCTGTATGGGAGGCAGACCTACAGTTGTCACTTACTGAAGAACAATGGGTTAATATACATAGAAACTCCATAACAATGACAAGAGAAGTTTTAACTAGACTTATGCCATTTAGAATTTTAAATAGGTTTTACTGGACCCCATCCAAGTTGCATAGAATTAATCTGAAGGATTCCCCTGAATTTTGGAAATGTAAATCAGAAGTAAGCACTCTAGTCCGTGCTCTGTGGAGCTGCCCTAAAATCCAGGCACGTTGGTCAGAAATTCATGGGATTCTTCAGAACATTATGAAGGTTAGTTTCCCCAACTGCCCTTTGTATATTCTGGGAGATCCCTCACCAACTGCAAATCTTCCTGCCAAAGATGCTGACTGGATCCAGAGTGCCGTAATGCTTGGTAGAAAATGAATAGTGAGGGACTGGAAAAGTACAGATGTTCCTTCACCTGATGAGTGGTGTGTACAACTTAGCCAAATAGCTGCTTATGAAAAGCTCTCATATAGATCAATTGATAACGTTGGTAAATACAATATGAGATGGGCTAGGTACCTCAATTATATTGGTCAGTCTTGACAGCACGTTCTGTATGAGTTCAGCTCAACCCCACATCTCTCTCAGTTTGTAATTTATTTTAATTGTATCTATTTTTTCTTACCATTATATTTCAATGAACACTTGTTTCTATCTGCCATTGTACAAGTGATGTCTGAAACCGAGTGTTAACTGATTCTACAATGATATTGTACAAGTGATTTGCAGTGCACAGGAGTAGAGGTGAATAACAACAGTGCTCAATAACAGTCCAACAACAGTTCCAATGGTGAAAACTAAGCTTTATTTGTTGCTTTAAATAATAAGACTGCCTATACACAGCGGGGTTTAGTCCCGAAATAATAATAACACATACTATACACAGACACGGTCACGAATCCCAGCAGTGAGTGCTCCTTGTGTAAGTGGTGATTTATACAGTAACACTGAAAAAGTAGTGCAGTGCAGTCTGGGGTTGATGCTGGCTGATAGCGACAGCTCCCAAATTTAGTCTTCTATGAATGATAAGGGTGACAATTAATAGACAGACAGATACAACACGACAAACTCACGGTTACTTTCAGCTTTTAATGACCTTTACAGGTCTTTCACAACCATAACAAAGGAACAGATCGCTCAGCCACATCCCCTGATATACCTTCAGTCACGCCCCCTTTGGTAGCGAGTGTAATAATGTCTCCTCCAATCCATGACTGACACATCGCCTACTGCAGTAAGGCGCTGACTTCTATTATTGTGGCTTCACCCCCTTTTTGGATGTCCGACTTCCGACTGACCCTGGAATGAACTGTCAAACCATCCAGTCCAGGGCACACTGTTCCTGTTAGACCATGCCCTCACAGGTCGAGAGGGAGATTGTTGACTAGGATTCATTCGCTCTCTGTCACAGCTACTTATTCACTTTACTCCACGCGCCCCTATCCAAAACCACCCAATTATTTTTACCCCCAATTTTCTCCCAATGACAGGAATGACTGGGCGGTGACGTCACTGACACCAGGCAACTACTGCAGTTAAAGGCGCTCGCGACGTTTTATTTTTAAATAACAAAAATAAATCAAAAGTTTAAACATAAAGAAAATTGCTCACAGAGCAAAATAAAACAGGTAAACAAAACAAATCACGAACACAACTAATAAATTATTATTATTATTTATTTCTTAGCAGACGCCCTTATCCAGGGCGACTTACAATCGTAAGCAAATACATTTCAAGTGTTACAGTACAAGTAATAATACAATAAGAGCAAGATAAATACAATGACTAGTAAACCATACCGGTCAGGCTGGGCAGTTGCTGTCACTGTTCCTGTATTGTAGTTTATTCAGTTTTCGCTCGCTCTCTCCGCTCTCGTTTCTCCTCTTGAACACCCACCCCGAGCGCAGAGAGCTGCAGGCTTATATACTGTGGCCGAGGGGTTTAACTGGCTAGTAATTATCCTATTACCCCTCGGCCACAATCTGCACAAGTTTATTAATTAAAAAGTGCTGTCCACGCTACATCGGGCTACCCATCCACGCTAAACAAAACAAACAAAATCGGCTCGCCGTCCTAAATACATAAACAAAATACGGCGGCCGCCGTCATAAATAATAATAATAATAATAATAATAATAATAATAATAATAATAATATACAAAATAACACGAGGCGGAGGGGGAAAACCCTGTTCTAAAAATAAACAAACAAAACAATGTACAGGGCTGCTTGCCCTGTTACACTCCCCTATTTAGAATGTTCAATTATTTTCACCACAGCAATTCCCTACACAGCTCACGTGAACTGAAGATTCAGTGGGCGTCCTCCAATCCCATAACCAAGCCAGTTTCCTCTTTTACACCCAGGAACTCGAGAGCAATGAGCTACCAACCCCTGGAGGACAAAGGACAGCCTTGCAGTTTTCCGCCTGAGCTCAGTAGGTGCCTGGCCAGTAGGGTCTGCTGTAGCACAATGAGGGGAAACAGTCCATGCCGGTTTTGCCTGCCTAACCCGCAGGAGCGCCAGAGCTAACACAACAGTCCCTCTGGAATCTCCAGTGAAGACCTGCCACTTCGCACAGCCAGGATACAAACCTGTGCTCCCCCAACTGTAGATTTACCCTGTACTTATACATCCATAAATGACCTTGCTAACATATTTTCAACAGAACTCTTGCCCCCTGTCCCCGTCCACATCTTGCATTCACTAAAATGGAGGCCTGCTGTGGCTGCCTAGATAAAAGCGGATACTGAGGGTGAAAGGGCAGTTTGTTATCATGCCCCATTCTTAGGCATTCCCTTCCACATTCTGTAAGTTTTGAGTTCAGATAGGAAGAGCCCTTTCTGTAAGTGTTAAGAGTCATTGTAGTGTTACATTTTGCAAAGGGGAGGGGACCAACATTTTGCTTTGCCTAGGGCAACACTGAGTAAGGCTGTCCCTGCGCTTGAAGGCTTATATTTTTCAAAGGGTATTTCTTAATTACTTTTCTTATAGCTTAGTTAATTACAGAATGAGTTGCAGTTACAATGCAGCTTTCACATAATGTAATTCATAAATAAAAAGTAAAAAGCTAAATGTCCAGTCACCTGTGGGGCTGAACACACCAGGCTGTGTCAGCATACTTTAAACAACTTCAGTTTGTCACAATTATTATTGTAAGATACTAGTAAGAAGTTTGTTGATTTAAATGTTTGAAGTCCTTAAATTAACTGGGAAAGCAATGCAGTCTTGCCTTTTCCAGCCCCTGAATCGCAGCTAGTAAAGTTCAAAAGCTCAGGACAGGCTCCTCCACTGAAGGCCCTAATATAAATAAATATAAATCCATGCAACTTGCATAAATTGACTCTTAGATTACATCATTGCCTCAGAACAGGGCACAATTCCTATCACATTATCACATGTCCTTTGTCCAAAGTTGACCATTATTTTAATTTTATTTATTCAAAAATTCAAAAGACATTCAAAACATGATTATTTTACAGTCAATTCGAGAAAACCCTTTTTTTTAAAAAATAATTTGATCATATTTGCTGTATATAGCAAACACACATCATGTTTGATAGGGATATGAAAACATATATACTTATCATATCTATGCATTACTGTATACCATTACTAATCTAAGGATTTGGTACACTGTTGACGATGCAATAAGATCATTTAACTTACAATATATGAAAGCCTATGTGTAAGTAAATCTGCAAACTTCAGCTCCATTCAATTCTCCAGAGCTGCTGTTTACAGCTCAGTAATTTCAGATGTCAATAGGATTGCTTGCATCCAGTGGTGTAGGTGGCAGACCAGCAGAAGGTGACTTGATCTGACAAATCCTGTTTCACATTATTTTGAACTGACAGGAGCTTCCCCATGTCTGGGGAAGCTCCAGTGAAGCTTCTAATCAAAGGCAGCTGGTAAGGGTGTTGGTGGCTTGCACGAAGTGGGTTTACAGATTGCACTGGCTGGGAAATTACTGCTGCGCATTATTTATGAATTGTTTTAACCCCCAAGATGTCTTTCAAGCTGATAATGCACCTGTCTACAGGGCTATAGTTTTGCATCTGGACCAGCCACCCCAGTCTCCCAATCAAAATAGTATTAGGAAAGGCATATAAGGGTCACTTTGCTGATATCTCTAATTGGATTTTGGGAGAATGCTCACCGAGTAGTATGCACAGCACATACTGTACAATCCATGCAATTGAAAACCCATATAAAATTGTTTCTATTTTAGCCTCTACAATAAGTACACGTGTTACATAATGTGTAGATTGCTAGAATAGACCACTTAAAAAGTACAGAACATTCTGCAGAAAGAGGAACTTCAAAAAAAAAAGTGTGAGTTGTTTTATTCTTCTTTAGTAAATACACCATACATCACAGAAAAAAATGATAAAATAAACAAACTGTTATGTGGCCATCTCCCAAATTAATTAAGTAATCACCAATTGGGAGTTGGCCACACATATAAAAGCAAAGCAGCTGCTCATAGAGGATTGATGAGAGTGGAGAGTAAGAATGAGATAGAGAGGAGAGACAGCGACAGTAAGATACAACTTTGATAACAATTGCTACATGTGCTGGGTTAAGACCAACACGATACTTGTTTGTCTCTGTTGATTATTTGTTTTGGCCAACATGCCTTTTGTTTTGTGCTGTGTTTTATTTTGTTTAAATTATTTTGGCCACTGTGCTGTTTTGTTTGGTGTTTTGTTTCAGTTCCAATATTTATTTAATAAATACGAGTGCAGTTGCGACTCACCCCCACAGTACTGGTGTCAGTCTCTTCCTGGTCTGATGTCACCACCAAGCCATCCTGTCCACAGTGTGCCATTCATTTGAGTTAATTCAGCTTTAATGCACAGTATAATGCACAGTACAGCAGTTTTACTATTTGTTGTTCTTCACTGAAATGTGGCATTAAAATAAAGTACCTTAGATAAATCTCTTAACATTTGGACCAGGGTCGACTCTTGCATCTTATTAGGGTGATTTGGTATGTTGCTTTTTCATGTTATGATAGATCCTGTAAAAGAACATAAAACAAGGGATTCTAGATTTTCTGCTCATTTGACTTGTATATAAGAAACGCCACACCAAATTGTACAAGGGTTCTAACGGTCATGCCTGTGTATAAATACTTTCTCAAATCCCCAGCAGTTGGTGGTAGGGTGTACAGAAGGGGTAACGCATGTAAGTAAAGCAACTCAGTCTTGTTCAAAATGGGTAAGCAGTGACTTCTTCAAGTGCTTTCTGATTTTCATATTATGTATTAGCTGTAGTCCTTTTTTCAAAGTAACTAAATATTTTTTTCACATAAAATGTAATGCGTTACCACATTTAGTTACCTGTCTGAAAAAGGAACCTAGATGCAAGTTACTGAAAAATGTAATCAGCTAACAGTAACCACTAAGGTCAGATCAAATAAATTCTCGGGACAGGCTTGAAGCAAGGACTTGGAAAGACTTGGAACTGAAGCACATAGTAAGTGAATGGTTGTCAAGCCCATCTGTGACACAGCATCCTCCTTGTGGCTAAAGAATAGGGATGACAGATCTAGGGCCATGACTAGACCCCAGGCAGCACCTATTCATCAAGAGGGCTTAATGACCTACAGTATCAGAAGATGTGGGAGGAGTCAGCATTAGCAATTTTGTAAACTGAAAGCTTGTAAAAATGTAAACATTATTTTATTCTTAAAAAGAAAAGTACAGTAATATGTTAAGCTAAACTATTCCTGTCAAAGGACACATTTTTAAGCAAAAATGTATCTAATGTAGGGCTTCAGGAGTATTACATTATAGGACTGTTTACCTAATCAGCTCAAACTTTCTGTATGTGCCTGGTTTAAACTAAAAAAATAACTGTTTAGCCAGTCTAGATTTTATTTATTTTATTTTGTATGCATACTGGTCTAATTTACTATTTTAATTTTATTTTTTAAATATAAATCTCATGTGCAAATGAGTTACATCATGTGGTTAGTATTTAGATCAAACGGTTAGTACCTTAGGTTACAGATGGTCTTATTATCCCCACTGGGAATGAAATCCCCTGCAGAGGTTATATCGTGGAGGTAGTTGTATGCTCGTACATATGTATCTGGAAAACCACTGATCCAATTGTCATAAAACCTGGTATCAATATTATTGAGCTTAATTTAATGATAATATCAGATTCTGGGGCTATCTTGCATTTGTGTATATGTGGACAATCGCTTATGAAATTGTCATGAAACTTGGTCAGTCTTATTCTATACTATTGTGTACACACTGCTGATGTGCTTCATGTTTTCATATTACCGATGGCTCTCATTTTGAAGCTGTGGCAGGAATGCATGTTACTGACATACTTGTTACAATTTAACAAACGCTGGACACATTTGGGACTAAAGATGGAGGCGCTGATATTGAATCCAGGGGTGGCATTATATTAAAGGTGGCTTTACATTGCTGTCAATAGGAGTACATTAGAAAACGGTCATTGTTGTTACTGTGGTGGCCTTAAAGCTATAAACAGCTTGTTCTCAATATAATTAAAATTAAAAACAGCAAAACAGTTCAGCATGGTCATAGGTTTTTTTTAACTTTGTGACATTGTAGTGTATCACTTTATTTGAATGTTTATTTGAAAAAGCCTTAATGTTCGTTTATGGCATTCCCTTGCTTTATGTTTAACACAGTTCTTCCCCCTAGCATAACTGATTTCATGTTATGCTAATCCTTTAATCCTTAAGAATCCTTCCCATTGTCCCGGTGTCCTCGTAAAAGTGATCCTCAGCCTCTCCCTGTCCCTCTTCCACTTCTTAACCCCCTTCTTTCCTGAGAAAGTAATCCATGATTTAAAAACTATTGAGGCCTAACAGTCATTCCCAGTCTATGTATGCTTTTGGTATGCCTGTTTAAATCTCACTATTCACATTACAACATTAGAGAAAGACTACCCTAGGTATTCATTAGTATTCATTAAAGCTTTATAAACAGGGCCCACATTCATTCTTTGTATTTTTAGGCTGAAGACTATCCCCATTTGATCTCATTTGTATTGCTAAGCTCATGTGTTATCTGTGTATTCCTAACAGCCAAACAGCAGCGTCTGCTAGCTACCTGGGAAAATGTTAAGTACGTGCAAAATACCTGAATAGTGTGGCTAAAATCACTTCTTAAGGTATTAGATTGTACCTTTGATTATAAAAAGCATTTCAACAAGCATTTTACTTGTGTTATTATTTTTAAAGAGAACTTCAATATACGAGTCTATACTGTTTATACTATATAGGTCAACTTTGAACTTTGAATTACGTTCAATTGCTATTTTTTCACGTGACTGTTTAATATTTTTAATAGTTCTGTTTTGTTGTACATTTGGTTTCGTAGACTGAATTTTCAGTTTATATATATATATATATATATATATATATATATATATATATATATACATACAGTTATAAGTTACAAGAAATAGATGTCTACAATTATTTATTTCAGCAATTTTTTTTGCAAAACTCCAAAAATGCTAATTGAAAAATATTCATACCCTGACAAGGAAAATGAAATTAACATCTAGTTGAGGCACCTTTAGCAATAATAACCTGTTTTATACGATTAGGATATTTGTCGAGTTTTTGGCATGATTCTTTGGTGATTTTTGACCGTTCTTCAACGCAAAATTGTTCCAGTTCATTCAAATTCCGAGGACTTCTCTTATGCACAGCCTTCTTCAACTCATACCAAAGATTTTCAGCAGAAGGTTTCAGATGATTGGCCAATATCTTTTGGTGTGCTATGGAATCCATTTTACCATGTATTGGAACTAAATTTCCTGTGCCATTAGAGGAAAAACAGTCCCATGGCAGGATATTACCACCTCCATGTTTGACAGTAGGTATGGTGTTCTTTTCTTTGTACGCCTCACCAGACATTCTCCAAACATAACAACTATCAGCGTGACCAAATAGCTCGATTTTTGTTTCATGACTCCACAAAACCTGACCGATGGACCGTTTTTGATGAAACTGGCTGCTCGCGCCCCAGGTTGAAATTTGCAGTCAATTGATCTGCAGGTGCTCGCCTGTTTTGCCTTGCACTTCTAATTAATGCACGGATATCACGATCCTGTAGTATGCGCTTCCGCCCACTGTTGCCCTTTGCTGATGATGTCTTTCCCTCAGAGTTCCATGCCGACATCACCTTAGACACGGTTGCTCGTGAAACATCAGCAAGGTGAGCTGTCTTGGTCACTGAAGCTCCTGCCAAATGCGCCCCAACAATCACCCCTCTTTCAAAGTCACTGAGGTCTCCTCTTGCAGCCATGCTAGCCATAATTATAGGCAACCAGGCCTGTCCAGCATTTTTATACATGACCCTAAGCATGCTGGGATGTTATTTTCTTAATTAACGCATGATCCACACCTGTGTGGAAGCCCTTGCTTTCAATATACTTGGTGTCCCTCATTTACCCAGGTGTTTCCATTTTTTTGTCCACTACCTGTATATATTAGCTCAAAGAGAAATAATGAAATAATAAAATGAAATAATACATTTTTAGCTGGGTCAGGGCCCCCTGAGGTAAGGACTCAACAGTATTGAGTCCTTACATGTATAGATAATTGTATACATATCTGGAATAGAAACAATTTGACTTTATGCATTTATTATATCCAGGTGGCATCACTGTAACTATCTCTAGTTAATCTATTTGATCAAACTATATCCAGCCAGTATCCCCCTGGATTTCATCACCCACGTACACTCTGTTAAACTGGGATTACCCCTGGATTTCATCATCCACCTGTCCTCTGTTAAACTGGGATTACCCCTGGATTTCATCATCCACCTGTCCTCTGTTAAACTGGGATTACCCCTGGATTTCATCCTCCACCTGTCCTCTGTTAAACTGGGATTACACCTGGATTTCATCATCCACCTACCCTCTGTTAAACTGGGATTACCCCTGGATTTCATCATCCACCTGTCCTCTGTTAAACTGGGATTACCCCTGGATTTCATCATCCACCTGTCCTCTGTTAAACTGGGATTACCCCAGGATTTCATCCTCCACCTGTCCTCTGTTAAACTGGGATTACACCTGGATTTCATCATCCACCTACCCTCTGTTAAACTGGGATTACCCCTGGATTTCATCATCCACCTGTCCTCTGTTAAACTAGGATTACCCCTGGATTTCATCATCCACCTACCCTCTGTTAAACTGGGATTACCCCTGGATTTCATCATCCACCTGTCCTCTGTTAAACTAGGATTACCCCTGGATTTCATCACCCACATACCCTCTGTTAAACTGGGATTACCCCTGAAAGTGGTAGTTTATGCAATCTAAGAGGATTCACCAGCACAGAATCTCTAGGTGAAACCTAATTTGGGATTTTCTACTGGGATCCCCTGAAATGAACTCAGAGACTGGAAGTCTCTTCCCTACCACTATCAGCGAGTAAGACTATCTCCCATTGTTTGAGAAATACATTCATGTAATGTTACATTACATTTATTTTGCACATCTGCAAGAAGATTTTAACTTCTCATCATGACATGACTGGTTAAAAATAATATATCAATGAGTGTTTATACTGCTCTGTGTTGAAATCATGGTTAAAATGCAGTTCTTGGTTCAGGTTTGGTTCTTTAAAATGAAGGAGTTAAATCCAGTGGTTAAAGGTAATCTCTCTGAAGACAGTAAAATGCTTCAGTCTGAATGATTGCTCAATTTTCTCACATGGATAAGTCAACTATAAAAAAGAGCAAAGTTTTAGAGCATGTAATTACAGTAACAGGGGGAACACCATCTGTGTGGGCTGGCTAGTAGTGTGCAGCTGTTTGTTTCATATCATATATAATGTAAAATATCAACTTAGCAACCAGTATTACTTAAAGAAATAATAACAATGTAGGCCCAGTCCATTCATGTTGTGTATTTTCTTTCATGGGTTTTCTTTATTTTAAACAAATGTTTATGTGTACCTGATTTATAATAATGTTATAAAACAACAACAGTGCGTTTCAACAGTGAGCTTGGGAATGTTGAATAATAAGCAAAATGTTAAAGTGTGTGTGAGAGAGAGAGAAAAAAGAGAAGACAGTTTGTCAAATAAATGAGTGAATATTGACAAAGAGGAATGGACAATAACTACCATATAAAGAATAAAATATTAAACTCAGAAACAAACAAACCAAAAAATATACATTTGTAATTGACCTTATTGTTAACCAAAATTATTTACTTTGAGTATTAAAGTTAAAAAATGAACATACAAAACTGCTACTCCCATTAGTAAAGCATTGTGACAAGACAGTAAATGTACAATTTTTAAAAGCCACTTTGCAACATCTTTACCTTTTATGACTCCATATCCTTTTACGGTACCTGTCTCCTTTTTCATTTGTAATGAAGATGTTGCAAAATGCAACTGCCAAAAGCAACAAGACAACTGTTTACCTTGAGTCTTAGTATATGGCATCATCACATATTATTATTATTTATTTCTTAGCAGATGCCCTTATCCAGAGCAACTTACAATTGTTACAAGATATCACATTATACAGATACCACATTATTTTTTACATACAATTACCCATTTATACAGTTGGGTTTTTACTAGAGCAATCTAGGTAAAGTACCTTGCTCAAGGGTACAGCAGCAGTGTACCCCACCTGGGATTGAACCCACGACCCTCCGGTTGGAGTCCAGAGCCCTAACCACTACTGGAAAATTTCATACAACATTCTTTCTGTATGAGTCAAAACACGTGCCAAACTGTACTGTCATTTTAAGAATATCTATATGCAAATACGCCGCTATCTGATTCGGGAAAATACTGTATTGTTTACACATATCCATGATGCATTTGATCATAGTTAATGTTTAGACTTGAATTAAATATAAATACCTCACTCTGTCAACCATGATTCCACTGGGATAAGCAACAGCATTTACAGTACTTGGAAATCCATCCTGGACTGCATCAACCACATATATTTAAGGGTAATCCCTGTATAACCAAGGATAGGTGGTTGATGCAAGGGTGATCCCCCAGGCTGTAAAAACTCCAGCTGTGGGTTTTCCCCAAATAAAATAGTTTTCTTTTGATTTCAAAAGGCTTAAACAGTAATATGTCTAAGGCAATATCCCATAAATTAGTGGTATGCTTCATTCATGGTGATATGCTTCATTTAATGCCAGTATGGTTAATCTGGTAGCAAAGTGGATGATATTCCAGTCCCAGATGTTGTCCATCCATATTCTAGGTGGTCCTCCTCCCTGCCTCCGGCCAGGGATTCTTCCTGTGTAAGCAATGTGTTTTGTTATTCTGTAGTATTCATTTTGACAATGTGGTCCAACCATTTCAGCATTCATTCATTCTTCTTCTTCTTCTTGAACCAAAGCTTTACAGCGTTCCTGAGGACAAACTGAGATGTAAAAAATATCTGTATAGATCCCATTTGAAATGGAAATCCCCATCATGTGTATTAACCTTTTCTTTTGGGCCATATTTTGAAGCAAGGGCAAAGGCGTTTTCTATGAGGAACACTTTGCAATGGTATAAAGCTATCAAGAAACAACTTTACAGGGTAATTGCAGCATGGAGCAGTACAATTATTTAGTATTTTTGCAATGGACATTTTTGCCTTTTTGCACTGCATCTAAATATGTGGTTTAGTATTTCAATTAAATGTATGATTGTTTATCCACCACAACAGACACAATCAGCAAGATGTATCTAGTTACTGCAATAATATGCAATTTGTACAATGTGTTGAAATGTTACAAAACTAATAAAAAAAAACAGCAGGAAGTGATTTTTGTTTGTCATTTTAGGAACTGAAAACCAAACTAATAATGTTGCAAAACTAAAAACAACACTGGCACAATTTGGGGTCTTTAATTAAAATTTACAGCTGGCCAAAAGTTCTGTATCTCCATATAGAATTAACACATTTGCTTCATAAAGTCGAATGAAACCTGCTGAATAATGTTGTTAACATAATGAATTACATACCGCTTTGTAGTTTTCCATATTAACAAAAAACAGACACAAATTTAACATTGTGACATTTCGAAATCTAACATGAAATACTGTACTACTATTATGGCTTCCGGTAGACTTTTGTGATATCATTTTGTTGTTTCTTTGATTGTATGTTAAATAAAAGATCTAAATTATGTTCACATATTTTTTTTTTTTAAATGATGTCTCAGTCCTAAAATTCTAGGTGATGCAAAACTTTTGGCCATAGCTGTATATATGCTGCTTGCTTTTTATTATAGCATTGTCGGTTTCATTAACAGTATAATGGAACTTTGGAGTAAATAACCAAGATTTAAGTGCCAGAGATCCTTTCCCTTTATCCTAGAAACAAACATGGGGTTTCCATGCGGGTCAGTTTACATGTGAAATGGCATGCGCGTGCACGTTTGGGAGAATTACTCAGGTAAATCAGGTTTGTGGCTAAAAAAAACGGCCAAAGAGAGGGATAGGGTAAATCTCATTTACTCGTGTAAATGATGAAACACACGGGAAAATCCAAGCCCAGTTTCGCATGGAAACCCGCATTTCACGTGAAAATGTTAATGAGCGTGTTTATCCGGAAGCCGTTTCGAGGACACTCCAGCTGCCGTTTCCGATTTGCCAGGGGTTGCAATGGGATACAAATAATAATTGGGCATTCCAAATGGGGAGAAAACCAGGGTAAAAAATTGGCGACAACTAAATTAAAAAATATATATATATATATATTAATACTTTTCAATAGCTTATTTGTAGAAAACTGAATCTGTAAAAACAAACATTTTTATTTGTGAGCCTGTGACAGAGAGAGAAAGAATTCGAACTGTAAATCTCCCTCCCGACCAAAAAAGGCGCTGGGTAATGTTGATCGATGCTTCCTCCAGATGGACTGCCTTGACGGTAGGCGGAAACCGGAAGGTGACCATATTAGGGGAGCGCCAGAGTTGCATGTACCTGGAAGGATTCCATTGCAATCAGCTGCGGAGCGGGCCCCTATTGGAGAAACCATGGCAACGGGTTGCTTGCAAGGAGGAGGTTCTGGGTACAAAGGGGAAGCAGCTACGTCAGTACGGCTCCTTGCGCTGATGACGATTTCCAGCCGGTGCCTGTGTGTTTGTTATTGTTTTGTTTTGTTTTGTTTTTATCGTTATCAGAGGAGGAGTGAGAGTCGGGAGCTGCAGCCGCGGAGCCAGCACTAGACCCGGAGCACGTCCCTCACAGCACAACACAACACAGCACAGCACAGCACAGCACCAGCACTCACCACGACCCCGGAGAAAGAGCACAGTTTCGTGCACGGAGGATTGTGGTTTAGGAGTGTTATTATTTTGTTGTTCAGGACTGTAAAGCTGCCGTGTTCCCCCCTGATACCATCGCTGGTAAAGGGGTGGTTTATTATTATTATTATTATTATTATTAATATTATTATTATTGAAATTAAAACACAGACGTTTTTGGGAGAACTCTGGTCTGGACATTGCCTTTCATTTTACACCACTCACATCCTGTTCACAGAGCCTTATTATTTTTTAACTTTTTTTCCATATATTACAGTGTCCTATCCACTCTCAGGAGGAAGCGCCACGTCTCATCGTGGTGCAAAACAAGATCGTCCGACTGGTGGGAGCGCAGAGCTAATGGAAATTTCACACATGCAGGGTGGATAGAAAACTTTAGAATGTCAAAAAGTACTTTTAAGTACATTTGTGATGTACTATTCCCTGTGCCGCAGCGCAGAGATACCCGGTTTCACTATGCTATACCTGTGAAGAAGAAAGTGGCAATCACACTTTGGAAACTAGCTACGAACATTGAATCCTGGACAATTGGACACTTGTTTGGTGTGAGTTGCACAACAGTGTGTCGAAGTGTATATGAAGTTTGTCACACCATTAACAAATATTTACAGCCAAGACACCTCTGCAGGCCTAATCATGAGGAGTGTGTTGAAATAGCGAAATATTTCAAAGGTAGATGGGGTTTGCCACAGTGTGTGGGAGCAATCGATTGGTCATGCATTCCTATCATTCCCCCTGAAAAGTTTCACCATGACTACTTCAACAGGAAAGGGCAGCATTTAATTATTCTTCAGGGGGTAGTTGATGGACATGGAAGATTTTGAGATGTTTGTGTTGGTTTTCCAGGAAGTGGTCATGATACCTGTGTTTTATGCCAGTCTAGTCTGTGGACATTGGCCAGCCAAGGAAAACTCTTTCAAACATGCCTTCCAGTATAGGTGGCACAGACCTCAACTTACATATTATTGGTGACCCAGCTTATCCTCTGCAACCTTGGCTGCTTAAACCTTATGCAGACACGGGGAGATTAACAGACCCTCAGAAGACATTTAATTATCGGTTAAGTCGGGCTCGCTCAGTGATGGAAAATGCTTTTGGGCGGCTTAAGGGGCAGATGGAGGGGACTGCTAAAAAGAAATGACAGTAAACTGCACCTAGAAACACAAATGGTAATAAGCTGTTGCACACTGCATAACATTTTAAAAATTATAAGTGGTTCACTTTCCTCCAGTATAGTTCCCTCAGCACTAAGGTAGCTGTGGTAAAGCCTATGCTTAAGAAACACAATTTGGACCCTAAAGTCCTCAATAACTATAGGCCAATCTCCAACCTACCATTGTTAGATAAGGTTCTAGAGAGAGTTGTTGCAATTCAATTACAAACATTTCTAACTCTTAATGGTATATTCGAGAAGTTTCAGTCTGGTTTTCATGCTGCACATAGCACAGAGGCGGCCCTTGTCAGAGTTGTGAATGATCTGCTGAAAAGCTCTGACTCAGGCTTTCCATCAGTATTAATTCTTCTTGATCTAAGTGCTGCCTTTGATAATGTAGACCATTCCATCCTACTGAATCGTCTTGAAAGCACAGTAGGACTGTCTGGCCCTGTCCTATCCTTTCAAATCTTATCTTTCTGATAGGTTTCATTTCTTCTCAATTGGGGAGGTAAAATCAGCATTATCGGAAGTTGTCTGTGGTGTTCCACAGGGCTCCATTCTAGGTCCCTTGCTGTTTTCATTATATTTACTACCGTTAGGTGACATTATCCGCAGATACGGAGTGAACTTCCATTGCTATGCTGATGATACCCAGCTATATTTGTCCCTAAAACCAGGAATTTCTTCTTACAGACATCAAGCATTGGATGTCACAGAATTTGCTTACGTTGAATTCAGATAAAACAGAGGTTATGCTAGTGTTATCACAGAACCAACTTAAAGGAAATGTGGGATTACATGAGTTCGACCCTTGCAGTCTCTCATCAAAACTGAAACTAGTGTTTGGGGGGTTATCTTTGATCTTGATCTATCATTTGAGGCTCATATGTATAGTGTATCTTTTTACCATTTGAGAAATATAGCCAAACTTATGTAGCACCTAGCCTATTGATTACACTACGCCACCCCCTAATTATCCCAGGAGTAAGGGGAACTCCGAATTAATAGGTCTAATGTTACCACACCCCCGCATGAGTCCCTTCCAAATGAATGAAAGAAAAAGGAATGGCAATGTACATGTAGTTTAAAACTCTGCCCCACATAGGTAGAGCAAGCACATTTATTAAGAGAAACTAATTAAAAGAAATAAAATAGTGGCTTGATAATACAAGTGTCTTTTCTAACTAACAACAATTTCTATGCTACAAGGTAAGTCTCAAAAGGCAAGAATAAAATGGACAAGCCACAACAACAGCCCCTCTCAAATGGCACTGCACCTGGGAAGAAAAAGGTGCTAAAAAAAAAAAGAACAAATACCAAATAAGTGCTTAAAATAAATAACCAAACAAAATGAATTACAATCAAAAAAACAACAAAGTGCCAACAAATCTTAAGTGTACGCAAATCATAACTCAGCAAAAACACCAGGAGAATACCGGCGCCCATGCCTTAGTTCAGATTTCATCCCTTAGTATTTAATACTATATGTAACGTGTATTTCTTTATCAAAATAGATTACACTTAGATTTGTTGGTAAACAGACACTAGCAAAGTATAGTCATCTTTCCATTTCTTTTAGTAAACACATCAGATCAAGCTAAATTAATTTAAAACAAGCAAAATGTAGCAAAAGAGCAAAACGCAAGGAAACAACAAATGATGTTTAATAGAAACAAAACAGTGGCCAACGCATCTCCTATAAAAAGAGAAACAAAAAGTATGCGTGACCACTAAACATATTTGACAGTTTACTTAATTACCAAGTTTAATACATTAAAACAAGTAAACTGCCTAAAATAGAAAAAAAACAAAACAATACATTACCTCGGGTGAACCAAAACAATCAAACAATCTTCTTCACACTTGTTCACCCTATTAAATACCCATAAAACAAATAAAAGCATTTTAGACGAGGAGGACCCAGCACACAAAGAAGCGATAGCGAGCGATAGAGAGCCGGCGCCGGCGCCGGCGTCGGCGGCAGCAGCAGCAGCAGCAGCAGCAGCAGCAGCAGCAGCAGCAGCAGCAGCAGCAGTCGTCGTCGTCGTAGTCGTACTGATTGAAACCACCAGGTGTTATATAGGGTGTGGCAGATTGCCAGGAATGTTACGGCAATTAAATTATTAGTAGCAATTAAATGACCTCACCTGCTACATTCAGACCAATTATTTCCGTATCTGATGCCAAGAGACTAATGCATGCCTTTGTTTCATCTAGAATTGATTATTGTAATGCACTTTTTTCTGGTGTCCCAAAACGTGTGGCATCCCGCTTGTAGCTTGTTCAGAATACCGCCTTGTAACAGGGCGAGGTGCCCTGTACATTGTTTTGTTTATTTTATTTTAGAGCGGGGTCCCCCTCCGCCCCTGGGTTATTTTGTATTGTTTATTTGTTTTATTGTAATTTATTATTGAATACATGACGGCGAGCGCCGTATGTTTGTTATTGTTTTGTTTAGTGACGGCGTAGCCGTTTGTTTATTTTTATACTGTTTAGTAACGTGGATGGGAAGCTCCATCCACATGGTATTTTAAACTCGTGCAGAAGGTGGCCATCTCCCGAATTAATTAGGTGATTTAATTTGTTGCTAATCGGGAGATGGTCACCTGTTATAAAAGCCTGCAGCTCTCTGCGCTCGTGGTTGGTGTTCAAGAGGAGGAACGAGAGCGGAGAGAACGAGCGAAAACGAAAGTAAACTTAAAAGAAAATCCAGGAACAGTGAAGGCAGTTGCTCAGCCTGAGCTGGGTCTTATTTGGTATTTTGTGTTCGAGATTTGTTTTGTTTGAATATTTATTTTCGCTCTGTGAGCAAGTGGTTTTTTTGTTCAAATATTTTATTTATTTTTGTTTGATTTAATAAAACGGCGCGAGCGCCTTACTTGCCTGGTGTCAGTTTCCTTTCTGCTTCTGCCTGACGTCACCGCCCAGTCACCCATGTCACACGCCTCTATAAGACTAAAAACGCACTTTTATAAAGTGGGTTTTAATGTAACTTTAAAATTGCTGCTTTTGTATTATGTGTATACTGTTATTTAAATTATCTGACTTGGCAGTTGTATGTGTGACATTTTGTGGTTTGTTCTTTTTTTCTGCTATGTACTGTACAGTGCTTTGCAATACTTTTGTTTAAAAAGCGCTATATAAAAGCTTCACCCGCTCTGAGCAGCTGCAGCAACCGGTGTATGTAATGGTAGAAAACCCAGATACCTCTGAGGTGGACAGCAGACATGTTTTCACATTACACTTTGCAGCAGGGCATTAGTTTAGCATTGCAGTGGATGTACTTCATTTTGTGTAATTATGCAGTTTTAATGCTAGTGTTTTTATATTACATTGTTGTATTTGGAAAAAATGTTTTCATGTTATTTTCAAGTTTTTAAATAAGAAATGTGTCACTACCAGAAGGAGTACTATCAACAATGTGATCAGAAATACTGATATCAAACAAGAAATTTCAGGGGCTCCCGAGTGGCTCATCCAGTAAAGGTGCTCCGCGTGGAGTGCAGGATGCGCCCTATAGCCTGGAGATCGTAGGTTTGAATCCAGGCTATGTCATTGCCGACAGTGGACGGGAGCTCCCAGGGGCGGCGCACAATTGGCCGAGCGTCGCCCGGGGAGGGTTTAGGTCGGCCAGGGTGTCTTCAGCTCACTGCGCACCCGCAACCCCTGTAGTCTGGCCGGGCGCCTGCGGGCTTGCCTGTAAGATGCCTGAGAGCTGCGTTGTCCTCCGACGCTGTAGCTCTTGGTTGGCTGCTTGGTGAGTCCGCAGTGTGACAAAAAGTGGTCGGCTGACGGCATTCGCTTCGGAGGACAGCGTGTGTTCGTCTTCACCCTCCCGAGTCGGCGCAGGGGTGGTAGCGGTGAGCTAAGCCTAAAAATAATTGGCCATTCCAAATTTGGAGAAAATAATAAAAATAATTGGTAACGACTAAAAATTTTTTTAAAAAATTAAATAAAAAATAAGAGCAAAGTCCACATACCTTCCGAGCAAGGGCTTGTATCCTCCTCTGCCGGACTGGTACAAACAACACCTTCGAGGCTGTGTACTGGACGGCATCCCAATATGTTGTCCATCAGCTCAAAGTATTTGAACGTTTTTCTGCTGTTGCCACTTTTGTTGTTGGAGTTTTTTATTTTATTTTGTCACGACACTGAATTGCCATCCTTTCAATTCCCATTGCCTGCAGCGCTTTCAAAACGTTGTCAAAAACTTTAAGATTTCCCACTGCACCCAATAACTGCTCCTAAATAGAACTTTCTGACTAAATATTCAAGTGCTTTCATTTCCTCCGCATCGCAAGGTAAAGAAATATTTTCTTGACTCGCTAGCGACCGCCATTTTTGAAGTGAAATCCAAGAACACACTGACATTGCGTAACATGCTACGTAATGACACTTCCGCCTGGACCAGTTGGGACTCGTCGGGTATGAGATGCGAAACTGTACCTTCTCAGACCAGTTTGGGACATGCTGAGGTGCACCTAAATGTGGCTAGTGGAAACGGGGTATAAGTAAGTGTTGTGAATGGCCAGGTGTCCACACAGCTTAGAAAGTCGATACTCTCTCTCCACCGTCATGATTTATGTGACGTAGCACACTCATACCATGCTCTATAGGAAGTGTGCGTCTAAAACGTTGTATGAGTTTAAAGGGTGAGTAAATCGCCTTCTCACGCTAAAAACACTTACAATTCACCAAAAACTCCTAAGTGTACCTTATGCTTACGAGACTTCAGCAGTGAAAATCCTGGCTATGTATTAAATTAGCATAGCTGGGAATTTGTTGCCAGTGGTTTTATGGCTGCGGGCTATCGTCAGCACCAGGTTTGAGAGTCCACCTACAGTTGAAGTAAAATCTCTTACACCTAATTCATTGAGGAAGATTAGTTTTACAAGACCGAAAACATGAAAAATAAAAATAAATGTTGATCCACGAATGTGTTCAAAAAGACAAATACGGGGCTTAACATCAGCTTTCTCCAGAAAGTAGCCGGTAGATTAGCATCTACTGGATCACCAATAACAACAACATATATAAAACCACATAGATAGACGAGAGCCTTGGTAGGGTGGTAGAGGCATTTGGGAAGTTGTGTAAGAGTGAAAATGAAGGTCATGGGTCAAATGGCACTATTGGATTTTTCGAGATTTTTGAACAATTTAAAAGAATCTTCTCCAAAACCGCTTATGGTAGAGATGTGAAACTTGGGGCACAGACTACCCTTATGCCCTAGATTTCGATTTATTAAAGAGAAGTCGATTGATCACATGGTCCAGCGGCCATATTGGATTTGTCAAAAACATTCTACGTCTTCTTCTCTGAAACCGTTATGCCGATTGAAGTGAAACTTTGCATACATAGCCTTGGCAAGGTTGTCTATCAAGTTTGTTCAAAGCAAGTCGCTACATAAAAAAACATGGCCGCTGCGAGCCAATCAAATTTCAGCTATGGTTAATTTGCATATATTGCAGTGTTTATCTATGGTACAATGTGGTAGAGTGATGAAACTTCAAAATAGTAGAGGCCTATGGGAATTAATGTCAACAAAAGAATGAAGTTGATTGGTCACATGGCTTGGCAGCCATATTGGATTTTTCAAGCCAAATTTCTGAATGTCCGTAAAAAGCAAAGCTGGTTTTATGACTCCTTAGAGAGTGCAGATAGTCATGGTTAACATGGAACACATATAGGAACCCACACATGCTCTATCAAAAAACGTCCTTGCCCGTGACCTTTGACCTCTCCAAAAGGTCAAATGAAAAACTAGCTTATAACTCCTTAGAGAGTGCAGATAGGGTCATGGTTACTATGGAACCAATATAGGAACCCATGTATGCTCTATCAAAAAATGCCCTTGCCCATGACCTCTGACATCTGCTAAAGGTCAAATGCAAAACTTGCTTATAACTCTTTACAGAGTGGAGATAGGGTCATGGTTATTATGGAACACACAACTGAATGAAGCCCATTGGTCACATAGATAGCGGCCAATCACAACGCTTAAATTTCATGATAACACCTTGGAAGCCATAAAGTTGCTAGCAACTTATAGTTATTATTATTAGTAGTAGTCATAGTATCATTACTATAAGAATAATATGCAGTGGGAAATGCGGGCGAGTAGGGTAGCCTATTGTAGATTTGCTACCAGTATTTTAAAAATGTACTGCATTAAACATTTTGACAAGATCATTTTTATATCATTAATCTAAAGTGCTGGTATTTTAGCTCCATTCATAGACCATAAGGATCAGAATTGCTGAAGCTACGGTTCTGTAGGAAAAATTGTTGGCTTATAATATATATACAGTCAAAAAATAATACAAGGATAGTACTCAGCTCTTTGTTATGGAATGTTTTTTAATTTTATTTTATTTGTGTGACACTCTCTCAGTTTTTGTTTTGTTTCTTGTAGTTTTTTTATTAATTTTTTTTTGGTAGCCAAATGAGGCAGGCTGCACCTGCGATGCTTCAACACAACCTACAAAGTTTGTGGAAGCCCAGTTTAAGAAAGCTGTACCATATCAGTAAGTCACGCAAGGCAAAACTGGAACTCAGACAAAATTTTAATATACCCCCTGTATTTTAATATGAATTAGGTTATTTGCATTTGGAAAGATAATTTCTCTAAAAGAAAACGACATGGAAACACACACAACCCAAAAGTACTACCAAAATAGAGTGAGAAAAAGAGGAGACTTATGTTTCTTTTTCCATGGAAACTGTCCCAATGCTTGGAAGACTGGACGTTCACCAAGATCATAAGAACAGTTTTCAGAAAGACTGCATTCAAAGGAATGTTGCACAAATGCTGCAGAAGTGGAGTATCCCATTAAATGGGTTTGAAAACGCTATAAAGACAGTTGATAGTTTTTCCTAGAAGCAAGTATATTCAAAATCTTAAATAATGGATGTTTAAACACATGTTTAATAAGCACAAACTAAAGTGGTTTCTTTTGCAGTCCGGTTAAATTATAATATATATATATATATACAGTACTGTGCAAAAGTTTTAGGCAGGTGTGAAAAAATGCTGTAAAGTAAGAATGCTTTCAAAAATAGACATGTTAATAGATTATATTTATCAATTAACTAAATGCAAAGTGAGTGAACAGAAGAAAAATCTAAATCAAATCCATATTTGGTGTGACAACCCTTTGCCTTCAAAACAGCATCAATTCTTCTAGGTACACTTGCACAAAGTCAGGGATTTTGTAGGCATATAGTCAGGTGTATGATTAAACAATTATACCAAGCAGGTGCTAATGATCATCAATTCAATATGTAGGTTGAAACACAATCATTAACTGAAACAGAAACAGCTGTGTAGGAGGAATAAAACTGGGTGAGGAACAGCCAAACTCAGCTAACAAGGTGAGGTTGCTGAAGACAATTTACTGTCAAAAGTCATACACCATGGCAAGACTGAGCACAGCAACAAGACACAAGGTAGTTATACTGCATCAGCAAGGTCTCTCCCAGGCAGAAATTTCAAGGCAGACAGGGGTTTCCAGATGTGCTGTCCAAGCTCTTTGAAGAAGCACAAAGAAACGGGCAACGCTTGATGACCGTGAGACGCAGTGGTCAGCCAAGGAAACTTACTGCAGCAGATGAAAGACACATCATGCTTACTTCCCTTCGCAATCGGAAGATGTCCAGCAGTGCCATGAGCTCAGAACTGGCAGAAAACAGTGGGACCCTGGTTCACCCATCTACTGTCCGGAGAAGTCTGGTCAGAAGTGGCCTTCATGGAAGACTTGCGGCCAAAAGCCATACCTCCGACGTGGAAACAAGGCCAAGCGACTCAACTATGCACGAAAACACAGGAACTGGGGTGCAGAAAATGGCAGCAGGTGCTCTGGACTGATGAGTCCAAATTTGAAATATTTGGCTGTAGTAGAAGGCAGTTTGTTCACCAAGGGCTGGAGAGCAGCACACTAATGAGTGTCTGCAGGCAACAGTGAAGCATGGTGGAGGTTCCTTGCAAGTTTGGGGCTGCATTTCTGCAAATGGAGTTGGGATTTGGTCAGAATTAATGGTCTCCTCAATGCTGAGAAGTACAGGCAGATACTTATCCATCATGCAATACCATCAGGGAGGCATCTGATTGGCCCCAAATTTATTCTGCAGCATGACAACGACCCCAAACATACAGCTTAAAGTCATTAAGAACTATCTTCAGCGAAAGAAGAACAAGGAGTCCTGGAAGTGATGGTATGGCCCCCACAGAGCCCTGATCTCAACATCATCGAGTCTGTCTGGGATTACATGAAGAGAGAGAAGCAACTGAGGCTGCCTAAATCCACAGAAGAACTGTGGTTAGTTCTCCAAGATGTTTGGGCCAACCTACCTGCCGAAGTTCCTTCAAAAACTGTGTGCAAGTGTACCTAGAAGAATTGATGCTTGATGCTGTTTTGAAGGCAAAGGGTGGTCACACCAAATATGGATTTGATTTAGATTTTTCTTCTGTTCACTCACTTTGCATTTAGTTAATTGATAAATATAATCTATTAACATGTCTATTTTTGAAAGCATTCTTACTTTACAGCATTTTTTCACACCTGCCTAAAACTTTTGCACAGTACTGTATATATATATAGTAAGAAAGTGTAGTCCAGGGAGAACACAGTACGATACCTCCTGGGCATCAGTAGTGGCTGGTGGCCCCAGAAATTGCAGAGGCATAAAATATTGGCAGCGGGTCTGACTTTTCCGCTACTGTTTTTACATTTGAAATGATGCTATTCAATACAAATGCTGTAATTTACCTAAACACTTCTGTTTGTTTACTATACGATACACCAACAAAGCAAAGCACTAATAACTGAATATGCAATCATTAAACCAGACAATAATAACAACATCAATATAATAATATAATTATATAAAAATAATAATAATAATAAGCAGCAGACATTACTATGCCTATTATCAAAAATCCCCAAGAGGATGATTATGATAAAAACAAAAAAATCTGTCTAATTCACTGCCAACCAACAAGCTTACTCATCATAAATAACACCATGGCATTATCTGTCAGACTTTAAATTATGACGGAAAACCAAGAGTTGCACATTTGAAATAAAGCACTTTACGCATCTGTATGTTTGATTACCCCAAAATAACTGAAATATTTACATTTAGTGAGATGTAATGTAATTACATTATTTATGGGTTTTGTTTTTTTAACTTACTACAAAAAAATGAAAATAAGAATTACCAATACCATCGTTCACCACTTCTCGTTCTCTGCCTTCTGCCGCCTTCCACACAATCAACACACGTTAGAGTTTAGGCAAAGGTTAAGACCAGTGACTGGCAGACACAGGAGACCCGCCTTCTGCCTCCTCGGCTGTTTTTTTTTTTTGTTTAACGTGTGTGACATTGTGAGATGAAAGTAGGAGGAATATGATTGGCTAATCACTCTGGAGGAGTAGGCAGAATCTCCCTTATCCTCCACTCCTCCAGCAGTAGGGCTACAGCACAAAGAAGCGAGATTTTCAATCAACCACGTTCGTGGAGCACCTTTCATGCAAAATAAGTAATATTTATGCAAATAAAAGTAAATGTATGTGATTTTTTTTTTTTTTTTGCTTAAATTTTGGAGGCGGCAGTGCCTCCCTTGCCTACCCCAAGGAGCCACCTCTGCTGGGCATTGACTTGGCAGCATCCGTTACTTACCAATTTACGACCATATACTTTTCACAATGGTTCTGGACCTTGTTTTTATATGGCTTTTGTTATTAGTACCTATTGTTATAAAAATGGAAGGAATATCAGACAACAACCCTTGAACTGCACTATCCCACGGATAATTCCTGTTGTGATTGCTGTGCCCTCTTTTAAAATATCTTCCAGTGGTTTAAATGAAAGCCTCAGCAAAAGACATAAAAGTGCTAACATGCCACACTGTTGCAGCGTTACTTCCATTTGTTACTCTTCCACATGTTGTGTTCTTATGTTCTATATTGACCTTAACATCCCTGTCATTCAGGGCCTCCTTTAAGCCAATTGTCTGGTGATTTTTGATGTGGAGACATAGGATGAATCATCACAAAGGCCAAAGATGAACAGCATTAAAGTGATTTCGTATGCTACTTTCTCTGTTCAACAAGCACCATAAAGTTGATCCCTTTTCTAGAAACAAAGAGTTAATTAATAAACATTTTAATCAGTTGCACCAGTTTATTTGGTTATTCCATACAGCAAAATATATATCAAACATACACTCAATGTTATGTAAATGCTGCAACATTTCAGGGCATAATGGCCATTACCTTGAACAAAAATATACTAATATAAATCGGTGACATTTTCAGATGGCACTTACACAGCACACAGCTATTTTAAGGTTTATTATTAGTGATTTCTAACACGCAAAACAAATATTTTTCATTAAAGAAAACCACACTAATCAGCAAGTGCTTTACTTTGTACTGGGCTTTGATATTGCCCTACAATATCTACTAAATTGTAGTATAAGTGCCACTATTTGGAATGAAGACAGAAACATTGAAGATTAGCTTTGAGCAATTCCACTACTCCAAGAGGCCAAGCGTCCACCAGCATTGCCAGTCACCAGGCTCTCGTCATTTCCTCCTTTGCCCAAATCATCAGCTTTCTCGTGGATCTAAAATAATGAGAAACAAAATATCCAGTAAAAAATGTTTAGAAAAGCCAGCCAACATCAGTTATGCTAGTATCCTTAGAAAATTATATGAATTGGCCTGCCCTTTTTAGCAGGACATCAAGAAATTTGCCTAGCACTGGAAAGGGTGGATTGGGCTATCCCTCCAGAAATTCCAGCTGTGATCTGAAAGGAACCAGAGGCCAAGTAGTGCAGAGAATACAGCACTTTCACAAGTGCAGGGATAGTGGTCCTTAGATTGACGCTGGGGTCTAACTCATTCCTCAATTCAGCTACATGGTCAAGGATGACCTGCGGAGGGAGACGATAACGCTTTAGCACCATATCCTCCAGCATCCCAAACAAAGTGACCCTGGGATTGAATATGCAGTGTCTTCTTCGTCTTGTCCTTCTCCTCTGAACGTGTTCCTGCCTCTCCTCAACAACAGCAAAGTGTCTCTGCAGGCGAGTGCTTTTATACAGCTCTTAGTTACTCGCTTCTACAATGGTTTGCACCTTCTAAGAACAGGTGCGAAGATTTTGGAGGGTCAGCAAGTGCAAGGCAAAATCCTTACATCACATTATAATGTTTGTGCCCACTTAGTATCCAAATCCCGCCCAATTCTATGCTCTTTTCTTCATTGAATGCATTTCAATATAATTTTAATGCATTAATGATGACAAAGTGCAAATTTGATAGCAGGTACAGAACGCTAGGTGAACACCATTCTTCTTTTTTTCCCCCATTTACTGGTCGCCAATTATTTTTATTGTTTTCTCACCAATTTAGTAATGTCCAATTATTTTTAGGCTCAGTCCACCACTACCACCCGTGCTGACTCGAGAGGGGCGAAGACAAACACACGTTGTCCTCTTAAGTGTGTGTCGTCAGCCGCCCGCTTCTTTACACACTGCAGACTAACCATGCAGCCACCCAGAGCTACAGCGTCGGAGGACAACACAGCCCTGGGCAGCTTACAGGCAAGCCCGCAGGCGCCCGGCCAGACCACAGGGGTCGCTGGTGCGCGGTGAGCCGATGACACCCTGGCCGACCTAGCTCTGCCTCCCCCTGGGCAGTGCTCAGCTAATTGAGCACCGCCCCCTGGGAGCTCCCGTCCTCGGTCGGCAAAGGAATAGCCTGGACTCCAACCGGCGACGTCCAGACTATAGGGCGCATCCTGCACTCCACGCGGAGCGCCTTTACTGGATGCGCCACTCGGGAGCCTCATTCTTTACATTTTTAGCGGCCGGTAAAATCAGACTTTATGGATGCTAAACACAATTTATGGCAGCATTATGTAATATATAAAAAAATGTCACTTTCACGAGCCTCTACTATCATATATAGAGGAGGGAATGAGGGAAATGTGTTTGGAATTCAAAACCACGGACTACACAAATGTGCATTCAAACATTTTCCACTCAAGTGTATATATGCACAATTGATGATGGAGACTATGCTATTGTTGTTTCAGGTTTCACTATTCAAAATCATTTCTACTGATCCTACTGCTTATTTACTCAACCTTTCAAAATTGTATTTTTATCACTTCATGTCTCGTCCTGAGAAGCTAAAGAACAACAAAAAAACAAAACAATCCCTCCCACAAGTGATTGTAACAAACACAATCATTTGCTAAATTGAAAGAAACACATGAGCAAATATGTATTTTCATTTTGAAAAAAGTGATATCTGGTGGTTAAATAAATCTGTCTGCAAGCATTGCTTTCTGACAGTCTTGTACTTTCTTGGTCATTTCTTCTGAAAAGTCAAATTTTCCCCACCACTTCAGGCCCTTCATTCCTGTCAGTAACCAACCACCTGCTTCCCCCAATGACTGACATGTTTTGCAGCCAGTAAGATGCTTTGACCTAGGATGTGAAGCAGTAAGAGATTTCCTGGAAGGCAAGACAAGAAAACCTAGAAATGTATTTAACCTTGTGTAGTATCAGATGTCCTTTAAAAATAAATGTTTATTTTAACATGTGTTTCTTTCAAAACTGCACATTTGAGATACACAGTGAATGAAAGTGTATAACAGTGCATAATAGTTACATTTAGTTAGTTACAACAACTTTAATTCCCCTTGGATACATGCACGTCCTGAACTC
The DNA here is from genome assembly GCA_030684275.1 of Acipenser oxyrinchus oxyrinchus. NCBI lineage: Eukaryota > Metazoa > Chordata > Actinopteri > Acipenseriformes > Acipenseridae > Acipenser > Acipenser oxyrinchus. The sequence continues at coordinate 17,450,307 of CM060253.1, forward strand.
CAGGATCAATTTAAGGTATATTAGAAAATGGATCTGAGATATCCTTTAACCTGATTGGTCAATACGAGGGCTTTAAATCTCTGGTAAAAGGACCTTGAATGTTATCTTTCAAACTATGTTTAAATCACAGTTCCAAATCAATCCAGAAGGGAAATAAGCAAATACAGTATTTGTGTATTTTACCTTTTTTCTGCTTGCTTTATTTTGAAAAAGCATCGTCAGATGTAAGTTAAGCATTAAAAACATCCTGTAAATGAGTAACTTAATACAGTCCTCCAGTTATATTGCCAGCTAAGGGACATGTAACAAACTGGTCCTATATGGAGTGTGACATTGTAATTAGGGTAATTCAAACTCAAATTAACTACCAACACTACCATAGTAGATACTAAATATACAGTGAGATTACAGTTTTGTACACAGTTTATACAGGTTGCAGATGATATGGGTCGGCCTTTTTACTTACCACCATAGTTCGACCTATGATTGAATAAGGTCCTGATAGAGTTATTAGTTTGTCCTCGATATTAATAATTGCCACCTTATCATCTCCAGCTATTACATTACCAAGATCTCCTATATGCCTGAAAATAGAGAGAGATACATTTGTAAAGCTACAGTCTTAATGTACTGTAACTGTATAAGATTATGCAAAGACAAAACATGACCAAACAAAAACAAGAATCAAGTATGACAAAAGAACATTATTTATATTTGTACATGGTTTACACAAATTAACCTCACCTAATTTCATCTTGCGGCGCACCATGGGTGTTGCCATGTGGGTTGAAGTGAGGACCAGCACTCACACAGCCTATAAATAAAAATAGAAAAAAAATGTTAAAAAAATGCACCGATTTCCCATTTTTCAGTGTTCTCTCTGCAGAATGCTCACTTCGGGTTATTCCACAATATTAAATTGTTCAATTAGTACTGCTGTAACTGATTTATCTATTACAAATTGTTTTAGTATCGAATTTACTAAAATGTTGTGACATACTTAAAATGTATGAACAGACCTGTCAGAGTCATTTGTGAAAAAAGCAGTATTTGTGAATATTTCTAAATAAATAAATAAATAAATAAATAAATACAACTTAGTAACTTTTTTGCAAATAATTCAGTAGCAGCCAAGATGTTTCCAGCCTCAACAGCTACCTAGATTTCTACTGTGGCAAGTTTCTTTCATGAGAAATTAGGATAAATACCATTGGTGTTGTCTCCAAATGCATGGACGTGAAAGCCATGCTCTCCAGGAGTTAAACCTGTTATTTGCCCCGTTAACTTCACTGGTCCATTGTCCTGTCAAAAACAAAATGCCAGTTAGCATGCTAATGCTGACTGTGTTGTGATTTTGTAATGCACACATTTGTTAAATAGATTGCAGCAAATACCTGATTTACAATGTATTTGTTTAACACCTGCTTATATGTACGCATCAATAATGTCCAAGCAACATAATTTAAGACATCAAACTGTAATAAATAAATAAATAAATAAATAAATAAACGCTAATGCAACAGCGCGTTTCTAAAGACTTTGAATGTCTGAGGGTGGTGGTGATCTCGACACCGATACATCATATGATTGCACCATACTGCGCACAAAAACGTTTATTTTGGGTGCTTGTCTTACAGTTTTCTAAAATGACGCAGCAAAATTCCACTTAGAGCCACAGCTAATGCGGCATTCCCAGACCAGACAATACCTGTAAAATCCCGGTATGTTTTGTTTTACAAAGGAAGATATTGTGCGATAAGTGCGTTTTAACCACGATTTAGAGCTTTTGGTTTTTGCCCCAAAGTCTAAATTATGTAACATAACCCAGTGGGCGGGACGTAGATGTCAATTTAAGAGTGCACGACTCCCGATTCATACAAGTTACTGCGGTACAGCCAATACTAACTATGCACAATTAACCAGGTTAGATACTTTCATAACTCAAAGTCCGAGTTCATGTATACGCATTACAGATGTAAATCCGTTGAAAACATACCCATGTCTCTTTATTTGGAAAAAAAGTTTATAAAATAACAAAAAAAATCCCTTTAATTAAAAAATGAAATAAAAAAGGCCAATCCCAAAACACTCCAAGCGTCGTGGTCCGGTATGATTGGGTGGGACCTGCAAACTTAAAAGAAGTGCATAAACCACATAACATTATTTTTCTCTATATTAATTACGAAATACAGTAACAGGATCTGGGCTGTTCTCGTGAGAACACATTACCCAAGAAATGAACGGCTCTTTAGTCTGTAGGCCATGCACTGAAAACATCGGACGTGTGTTCTTGTTCATATTATTATTAATATTTTACCTCTTGCACAAAATGCACTGTTCCACAGACGTCGCCGGTGCCCTTTAGAACGCAAACAGCTTTCAGCACCATATTTTCTGACTGCAGTTTCAGTGTAAGTCCAGCAACGTTCAAAAGTCTCTGCAAATACTGTACAGGCTAAACCAGCAAGTTCAACCTTCAGCTCCACACAGCCAATCGTCAGGGTTTTGAATAGACTACGCCTACGCGCAGGCGTAATAGGTGTAAATGGAAAGTTGTGGACTGCACTTTCTTAAAGGCACAGTCTGGTAACAGGTGTTATTGCAAATGAGAATTTGTTCTCAAGGGTTTTACTTGATTAAAGAAAATTAATGATTGATTGATTCGTATTTCAAGTGAATGTTTAATAATATTAAACACATAAAATACAATAAAAAAAGTTACAATTGCAAATAGTGTAGTTGCTATTTGTTACAATGGGGAACAACATCAAAGGTGATTGTGATGTCCAAACTTACGCTCCTGATTAGGCAGTTTTGGGCGGGTTTTTGTAAAAGTAGTTGGCAACCCTGATGGTGACGTATTGCTGATTTGGAGCCGGAGGACGAGAAATCACTTTGAACTGTGTTGTAGGTTTTCCGAAGATGTTCTACCCCCAAATGCTTCCTTTTAAAATAAACACCTTTTTTTGCTTCACAGCAATAGACCTAATTTTGAGTGCCCACGTATAAAACAAATCATCATCTATATTATATTATGTTTTATTGTTGCAAATTTTACAGTCGAAGAAAAGCCCATACCCCATAGTGCACAATGGGTGAGCAACCCCACCTTTTTAGATCTGTCCCAAGATGTTTAATTTCTCTTATGAAATGAATCCAACTGTGCATGTTAGTCGCTAGTTTATTTTTGTCTGAAAATATGAAGAATAAAAACCTCAAGAAGATTCATATGTATAAATGAAGGCAGTATTTAGATCCACTACTGTCTAGATCAATTAGATAGGCCCCAGGAGCAAACCAAGTATGTCAGAAACCACCTCGATGTATGACACAGGCCCGGTTTTTGGGATGGAACCGCATAACAGTCTCGCGTTTTGATTGGTCCATGTCTGTCACATGAATATGTCGTCACACGAGTGGAAAAGCTTGCAGGCATTTCTAGCATTGTGATCAGAGAGAGAGTGAGTGATCTGCTTTCCACAACCTTTCCATTCAAATATAATATGGTATTACGCTGTACTGATATAACAAACTATGGGTGATTACTTTATATGAATTATCATGTTATGCACGAATGTAAGAATTGGCTTTCTGTGGTGGTGTACTTTTTTCTTTCAAGTAGCATATATCTATAATCGTTTTTGCGATATATTTTAATATAAAATGTATACACTATTGCAGTTTTGTTAGAGGATACATTAGTTTATCTCTAATGTAATCACAGTTGTACATATAGACTGCCCCTGTTTTCATTTACGTCGCAAATTCTGGGCCGCTTTGCTTTTCAGATAATGTCCCAAATTCTGGGTCGATTTGGTTTGCAGATAACGTCCCAAATTCTGGGCTGCTTTGGTTTTTAGATAACGTCCCAAATTCTGGGCCGTCTGATAACATCTAACACCCTCTTGTAGTTGCCCGTTTCTGCATATAAAGCAAAATGCTGTTTGTCAATCTCTCTTTTTTCTTATAAATCAGTATTTGCAGGAATCATTCCAAAAACACTTGAATCAGTTAGGGACTAGCAGTCTGACACTACAGCCCTTTAAATTGCAGTACCAATTTGCAAGTTGCTAAGTGGTTGCGTTCCTCAAATTTGCACTGCAAAGTGATATTTTAAAGAATAGGGTATATAGTGCTTTTTTTCGCCTCTGCTCGCTTTTGGTGCAAAACTATGCTCTGATACACTCAAGCTGATACTGTGATCACAAAACACTAGGAATGGACTTAAATTGGTGCCTCTGTTGCATAAATACACTGCAAAATGTGCAGATTTCAGGTCTTATATACAATGGACATTTTTTGTATGTATTTTGCAATAGGAAATCACGGTCGGGGTGGGGGTCCTCCTGTCGTACCCCATGAGTCCACAAATCCTGGGCCAACAAACTCGCTAGTACTCTCTTTAGATGCACAACAGTCTTAACTAAAGAAAATGGGTTCCTTTGAGTTCGAACGACCCACGACCACCATTGGCCGAGCCTTACCCCGATGGTGTTTTTATAATGGGATTTGCCATAGGGAATGGGGTGGTCTATTATCGTACCCGTATCTCCACGACCCCTGGGCCAACGAACTCAGAAGGGCACTCTTTGCGTGCACAAGAGTCTTAGCTAAAGAAAAACATCGGCCACAGGTTCATACGCCACCCCACCGCCAGATGGTGGGCGTTGCCCCAAAGGGGTTTTATAATGGGATTTCCCATGGACATTTTTCAGGGTGCTATATCTCGGGTTCCGGGGGTCCCCGAGACTTGAAAATCGTTACAGAGGTCCACCTCAGGGCCCCTGTCGATCCCTCCAAGTGACGTGTCCCCAGCTAGAAAGGACACCAGTTTAGACTTTTTTTTTTTGCCAACCTGGAGCTCAAAAGCTATTGGAAATGCAACCTTGACATGCCATCATGCTGAAAATGTAGCATTTGAAAACGGGTGGCTCCCTGTGAAAGAGGGCCCCCAGACATGATCCTAGGAAGTTCAACCCGGTTTCTAGGCCCCAGGGTCATGGAGATATGACCCTGAAAAGGGTAGTTTTTGGACATTTTTGACAGTGCGTATCTCGGGTTCTGTGGGGGTTAGGAACTTGATTTTTTTTTTGCGGTGGGGCCCTGCACAAGGAATCACCATTTTCATGGTTCAGATGCCAGGACGGCTTGGCAAAGTTAATTTTTTCGTCATGACATGAGTTTTTGGGTGAACCACCACACCGTTTTAGGGGGTGGTTTGGGGTGCTCCCCTGAGTCTGTATCACTTTGAATGGTGGTTCTACGTGCTCGGGTTCGAGAGATATGCCTGAAATGTGTTTTTCAACCCTGCCATAGACATGAATGAGGCTGAATGCCCTGAAAATATTTTTTGCAAAGAATTGCTACGAAACTGGGCATATTACATTCAGGCTGGTCTAGAACCCTTCGAACGATGGTTGTAGGTGCTCTGGTTCAAGAGATATGACTGAAAATGCTGTCATAAGGAGGCTGTGTGGTCCAGTGGTTAAAGAAACAGGCTTGTAACCAGGAGGTCCCCGGTTCAAATCCCACCTCAGCCACTGACTCATTGTGTGACCCTAAGCAAGTCACTTAACCTCCTTGTACTCCATCTTTTGGGTGAGATGTAATTGTAAGTGACTCTGCAGCTGATGCATAGTTCACACACCCTAGTCTCTGTAAGTCGCCTTGGATAAAGGCGTTTGCTAAATAAACTAATAATAATAATAATAATAATAATGAATGGGGCTGAATACCTGAAAATATATTTTGCGAATTGCTACGGTGGGTGTATGCGTGCAGGGGTTGCATGGTGGTGTGTGCATGTAGGGGTTTGTGGCAAAGTGCCCGCCCCTGTGTGTATTGTAGGTTACGTGTTGTGTGTAAATGTTGGTGTATAGGCATTGGTACACGGGATATAAACGGGTCTGTGTTTCACGTGTATTTAAAAATGTAGATTTGTATTTAGGCACGAGGATGGCACAAATCACTTCACGTGCTGGTTAAAATGTAATGTGTGGTCACGGGAGTACACTTAATTAATTCACGTGCAGTTGTACCGAGATTCCAATTGAATGATTGACTAGCAATCGAGTCTCGGTACAACTGCATAAAAGCTGAATGTTTTCACTCACTCGGGTTTGGGTGTTCGGTGAGTGGAGAACGGGAGGACGGGAGAGAGAGATCAAGTAAATAATTGCTATTGCGTGCAAGAGGCACGATACTTGTTTGTTTATTTCACTCACCGTGCTTGTTTGTCTGTTCATTTTTGTTTACCTGTATATTTTGGCCGCAAGCGCCGTGTCCTCTTTTTGTGTTCTGTTGATTTATTAAATGCTGAGCGAAACCATTCGCTCAGCTCCACCAAACTCCACCTCTCTGTCGTTTATTTCCTGGCTCTGGTCTGACGTCACCCACTACAGCGGTCTTTGTGACAGGGTTGCATGGTGGTGTCTGCGTGCAGGGATTGCATGGTGGTGTGTGCATGCAGGGGTTGCATGGTGGTGTGTGCATGCAGGGGTTGCATGGTGGTGTGTGCGTGCAGGGGTTGCATGGTGGTGTGTGCGTGCAGGGGTTGCATGGTGGTGTGTGCGTGCAGGGGTTGCATGGTGGTGTGTGCGTGCAGGGGTTGCATGGTGGTGTGTGCGTGCAGGGGTTGCATGGTGGTGTGTGCGTGTAGGGGTTGCATGGTGGTACACGTGTGTGGAGGGGAATTGGAGTGCAGGTTTTGCGCAAAGGAGGGTAGGGTAAAAGAAAAATTACTACAATCATTTATTTTCACTGTCGACTCCCAGTCTCCTTACCCTCACTTTATGGTTTTATTTTGTGATTAATTCAAAATAAACGGCCTTCATCTACTCAGAGTTGCAGTCTCATTTCTGTCCAAAAAGAACCTGAAACAGTACAATATATTGATGGACGTTACATAAGAAAATGAGATGTTCTTTTTTCAGAATACCATTTTCCTTCCCAAAAATGTGTTTTAATATTAGTCTTTAATAAAGGAAAACAGCTGCTTTAATTAATTTTCATGTATCTATTTCAGTGCAATGTAGTTTCTTCATGTAATAAGAAATACGTTTTTTTTAACATTTACATTTTATTTCTGTTTTTTCATTAAAAAAAAAAGATTTCTGGGGAGAGTAAAAAATATAATAACTTTAATTCATGTACTAAGGGTTACTCTCAAATGAATTCACGGTCCAGTTTATGGTAAACTGCATGGATGACTTAGAAACTCGGCTGTCAGCTGAGTCCCCAAAACTGGGCTGAATTCGAAAATGCAAAGCGGCCCAGAATTTGGGACGTTACCTGCAAACCAAATCGGCCCAGAATTTGCGACGTAAATGAAAACAGGGGCAGTCTATATGTAAAACTGTGATTACATTAGAGATAAACTAATGTATCCTCTAACAAAACTGCAATAGTGTATACATTTTATATTAAAATATATCGCAAAAACGATTATAGATATATGCTACTTGAAAGAAGAAAGTACACCACCACAGAAAGCCAATTCTTACATTCGTGCATAACATGATAATTCATATAAAGTAATCACCCATAGTTTGTTATATCAGTACAGCGTAATACCACATTATATTTGAATGGTAAGGTTGTGGAAAGCAGATCTCTCTCTCTCATCACAATGTTAAAATGCCTGCAAGCTTTTCCACTCGTGTGATGACATATTCATGTGACAGACATGGACCAATCAAAACGCGAGACTGTTATGCGGTTCCATCCCAAAAACCGGGCCTGTGTCATACCTCGCAGAAACCTTTACATGTGCAAGGGACATCGTTGGAAAAGATATGTTTGTCTCAATGGGGTTTCCTGGTAAAACATTTTAAAACAAGTACTTTTATTTTTTATTTGTATTTGTCCAATACTAAAACTGTTATGACCAGCGGTCCAGATAAACTATGCACCTGACATTTATACGCACTAAATTTAAATTGAGTGCGTAGAAATACGCATTGCAATTTTGCTGCACAGCTTTGTCCTCCCGCCTCCCACAAAATTTCCACTAACAACTATATCTCCCAGAATTTAATGTGTGCAGCTAAGGGTGCGTTGTTAAATTCACCACTGCATACACCGATGTAAAGCGGATTCACCAAAACCATTGTTAAATTCACCACAACGAACTGTTGTTAAATTCACTGGTGCGTCACCGCTGAAGCAGCAGATTCACCGGGGTTGAGAGTCGGTGAACTGCAGCAAAACCAAAATGGCCGCTGTGGAAGTTTGTCTTGTAAGAAGATACTAATATTATCAATGTAATTGTAGATTCCGAGACGCCACATCTTTTGAAAATGGGTATGAAGTTGTATATTTTAATAAATATATTTACGGAAAAAACACATGTGATTCACATGGGAAACACATGTGAAAATAATTATTCACATGTGTTCATATGTGACCACATTAAAATATCATTGATGATCACATGTGATTATAAAATTCTCAGCTGAAACACATGTGAATATGAAATTCACATTTAAACACGTGAATATTTCCTGATCACATGTGATTATACCATTTTACATCTGATAATATGTGATAAGCTCTTACAGCAAATTAAACTTTTTTGAACAAATAAAAACATGTTAAGGTAAAAAATTATAATAATGGATACAATACAAGGTTGAAAACATGTGAGATCAATAGCGATGTCTTTGGAAGTGAACCAGTTTATTAGAGAAAATATATGGAAAATATGACATTTATACATATAAAAATTTAATACAATATAATACATATTTAAAGTAGCACAATATAAAAGCACAACATACCCATAGTATACAGTTTATAACATGTTAATGTAATTTTATCTAAAAAAATATATAAATACCACAAAACAGTAAAAACAAAACATCAACAATAATAACAAAAATATGCTATTGATATATAACTAAATTTTGTTAAGTTAATTAAATTGATATATAGGTTGACCATACTAAATGCACAGTTAAAAGTTAAAATGGGTATTGGGCATGTAAAATAAACTATCAAGAAATTCAAGGAAACCCCTCACTCTTATGCACTTTAAGAGAATGAAACCATCAAGCCCAGATTTAAGTGGAACTCTTCTGAAACCAGTGGAATTAATAAGAAGTATGAGTGCTTTATCTCACAGCCATTGAATTTCAGAGCCATGTTGAACCATCTGTACAACTACATTGTTGTTTTGTTATAGCTGCATACTGTATATACTGCAGCTCTAAGACAGGCTACCACAATGATTGTTTTAGTTTTCAATTAGCTTGTCTCTTGCAAAAAACAATTTCACATATTGTTTTTTCCCCTCCACATATTTATTTATCTACAAAGACAATGTCACAGGAGAAGAAAAAAAAATCTCCCAGATAGCAACACACACACTAAGTGTGGCTTCGATTGGTAAACTAGTTTAGTGAACAGGAAAACACCCTTAGAATATGTTCCTACTGATATTCTTACTGGACTAATGTTAAATGTTTCTATATGACTCTTAAATTATGATTTGCCAAAATCATAACTTTAATCTCTCTCAGAATTGTTTGGCAAGAGACAGATTATATTTTCTTTACCATTTGAATATAAGACATATTTTTCCGACAGGTCTGTTACCTTAACTGCTGTGACATTGTCGGTATCGATAGATTGTATATACTGTATGTGTTTGACAGTAGAACCTGTTGTGCTGCATTTTGAGGAAATCATCTTATTTTTCATTATTTGTATTGGATTGACTAGACATAAGGCATGTTCTGTCCCATCATTGAGTGTCACTGTAACAAATGAGTGGATTTGACCAGAGTGCCCTTGACCAATCTTAACTATTGAATTATTTCGTTTTTGAACTCTTTTGTAGGACTCACTTTGATACATCTGTGAATTTATTAAAGCTTTGTTATAAAATACAGCCAGAACATCGACAGATCCATTTACACAGCTTTCCATAGCAAACTTCTCATAAATATTTAATGTTCTTCTGTGGCCACTTCCAAACAAAACAGCACCAGATATGGTTTTGACTCGCTTTGTGTGGCAGTACCTATCAAGCAAGGCATCAAACAAATTTCCAACTAATGTTGATGCTTCCTGCATTGTTTCCTGCCCTAATTCTTGAACCTGCTTTAGAAGCAAAAATGAAGAAACAATTTGCAGTGGTACAGCTTGAGTCCCATGAAATAATTTCAACAAAAAGCCATTGCATGATTCAAAACTATATGCTGAATAGCACCAAAGTGGACCCCAATTTCTAACTGTATCTGGAATGTGGAGCAATATGTGAACATTATAAGACATGAGACAACTACCATACAATTTTTCAAAGTCCTGTACAAATTTATGCAAGTATCTAGATGCATTAAATATGTCAATCTGGGCAACATATTGTTTTTGTAATGTATAAATGGCATTACACAAAAGTAAAAAATGATTGAAAAATTTGTTGGGAAGAACTGACTTCAAAACAAGAGGGGCATAGAAAAGAAGAAATGCTCTCCATTCTGAGGCTTTCCAGTATGCTCTTACTTTAACAGACCTTGGAAGTCGTGTGATGTTCCAATCTGTGTTCCAATATACCACTGCTCTTTGTGATGTATACTATCAAACCACAATGCTGAAAGCTGTTTCATTACACCAAGATCAACACAATGCATATAGTCAACAATAAATCCAGAGACAAGATTAAACTGAGGAATAAGAATAAAAGGAGTAGGTCCTTTCACTCCATATATGTCTGTTTGAGCAGTATGAGCTCTTTGTGCATGACTTATCATTTCCTCATGCTTTCGTTCTGGTACTTCATTCTCTTGGTATGGATATATTTGAACAGTGCCTTTCCCCTTTTCTACACGTTGTCCAGGATGAAGACACCAATTGCAACTATATTTACCATTAAACTGTTTTATATTTTGAAACATAGCTCTGGCTACACTATCACAGGAGCATATTAAACAGAAAACATATGACAGAAGTTTATTACCATTACTGTACCAATTAAATCCTGAGGATGACAAAACATTAATTTCATCAATGAAAGGCTTGAAAAATGTAGTAATCACAGGTTTCTTTTCCCCAAACCATAACCCAGAAAGTATTAAATGCTTTTTTGAATCTGGGGAGGTAGCTCATTTATAAAGGACATTATGGGCCATATAGAATATGCAGAAGACCTAAATACTGGAATGCCATCTGAGTTCAGTGTTAAGCTAAAAGAGTATTCCTTTTTTAAACTGGTTTGTTCATATTTTTTTTGTACATGTAACCATCGTATATGTCATCTACTGAATTTTGCTGTCTAGGTCGATTATTTCTGTAATTTAGCTTTTCACCAAGATTCAGTGTCTCCAGTATATGTTTAAACTGCGGAACTAAAGGCACTGTTATAAAGAAGTTTCCATTTTTATACAGTTGATCCTTAGAATAGTTTTGGTTACAAAAACTGCAAGAGCTTTCCTCTATTAGCGTTGAACATTCTGGACAGTACAGATTTACACAAAAATTATTTTTTTTAAAATACTTTTTGAAAAAGTATTCTGTTACAGGAAGGAGTGAATCTGGTGGTAACAGTACAGCAAGCATTTGAAGCAGATGACTCAAAGCTTCTTGTGTCAATCCAGCTGTCAGCACAAAGGCTATGAGCAAAAGAATAGTTTGTCCAAGAGTTGCTGATGCTCCCTTATACAATGGCTTGTTCCAATTTTCAAACTCAGGTTTATTTTGGGTCTAGAGGAAGCAAATAATGTTTATGATTAAACAAATCCTCAAGGCTCATTCTAAAATATATATTATCAATAATAAAGTACCTAAAAGTTAATGCCATGCTGATTTTTTTTTTACTTTTTATATTACAAGAATATTTTTAGAATATTAAAAACATTATTTTGTTTTACATAATAAAAAGTAATTAAACACAGTAATTAAACACTTTCGAACCTGTTAAATAGCAAAATGCAGGCTACAGTACCTCTTCTGACATATCCGAGTCCATGTCAACATCAGGTCCACCTGTAATGTCAGGCTCAATTTCCTCAGTATGTTCAGATCCAGAGATACCGAGCTCTGGCTCATCATCCAAGTCATGAAAGTCAGCTAATCTGGAATAATCAAACTGATTTTAAGGTAGGGTTAACATAAGGGGTCTCACCAATTATTATATTACATTACAGTTGGTAGTGTGGTGAGGGATGCTAGAGCAGTGATGGGCAACCCACGGCCCAAAGAGCATCCACTTGCAGCCCACACAACCATCCCCAAACCCCAAAAACAATAAGAAGAATAACTTGCAAGTAATTTACGCACCATAATCCATCCTAAAACATCTCTAAGAACATTCTTGCTATTTATATACTGCATTATATTGCTCTTTTAAAATAAAATGTAGCATTTTGACTTGTAATTGCGGTAAAGGGGTCTTATGCCCAGACAGTTATTTGACAGCCGGACATGTGGCCCACTGATTAATTTAGGTTGCCCACCACTGCTACAGTGTATGAATATTAGCACACAGACTCTGATTCGTCTCACACAGGTGACTTTCTTGAACAATGAACAACAAATATAATAATCTATAATGATTTTCTAAGTTAGTTCTCAAAATACAATTACACAAGGTAAAAAGATTTGTAAGCAAAATGTAATTTACTAACCTGTCTTCATAGTCCTTCGCTCTTACTAGGTCTTCATCATCTATGATATGATCCAGATGTTCAAAATCCTCAGCAAAATCTATAAAAACATATACACACACATTTTTTTTTTTAAAACATACTGTTTTATTGCATATGTATACTTTCTGTATATACTATCTATATACTAACAAAAATGGTCTTATGATTTTTAGTATTGATATCTCAAAACTAATGTTACTGTATTTCATAATCTTAATCATTATAATATATATATATATATATATATATATATATATATATATATATATATATATATATATATATATATATATATATATTGTATTCAATATACACATATTATATATAGAAACCTATATAACATACTAAAATACAGATGTATAAAATATACTTATTTTAGTATACCTACCAGACCCACATTGGTAGTCCTCTCTGTCAGTGCTCACAACCAGTGGTGATTCTTGGTTATCCTCACACGGGCCAGCAGTAACGGAAGATGTTTCAATGTTGACAGACTGCAAATAAGATCGCTGTCTTTGACGCCGTTCATATAAAGTTGATTTTGGAATTGATTTATTTTCATCGCGTAAATACTGTTGATCTCGCATTCCCAGCCATTATTACTAATTACATCAAACACTTCTCTATCAATTACAATTTTGTCTTACAATGTAAAACCGGTTGATATTTCCAAGGAGGATAGGAGAGTACACTTGGTAAAGCCGTCAATAAAGAATAAAACTAAGAACACAAGTATAAATTAAAATAAGCCTAGTATTATTACAATGAGTTTACAGAACACCACGTATTTTCGCTCTAGCCTGATCAGTCCTCGAGACCCAATTTGAATAGGATATGTTCTTTGTAACGGTTAAAACAGTTAAAATGTCTGCAATAGAAAATAAACACCACCGGTATGTTCTCTTACTACCTACTTAACAACGTGAATTCCATAAAAAATGTTACAAAATTATTTCTAAGATAATCAATAAGACCCTTCTTATTCATTTGTCATTTTCATCTCTACAGATAACCTAAGATACATTAAAAAAAAGAAAAGGAGTGGTTAGATGCACAAATAGATGACATCAAAGATGACAGTGAGTGGCAAGGGGCAGAGAGTCATAAAGCAGCCAGTAAGGTATTCACCTGAGCAGACTTCTGAAGAATCCTGCTCTGATGAGGAGATAGTGGCACAAAAAAGACCCAGGATCTGCAGTGTTCCTAAACCTAATAAGGTAGTGTTCTGGCTGTCATTCCACCTCAACCATTAATTATAAATTATTGGATTATAAGTGGTCATACTACCCTTAGGTTTTAAACAGACACAGAGTTAAAGTATAGAAAACCTACTCGATAAATTATTGCTTTTCCCCCCACTTGTGATTAATAATATATATTTTGTTTGTTATTTTCTTTTTCAGAACAAAGTTGCTGCTGTACAAAAAGCTAATTCTGAATTGCTTGAGAAATACAAAACAGGTAGCAATACTAATGATGGATATCCTGGCCAGAATAGCAGAGATAGACTACTTAAAAAAATTAAAACTCTGGAGGATGAGCTGCAAAGAAAAAGTATTAAAATAAAACAACTCACTAAACAGAACATGCAACTCCAAGAAGGTATGCAACTAAAATAAATCAATAACTTTTTTTGTTACCTTACTGCCTATATATTGACTCCACTGCACTTGGAATTGATATGTAACCCCAATGTAGCTATCACCATATCTACTACTTGCACTGTCCCTTGATTGCACCATGCCCTACATTATGTAATTGTTTTAGTTAAGCTTGCTCTTATTAGGACTGATGTTACTGTATATTGTACTTTCTCTTATTAGGACTTAAGTTACTGTATATTGTTCTTAGTTAAACTTGATCCTTTAGGACTGAAGCTAATGTATATAGGACTGTAGTTATTGTGAAGCATTATGACTCCTGTAATATGTATATTTTGTGAAAATTGTAGGTCGCCCTGGGTAAGGGCATCTGCCAAATAAACAATAATAAAAATATATAATAAACAGCAAGGTTAATACTCTTGTATTTGTAGGCATACCTGCACTGATAGATGCTTCAGTAAAGAAGTATGTTCAGAAACATCTGCCAATTAAAGTCAGGCCTACAGAAACTTCACCAGAACAAGCAGCACATCAGTTGCATCCAGTTGCCAACTCTGCAGCACATGCAGAGATTTCATGCAACAGGGATAGTGTAAGTAATCCAAGAATGACATCCTACAATAAATGTTTGAGACGAGTGATGCTACTCATAAGTTAAGCACACCACCTGTTTTTAATTTTGCATATTATTAAATAGCTTAGTGTAATTCTAATGAATACAATACAAAAAACTATTTAACCACTATATAGAAGACTACACATGATATAACTTCAAATATGTCACACAGTATGGTAGGAAATATCATACATAGTTTCAAATTATTTTTTTGTTGTTGTTACAAAGATCATTTCAGTTTGACTACTATACACTATTTTTAGATTAGTGTTTGTTAATATTTTGTATTGCATGGTCAAGTTTTTGTTTTGCATGTTGTATCTCTAGTTTCTTATTGTTCTGTTTTTATTATTTATGACTGCTTTTCAGAAGATAGATGGCTTATTGACTCCAATAGCCCAGCAAGAGGCAAGAAATGCCAGTGACTATAAAAAAATGACAGGAAATCTGATGGGGGCAATCTTCTCAAAAGAACTAACAGAGTCCTCAGTCACTGGCAAAAAAGGCATCCAATGCAATGACGTCAGGCAGGCACAGGATTCTTCGAAAGTTAGGCTGATAATAGGTAATGTATATTTCAGGCACAATTTGTCCATGAAACATTTTATCTACCACACTTGATTAGTTTACATTGTGCCATCCACCACATGGGTATATTGTGTTTTCACAAAAAAAGGATAATTTTTTTCTATACTTTCAAATATAAAATATAATTCTGTACTATAATTGTATACTCTACATTTATTTAAAAATTAATGGATAAAATAAACTATACAATGCAACTTACCTTACCTTTGTGCTATAGTAATATTATTATTTATTATGTAAGAAAAAGTAAAAGTATTTAATGTTATTTATTACTTTTGTTATTTGATTTATTATGTTTTTTTTATTATTATTATTTATATGACCCTGTGATGTTGACATACAACTATTGTATTGAGCTTGGGATTACACCCTAAACAGGACTCCATGGAAGGCAACACACACACACCGTACACTCCAAACACACAGGGTGGTTCAGACTCAGAGGACAATTTAGAGAGACCAAGCAACCCAATCAGCATGTCATTGGATGGAAACCCCCTGCTGACATATAGTACTATTAAATCTATTGTTGTTTTGCAGATCATGTGAAAACCAGGTTCCCTCATGCTGATGATACAACCATCAAAGCCTGCATGGCCCAAAAGTTGAGGGATGAAAGGACATTAAAAAAAAAAGCTGCAAGATAAAATGGAATCTTGTAAGAATGGACATCAAAATGACTTTTTTTCCTAATTACGTATTTTTGTTTATATTTAAAATGTGTTGATGTATGTGTTCCTGTAATTTTGCAACACTATTAAAAATGATTAATTTCACAGTCTGGTCTATATGTTACTCATATATGGGAATACATTTAATTTAACTTTACAAAAAGGACTTTATCTGGTGACAATGTGCGTCTGTGTAATGTCAATTTGTGTGCATGTACTCTGGTACAATAGCAGGAAAAAATATTCACCTTGATTTGTGGAGAATAATTGTATACAAATATTAAATAATTTTACAAAACATTTCACATATGCATGTGAAAATTCACATGGAACATGTGAAAATAAACATCTGAATGACCACATGTGAAAATAAACATGTGAATTACCACATGAAAAGTCACACAACACATGTGAGTTTTCACATGTGAATTACATGTGTTTTTTCCATAACGCTAATAAACATATTGATAAACAATATCACATTTGCCAACTTATCCAGAGTAGCCGACTGAGCTGGTGACGTACAAGAATTTGATATTATTATTATTATTGTGTATGTTATTTGTCCTTTTATACTTCAAACAAATGTTACAAAGTTGCGAAAAGTGGGTGAACTATATTTGAAAGTGTATCCATTAATATATTCATATTTATAAATATTTACAGTTGCAGGCTAGCTGCTTTCTACATTTTAATGTAACAAGCAGCTAACTCCTAATTATTCAGTTAAATATAACTAAACCTTCGTCCCAATAAGCTTTCAGCTCGCACAGGTCAACCACAGCCTTGCATGCTGCAGCAGCAACCTTTCTATTCAGCTATGTTGATTCACCAAACTGTTGTTAAATTCCCCGCACCGATGAGCACCAAGTGATATCACTTCCGACTCAGCGATGCAGAAGAGCACCGATGAATTTAACAACGCACCCAAACTCGCTATCCTTACAAAGGTACCACCAAACGTTCCTGTCAGGACACTGCACTCTGCTTGGTTATCATATTATTGTTAATAAAACAATTAATAATCCTGTCCCAACACCGAAACCCTAAACCGACGGTCAGTATCCTATACAGTGGCCATTACGTTCATGTTTGGCAGTGAATAAGCATTTGTGTTACTTACAAAATAAATAAATAAATAAGTGTCCGGAGGTGTTCACTTCCTTAGTTGTCCTGACAGGAACATTTGGTGGTACCTTTGTAAGCACTGCCCCAAGCTGATCGGTGCTCTGCATCGCTGAGTCGTAAGTGTTGGTGCTCGTCGGTGCCGGGAATTTAACAAGTTTGGTGAATCAATATAGCTGATAATAATAATAGAAAGGTTGCTGCAGCGGCATGCAAGGCTGTGGCTGACCTGTGCGAGCTGAAAGCTTATTGGGACGAAGGTTTAGTTATCTTTAACCGACTAATTAGGAGCTAGCTTGTTGTTACATTAAAATGTAGAAAGCAGCTAGCCTGCAACTGTAAATATTTATAAATATGAATAAATTAATGGATACACTTTCAAATACAGTTTGCCTACTTTTCCCAACTTTGTAACACATTTGTTTGACGTATAAAAAGGACAAATAACATACACGATAAAAAAAAAATCTGTTCTCTCTCTCATCGAATTCTTGTACGTAACCAGCTCAGTCGGCTACTCTGGATAAGTTGGCAAATGTGATATTGTTTATCAATATGTTGTATATTTAGTAAAAATAAACAACTCCATACCCATTTTCAAAAGATTTGGCGGATCTGAAGCTACAATTACATTGATAATAATATCTCTGTACAAGACAAACTTCCACAGTGGGAGCAGCCATTTTGGTTTTGATGCAGCTCACCGACTCTCAACCCCGGTGAATCTGCTGCTTCAGCGGTGATGCACCAGTGAATTTAACAACAATTCGTCGAGCAACTCCTGGTGAATTTAACAACGGTCTGGTGAATCCGCTTTACATTAGTACATGCAGCAGTGAATTTAACAACGTACCCAAATTGTAAACAAGAAAAACCAACCCAGCAAACATTATCCAGTCTCTGAGTAGTCATGTTGTCTTTGCAGCCAATCACAGTAGAATAAGAAAAATTCGAAGCTACACAGGTTGAAGCCTAAACACCCCAGTCCTGCTACAAATCCAACTGGAACCATCGTCAGAGGCAACCGCTAAAAAAGGTGCCTATAATATGAAATGGTTTTATAACTTATTAATGCATTTCTTTAATGTATTTATTTGTACGGCTTTATATTGAGTTTAATAATTTAAAGTTAAAATATAAGTAGTATTAATTGGTCAGTGTGAGGCCTCAAATAAATGCACTGAGCCAATAAAGAACCTTGTAGAACACACAGTGGTTGTACAGTAGTTAAAAGTAACAGTACCTTTAAAATGGAAGGCTCTTTTTTAATGCCTACCCCATTACCATTGTACAGTATTTATCGAGATTACTCATGACTTCAAGGTAATGTTGCATTTTACCCCCTGAAAATACATTTTACTCTCCGTGTTAAAATTAGAGGATACTTCCAGACCAAAAACCTTATGTGGATCGCTGGTTATGACCCACTTTCCTAGTATGGAATATTGGGGGAAAAACTGAACTACATTCATAAGCAGACATTGACAGCTTGTTTGCGGCAATCCTGCTATGACATTTTTGGAAGTAATAACCCAAAACTCTTTGCTAAGTAGGACATTTTAACAAATATTTACTAGACAGCACATCAGATTGGTAAGATAGGATTTTTTGAATTTGTTAATGCTGAGATTTTTTTTTTATTACAACATTCAGCATCCCGTCTTTCATATGGCTCATTGTCACAAAGACGGCCGGACAGTGGGTGACGTCAGACCAGAAACAGGAAGTAATACACAACAGACAGTGAGGTTGGTGAAGCTGAGCACTTGGTTGTGCTCAGCATTTAATAAACAAAATAAAAGAACACAAAAACAGCACACGGCACTTTCGCCAAAATAAACAGACAAACAAAACGAACTAACACTTAACAAACGGTGCACGGAGACAAACAAACACGGTGAGTACAAAAACACTTATTATTCTTCTTATTATGTTACTTAAACCTCCTCTCCACACCCGTTCTCCACTCTCGAACACCCAACAACCCGGTGAGTGAATCGTGCATCTATATATACTGTTGTGCTGGGATTCAATTACTAATTAATTATTTACTTGAATCCCAGCACGTGAATTAATTAAGTGCAACCTCGTGCCTAACTACAATTATACATTTTTAAACACACGTGAAACACAGACCCGCTTATATCCCGTGTACCAATCGCTATACACCAACATTAACACATGCAACATGCAACATATAACACACACATGCACACAGGGGCGGGGCACATTGCCACATATACCCCCTTGTGCGCAGCACACATGGCCTCAACGGCCACCTCCCCTTAAAACCCAGCAGTCCAGGACAAAGTCTCGGGCTGGGAAGGGAGGCTTCAGTGGGCCCATGGCTGGCAATGTTGCCAGTAGCCAGGCTGCTACTGGCCATGCTGTCAGCAGGCGTGCTGACAGCCCCCAGACTGACTCCTTCAGCCGGGGCAGTCCTGGCAGCGGAAGGCTGCTTGGGTGGTCTCCTGACCTCCCCTTCTCCGGCAGCGAAACTGCTGCTGGGGTTGGTGGTCTCGGACCTCCTCCCCTTCTTCAAAGCCGGCAGCTCCCCTTGCGGGGCTCCGGCCACAGTACTCCGGCAGCGAAAGTGCTGCAGTGGGAGCAGGTCTCCTGACCTCCCCACGATCTCCGGCAGCGAAAGTGCTGCAGTGGGAGCAGGTCTCGGACCCCCACGATCTCCGGCAGCGAAACTGCTGCAGTGGGAGCAGGTCTCCTGACCTCCCCCGATCTCCGGCAGCGAAACTGCTGCAGTGGGAGCAGGTCTCCTGACCTCCCCACCTTCTTCGTGGCCGGCAGCTCCCCTTGGTGGGGTTCCGGCCACAGTACCTCCTGCTGCGATGCGGGCGGCTGGCAACCCCAGGCGATGCGGGCGGCTGGCAACCCCAGGCGATGCGGGCGGCTGGCAACCCCAGGCGATGCGGGCGGCTGGCAACCCCAAGCGATGCGGAGCGGCTGGCAACTCCAGGCGATGCGGGCGGCTGGCAGCCCCAGGCGATGCGGCGCGACAGGCAGCCCCAGGCGATGCCAGACAGGCATCCTTGGGCGGCGTGGCAGGCATCCTTGGGCGGCGAGGCAGGCATCCTTGGGCGGCGAGGCAGGCATCCTTGGGCGGCGAGGCAGGCAGTCAGGACAAGCTGGGGTGCGGGTGTTGGCCCTCTTCTCGGCCTCTGCGGCTGGGCTGTTCTTCCCGTGCTTCCCTCAGCAGCCTATGCAAGGGCTGCTGAGGACCGCTCAACATCTAGTCCTGGTCCTTCTGGTGAAGGGAGAGGCAGCTCCTGCTCCTCTCCCCCTGATGGTGATGGAGGCAGAGGCAGCTCCTGCTGCTCTGCTCCTGGCGGTGGAGGTGGCGGAGGTAGAGGCAGCTCCGGCTGCTCTGCTCCTGCCGGTGAAGGTGGGAGCAGCGTGTAGTCTCCTGGCGATGAAGGTGGGAGCAGCATGTAGTCTCCTGGCGACGAAGGTGGGAGCAGCGTGTAGTCTCCCCCTTTTGCAGGGGACTGGTGCGGCTCTGCCTCTCTTGCAGGGGACTGGTGCGGCTCTGCCTCTCTTGCAGGGGACTGGTGCGGCTCTGCCTCTGAAGGGGAAACCAGCAGGTATTCTTCCTCCGCTGGTGGACATGGGGACAGCAGGCATTTTCCCTCTGCTGGTGGAGATGGGGACAGCAGGCATTCTCCCTCTGCTGGTGGACATGGGGACAGCAGGCATTCTTCCTCTGCTGGTGGAGGTGGAACCAGCAGGCATTCTCCCTCTGCTGGCAGCTTGGGTCCTAGGGCTGTGGAAGCCCGACTTCCCTCTCTTTGGGCTGTGGACGCACCGACTCCTCCCTTTTGGGCTGTGGACGCACCGACTCCTCCCTTTTGGGCTGTGGACGCACCGACTCCCCCCTCTTGGGCTGTGGACGTTCGGGCTCCTCCCACTCAGGCGTAGGACGTTCGGGCTCCTCCCGCTCAGGCTGTGGACGCTCGGGCTCCTCCCGCTCGGGCTGTGGACGCTCGGGCTCCTCCCGCTCGGGCTGTGGACGCTCGGGCTCCTCCCGCTCGGGCTGTGGACGCTCGGGCTGCTGGCGCTCGGGCTCCTCCCGCTCGGGCTGTGGACGCTCGGGCTCCTCCCGCTCGGGCTGTGGACGCTCGGGCTCCTCCCGCTCGGGCTGTGGACGCTCGGGCTCCTCCCGCTCGGGCTGTGGACGCTCGGGCTCCTCCCGCTCGGGCTGTGGACGCTCGGGCTCCTCCCGCTCGGGCTGTGGACGCTCGGGCTCCTCCCGCTCGGGCTGTGGACGCTCGGGCTCCTCCCGCTCGGGCTGTGGACGCTCGGGCTCCTCCCGCTCGGGCTGTGGACGCTCGGGCTCCTCCCTTCGGGCTGTGGGCGCTCGGGCTCCTCCCGCTCGGGCTGTGGGCGCTTCGGGCTCCTCCCTTCGGGCTGTGGGCGCTCGGGCTCCTCCCGCTCGGGCTGTGGGCGCTCGGGCTCCTCCCTCGGGCTGTGGACGCTCGGGCTCCTCCCTTCGGGCTGTGGACGCTCGGGCTCCTCCCTTCGGGCTGTGGGCCTCGGGCTCCTCCCGCTCGGGCTGTGGACGCTCGGGCTCCTCCCGCTCGGGCTGTGGACGCTCGGGCTCCTCCCGCTTGGGCTGTGGATGCTCAGGCTCCTCCTCATAACTGTGGAAGGGACAGACGGCAAAGTAATGCTGCTGGTTACAGAGGGGGCACAACAGTGATGACCTACAGCTCCTCGGGTGCCTGGCCCTGATGTACTCCTCCTCCTCCCTGTCCCTCGCTTCCCGGTCCTTCTTCCACCTCATCGTCTATTCCTTTTTTCCCTTTTTTTTTTTTAATTTTTTTTTTTTTTTTAAACAACAAATTGCGGTTCCTGTTCTGGTCTCCGAATGGAGGCGTGGGTTCAAATCCCTCTTCTGACACCACGTGTCACAAAGACGGCCGGACAGTGGGTGACGTCAGACCAGAAACAGGAAGTAATACACAACAGACAGTGAGGTTGGTGAAGCTGAGCACTTGGTTGTGCTCAGCATTTAATAAACAAAATAAAAGAACACAAAAACAGCACACGGCACTTTCGCCAAAATAAACAGACAAACAAAACGAACTAACACTTAACAAACGGTGCACGGAGACAAACAAACACGGTGAGTACAAAACACTTATTATTCTTCTTATTATGTTACTTAAACCTCCTCTCCACACCCGTTCTCCACTCTCGAACACCCAACAACCCGAGTGAGTGAATCGTGCATCTATATATACTGTTGTGCTGGGATTCAATTACTAATTAATTATTTACTTGAATCCCAGCACGTGAATTAATTAAGTGCAACCTCGTGCCTAACTACAATTATACATTTTTAAACACACGTGAAACACAGACCCGCTTATATCCCGTGTACCAATCGCTATACACCAACATTAACACACACATGCAACATATAACACACACATGCACACAGGGCGGCACATTGCCACACTCATTTAAAAAAAAAAAAAAAAAAAAAAAAAAAAAATTGTAAAGCTTATGAGACCACAGATTTACAACCCCACTTTTGAACTTGAGAACACTTGGCACCTTTACTTGCTGTGGAGCCTTCTAATTTATAAATTTGATTATTTGAACCAATAACTGATATAATATTCAACAAATGTGAAAATCGGTTCATGCAACACTACTTTATACATGATTGAAATGAGATACAAAACTTTTAATCAGTCATGAGGTATTAACTTAGATGGCTGCATTAACATCTTCAAAAAATCTTGTTTAGAAATATGAGCCATGTATGACCAAAGGTTGTTCTTGTTTGTTCCATGTTCCCTTACTAGAAGAAGGGACAAGAACAGTCAAAAATGAAATATTTACTGTGGAAGTTGTTTTCCTTTAAGGAACCAGAATAGGGTATTTTTTCCATGTACAGTACTGTGCAAAAGTTTCAGGCAGGTGTGAAAAAATGCTGTAATGTAAGAATGCTTTCAAAAATAGACATGTTAATAGATTATATTTATCAATTAACTAAATGCAAAGTGAGTGAACAGAAGAAAAATCTAAATCAAATCCATATTTGGTGTGACCACCCTTTGCCTTCAAAACAACATCAAGCATCAATTCTTCTAGGTACACTTGCACACAGTTTTTGAAGGAACTCGGCAGGTAGGTTGGCCCAAACATCTTGGAGAACTAACCACAGTTCTTCTGTGGATTTAGGCAGCCTCAGTTGCTTCTCTCTCTTCATGTAATCCCAGACAGACTCGATGATGTTGAGATCAGGGCTCTGTGGGGCCATACCATCACTTCCAGGACTCCTTGTTCTTCTTTACGCTGAAGATAGTTCTTAATGACTTTCGCTGTATGTTTGGGGTCGTTGTCATGCTGCAGAATAAATTTGGGGCCAATCAGATGCCTCCCTGATGGTATTGCATGATGGATAATTATCTGCCTGTACTTCTCAGCATTGAGGAGACCATTAATTCTGACCAAATCCCCAAATCCATTTGCAGAAATGCAGCCCCAAACTTGCAAGGAACCTCCACCATGCTTCACTGTTGCCTGCAGACACTCATTCGTGTACCGCTCTCCAGCCCTTCGGCGAACAAACTGCCTTCTGCTACAGCCAAATATTTCAAATTTTGACTCATCAGTCCAGAGCACCTGCTGCCATTTTTCTGCACCCCAGTTCCTGTGTTTTCGTGCATAGTTGAGTCGCTTGGCCTTGTTTCCACGTCAGAGGTATGGCTTTTTGGCCGCAAGTCTTCCATGAAGGCCACTTCTGACCAGACTTCTCCGGACAGTAGATGGGTGTACCAGGGTCCCACTATTTTCTGCCAATTCTGAGCTGATGGCACTGCTGGACTTCTTCCGATTGCGAAGGGAAGTAAGCATGATGTGTCTTTCATCTGCTGCAGTAAGTTTCCTTGGCCGACCACTGCGTCTACGGTCCTCAACGTTGCTTGTTTCTTTGTGCTTCTTCAAAAGAGCTTGGACAGCACATCTGGAAACCCTGTCTGCCTTGAAATTTCTGCCTGGGAGAGACCTTGCTGATGCAGTATAACTACCTTGTGTCTTGTTGCTGTGCTCAGTCTTGCCATGGTGTATGACTTTTGACAGTAAACTGTCTTCAGCAACCTCACCTTGTTAGCTGAGTTTGGCTGTTCCTCACCCAGTTTTATTCCTCCTACACAGCTGTTTCTGTTTCAGTTAATGATTGTGTTTCAACCTACATATTGAATTGATGATCATTAGCACCTGTCTGGTATAATTGTTTAATCATACACCTGACTATATGCCTACAAAATCCCTGACTTTGTGCAAGTGTACCTAGAAGAATTGATGCTGTTTTGAAGGCAAAGGGTAGTCACACCAAATATGGATTTGATTTAGATTTTTCTTCTGTTCACTCACTTTGCATTTAGTTAATTGATAAATATAATCTATTAACATGTCTATTTTTGAAAGCATTCTTACTTTACAGCATTTTTTCACACCTGCCTAAAACTTTTGCACAGTACTGTGTGTGTATATATATATATACACACACACAGTGCCTTGCATAAGTATTCACCCCCCTTGGACTTTTCCACATTTTGTAGTGTTACAACCTGGAATTAAAATGGATTTAATTAGGATTTTTGTGTCACTGATCTACACAAAATAGTCCATAATGTCGAAGTGGGGAAAAAAATCTACATATTTTTCAAAATTATTTACAAATAAAAAACTGAAAAGTCTTGATTGCATAAGTATTCACCCCCTTTGCTGTGACACCCCTAAATAAGCTCTGGTGCAAACAATTGCCTTCATAAGTCACATAATTAGTTGAATGGAGTCCACCTGTGTGCAATTAAAGTGTCACATGATCTCAGATTAAATACACCTGTTTCTGGAAGGCCCCAGAGTTTGTTAGAGAGCATATCTAAACAAACAGCATCATGAAGACCAAGGAGCTATCAAAACAAGTCCGGCATAAAGTTCTGGAGAAGCACCAATCAGGGTTGGGTTATAAAAAAATATCCCAAACTTTGAACATCCCTCGGAGCACCGTTAAATCCATTATTACAAAATGGAAAGAATATGGCACAACCGCGACTCTGCCTAGAGAAGGCCGTCCACCAAAACTCAGTGACCAGGTAAGGAGGGCATTAGTCAGAGAAGCAACCAAGAGGCCAATGGTAACTCTGAAGGAGCTGGAGAGATCCATAGCTGAGATGGGAGAAACCGTCCATGGGACAACTATAACCCGGACGCTCCACAAAGCTGGGCTTTATGGAAGAGTGGCGAGAAGAAAGCCATTGCTGAAATAAACCCATATCAAATCCTGTTTGGATTTTGCCAAAAGGCATGTGGGAGACACAGCAAACATGTGGAAAAAGGTTCTCTGGTCTGATGAGACCAAAATTTAACTTTTTGGCCTTTGCGCAAAACGCTATGTGTGGCGCAAAGCCAACACTGCTCATCACCCTGAGAACACCATCCCCACGGTGAAGCAATGGTGGCAGCATCATGTTATGGGGATGCTTTTCATCGGCAGGGACTGGGAAACTGGTCAGGATTGAGGGCAAGATGGATGGAGCCAAATGCAGGGAAATTCTAGAGGAAAACCTGTTTCAGTCTGCAAGAGACCTGGGACTGGGGCGGAGGTTCACCTTCCAGCAGGACAATGACCCTAAACACACAGCCAAAACTACACTGAAGTGGTTTAAAAACAAGAACCTGAATGCCTCAGAATGGCCCAGTCAAAGCCCAGACCTCAATCCAATTGAGAATCTGTGGCAAGACTTGAAAATTGCTGATCACCAACGGTCCCCATCCAACTTGACAGAGCTTGAGCAATTTTGCCAAGAAGAACCGGGAAAAATTGCAGGATCCAGATGTGCAAAGCTGGTAGAGACTTACCCAAAAAGACTCACAGCTTTAATTGCTGCCAAAGGTACTTCTACCAAGTATTGACTCGGGGGGTGAATAATTATGCAACCAACAAATGTCTTTTTTTTTTGTTTAATTAACTTTTGTGTCACAAAAAAAAAAGTTTGCACCTTCAAAGTGTTAAGTATGTTGTGTAAATCAAATGGTAAAAATCCTAATTAAATCCATTTTAATTCCAGGTTGTAACACTACAAAATGTGGAAAAGTCCAAGGGGGGTGAATACTTATGCAAGGCACTGTATATATATATATATATATATATATATATATATATATATATATATATATATATATATATATATATATATATATATATATATATATATATACTTGTAAGGTTGTGGAGCTACACAAGTTTGTGTTGCCTGAGTAACATTCTAAAGCCCCAAGCGGAATTTTAAGCTTTTTACACAGTGATTAGCATGATGTTGTTTCCCTGTGATTTTGTGTATAAAAGAATTGTAGCTGTTTAGTGTTACATAATTCTGAAAACTACAGACTCCACAGAATAAGAATATAGTACATTTCCTGATGTTTTTAATTGTGTGCCTCAAGCCATTCAGATTATTAATATATAAATATATATACAGTACTGTGCAAAAGTTTTAGGCATGTGTGAAAAAATGCTGTAAAGTAAGAATGCTTTCAAAAATAGACATGTTAATAGATTATATTTATCAATTAACTAAATGCAAAGTGAGTGAACAGAAGAAAAATCTAAATCAAATCCATATTTGGTGTGACAACCCTTTGCCTTCAAAACAGCATCAATTCTTCTAGGTACACTTGCACAAAGTCAGGGATTTTGTAGGCATATAGTCAGGTGTATGATTAAACAATTATACCAAACAGGTGCTAATGATCATCAATTCAATATGTAGGTTGAAACACAATCATTAACTGAAACAGAAACAGCTGTGTAGGAGGAATAAAACTGGGTGAGGAACAGCCAAACTCAGCTAACAAGGTGAGGTTGCTGAAGACAGTTTACTGTCAAAAGTCATACACCATGGCAAGACTGAGCACAGCAACAAGACACAAGGTAGTTATACTGCATCAGCAAGGTCTCTCCCAGGCAGAAATTTCAAGGCAGACAGGGGTTTCCAGATGTGCTGTCCAAGCTCTTTGAAGAAGCACAAAGAAACAAGCAAAGTTGAGGACCGTAGACGAGTGGTCGGCCAAGGAAACTTACTGCAGCAGATGAAAGACACATCATGCTTACTTCCTTCGCAATCGGAAGAAGTCCAGCAGTGCCATCAGCTCAGAATTGGCAGAAAACAGTGGGACCCTGGTACACCCATCTACTGTCCGGAGAAGTCTGGTCAGAAGTGGCCTTCATGGAAGACTTGCGGCCAAAAGCCATACCTCTGACGTGGAAACAAGGCCAAGCGACTCAACTATGCACGAAAACACAGGAACTGGGGTGCAGAAAAATGGCAGCAGGTGCTCTGGACTGATGAGTCCAAATTTGAAATATTTGGCTGTAGCAGAAGGCAGTTTGTTCACGAAGGGCTGGAGAGCGTACACTAATGAGTGTCTGCAGGCAACAGTGAAGCATGGTGGAGGTTCCTTGCAAGTTTGGGGCTGCATTTCTGCAAATGGAGTTGGGGATTTGGTCAGAATTAATGGTCTCCTCAATGCTGAGAAGTACAGGCAGATACTTATCCATCATGCAATACCATCAGGGAGGCATCTGATTGGCCCCAAATTTATTCTGCAACATGACAACTACCCCAAACATACAGCGAAAGTCATTAAGAACTATCTTCAGCGTAAAGAAGAACAAGGAGTCCTGGAAGTGATGGTATGGCCCCCACAGAGCCCTGATCTCAACATCATCGAGTCTGTCTGGGATTACATGAAGAGAGAGAAGCAACTGAGGCTGCCTAAATCCACAGAAGAACTGTGGTTAGTTCTCCAAGATGTTTGGGCCAACCTACCTGCCGAGTTCCTTCAAAAACTGTGTGCAAGTGTACCTAGAAGAATTGATGCTGTTTTGAAGGCAAGGGTGGTCACACCAAATATTGACTTGATGTAGATTTTTCTTCTGTTCACTCACTTTGCATTTTGTTAATTGATAAATATAAACTATTAACATGTCTATTTTTGAAAGCATTCTTACTTTACAGCATTTTTTCACACCTGCCTAAAACTTTTGCACAGTACTGTATATATAAATAAATAAATATAAATATATATATATATATATATATATATATATATATATATATATATATATATATATATATATATATATATATATATAATGGGCAGCTGGCTCTTTGAGCTATATATATATATATATATATATATATATATATATATATATATATATATATATATATATATATATATATATATATATGTGTTACACAATTCCCTGAAAATTACCTTTTTTGTAGTTTGTAGCCTCATCAAATAATTTAAACAAGCACTGACCTATGTTATAGGTTTTCCCCAAGAAAAGACAAAACTGCAATATTTGTCAAATGCATACAAATTAGGAAAATAAATATACAAATAAATAGCTTTTTAAATATAAATTTAAATAGAGCTTTTCACATCAAGGTGTCCCAAATAGCTGCACAATACAATATCACAAATACAAAATTTAAACATATCAACTAAATACAAAGACACATTTTTTTAAGTGAGGATAGACAGATTGGAGATTACAAATTGAGTTCAAATTACCAAACCGAAAAAAAACAAAACAATCAAAAGTGTGATTTGAGGGACATATTTAAACTGTATAACAATATAACATTAGAACTGATTTTACTTTCAAGTAAAAGGAATACAAATATTAAAAAAAGACTAATTTATAAAAACAGACAAATATAAATGTGTAAACGGGCATGGGGGAATGAAGGTGTTGCCAGAGCACTACTGTTCATCCCTATATTTGTAACCTTCTGACGTGTGCCACACTCTGAAACAGTTACATTGCTTGTTCAAGCAGAAGGCTTTGTCATCACATCCTGGGCCACTGCAGTGAAAGTGGACTTTACTTCCCCTTTGGTTACTTTGTAGCACAAGTAACAGTTTCTTCTCTGTTCTGCAAGTTCAGGAATATAGTCAGCTAGGACGGATGAAGAGTTGCTGGTCTGTCAAGGTTGATTTGAGGGGCATACAATGGCACATCAGTATTTTTGTCAATGCTCCCCAGCTGACATGCCAGTTTCTCTCTGAATTCCAGCTGTGCGTATCTAGCAATTCTTGGAACACTTTCGTTCTTGGGATTTTGGGCTCGCCACTCCTGAAATATAATGTAGCTGTTCACTACCGCAATATCAATTAAATGAAAGAACAAGGTCTTCCACCACTTCAAGTACTTCATACACACATTGTACTTCTCGATTAGCTGATCTGATTTGCCAACACTTCCCATGTTCTAATTGTAGTCGTGGTTGCTGAACATCTTATGAAAGCCCATTTCCCATTCTCCTTGTTACAGCATCTGTTGCCCTGTGCAGTGTGAAAAGGACTGTCACAGTACGAGTATCCTTCCACTGCATGGCCAGGATGTTTCCTTCTTCGATACAATGCCATCTCATAGCTCCACATTTTGCCTTCATGTCCCACGTCTTGAAGTCCTTCAAAGACCTAGGAAACTGTCTCCTTTTTGGATTACAAGTTCCACAAGCCAAAAACCCACGTTGTCTCAGTTCAGCCAGCAACAGATGGGGACGTGTAGTAATTGTCAAACCAAAGATAGTAACCTTCGTTCACAAGTGGTTGAGACAATTGAAGCACTACTTTTTTTGCCAAGTCATATGTACGTCCCTCTTTACTGCCAGTGTACACATCAAAGTCATAGGTGTAGCCAGTATCAGAGCAGGCCAGCACCCACAGCTTGAAGCCCCAACACGTAGGTTTGTCCCTGATGTACTGCCTCATCCCAGATCTTCCCTTTGACTTCACCATATGTTTGTCAATAGACAGGTTCCTCTTTGGCTGGTAAAGTGCTTGGCAGGTGGTCTTTATGTGATCCAACAGGTAATGCAGCCTATGTAACCTGTCACTGTACTCCTCTTCATCCAGATGCACTACATGAAACACTGCAAGCAATGCCTGGAATCGTTTTCTGCACATGTAAGCACGTGCCCAGAGACTGTGTCGTAGAGGTGCTGTGCTCCAGTATCTGGAGACACGTGGCAATGGAGTTACACCCATATATATAATGAGGCCAATGAATTTCACCATCTCCTCCACTGTTACATCGACCCATGCTCCATGTGCATCACTGCAAGATGGTTCTTCAAGGATGTGACAAACCAAAATGCATTGGTGTACTCGCAGATCTTGGCGAGTATTGCAGTGGTGAAAAACAACATGAAGAAATCTATTGCTTTTTTCATTGATCCATGTGTCAGGTGGCTGAAGTCTATTCCGACTGGACAACAAGGTCTAAATGGGATTTGCTCAGGCACAGAGGGGTCTGCATCCTCTAAAAACAACTTGCAGGGAATCTGTTGGAGGGAAAAAATAAATATAAGTGTAATGCAATACTTTAGTGTAGCTAGTGTACATTTTTTATATTTTAATATTATTTGATAAACAAACAACTAACGAGTTTCTATTAAGACGTACAATTCAGTGCTTTACTGATACAATTAGTAAACGGCTTGGTGCATTTTGGTGGTTCCGATTACAACACACAACCAAAACAAACATGATCTATTAAAAAAAATAAAAATAAAAAAATAGCCTAAATGAAAACTCAAAGAACAACACACTTACACAAAGCAAGGAAACGCATATTTTACGTTTGAACACCATTGCTAGAATACTTTGTCAAAGGGCAGGGCAGCAGTGTGGAGTAGTGGTTAGGGCTCTGGACTCTTGACTGGAGGGTCGTGGTTTCAATCCCAGGTGGGGGACATTGCTGCTGTACCCTTGAGCAAGGTATTTTACCTAGATTGCTCCAGTAAAACCCAACTGTATAAATGGGTAATTGTATGTAAAAGTAATGTGATATCTTGTAACAATTGTAAGTTGCCCTGGATAAGGGCGTCTGCTAAGAAATAAATAATAAAAATAATATATATATACAGTACTGTGCAAAAGTTTTAGGCAGGTGTGAAAAAATGCTGTAAAGTAAGAATGCTTTCAAAAATAGACATGTTAATAGATTATATTTATCAATTAACTAAATGCAAAGTGAGTGAACAGAAGAAAAATCTAAATCAAATCCATATTTGGTGTGACCACCCTTTGCCTTCAAAACAGCATCAAGCATCAATTCTTCTAGGTACACTTGCACACAGTTTTTGAAGGAACTCGGCAGGTAGGTTGGCCCAAACATCTTGGAGAACTAACCATAGTTCTTCTGTGGATTTAGGCAGCCTCAGTTGCTTCTCTCTCTTCATGTAATCCCAGACAGACTCGATGATGTTGAGATCAGGGCTCTGTGGGGCCATACCATCACTTCCAGGACTCCTTGTTCTTCTTTACGCTGAAGATAGTTCTTAATGACTTTCGCTGTATGTTTAGGGTCGTTGTCATGCTGCAGAATAAATTTGGGGCCAATCAGATGCCTCCCTGATGGTATTGCATGATGGATAAGTATCTGCCTGTACTTCTCAGCATTGAGGAGACCATTAATTCTGACCAAATCCCCAACTCCATTTGCAGAAATGCAGCCCCAAACTTGCAAGGAACCTCCACCATGCTTCACTGTTGCCTGCAGACACTCATTCGTACCGCTCTCCAGCCCTTCGGCCAACAAACTGCCTTCTGCTACAGCCAAATATTTCAAATTTGGACTCATCAGTCCAGAGCACCTGCTGCCATTTTTCTGCACCCCAGTTCCTGTGATTTCGGCATAGTTGAGTCGCTGGCCTTGTTTCCAAGTCAGAGGTATGGCTTTTTGGCCGCAAGTCTTCCATGAAGGCCACTTCTGACCAGACTTCTCCGGACAGTAGATGGGTGTACCAGGGTCCCACTGTTTTCTGCCAGTTCTGAGCTGATGGCACTGCTGGACATCTTCCGATTGCGAAGGGAAGTAAGCATGATGTGTCTTTCATCTGCTGCAGTAAGTTTCCTTGGCCGACCACCGCGCTCACGGTCCTCAACGTTGTCTGTTTCTTTGTGCTTCTTCAAAAGAGCTTGGACAGCACATCTGGAAACCCCTGTCTGCCTTGAAATTTCTGCTTGGGAGAGACCTTGCTGATGCAGTATAACTACCTTGTGTCTTGTTGCTGTGCTCAGTCTTGCCATGGTGTATGACTTTTGACAGTAAACTGTCTTCAGCAACCTCACCTTGTTAGCTGAGTTTGGCTGTTCCTCACCCAGTTTTATTCCTCCTACACAGCTGTTTCTGTTTCAGTTAATGATGGTGTTTCAACCTACATATTGAATTGATGATCATTAGCACCTGTTTGGTATAATTGTTTAATCATACACCTGACTATATGCCTACAAAATCCCTGACTTTGTGCAAGTGTACCTAGAAGAATTGATGCTGTTTTGAAGGCAAAGGGTTGTCACACCAAATATGGATTTGATTTAGATTTTTCTTCTGTTCACTCACTTTGCATTTAGTTAATTGATAAATATAATCTATTAACATGTCTATTTTTGAAAGCATTCTTATTTTATAGCATTTTTTCACACCTGCCTAAAACTTTTGCACAGTACTGTATATATATTAATTACATTACACACACACACACACTTTAGTTTTTGGTTTTGTTTTTTACGCAACCTACCTTGATGATGATGCGCTGCATCTGGAAATAGAAGGGCCGTCTTCATTAGATGACTTCTCTGCTGATTCAATAATTAAGTATTCGTCAAGAAGATCTTCTGCTGGATCCTTCCCACCAGTGTTTTCAAAAACAACGCTCGACATTGTCAAGTGTCAATCCTCCTCTCCGTACAAATCGCTCCTCACTAACTTTTCTCCGTTTCGACTCCATTCTCTCACTACACACACTAAAAAGATCAAATTATGTCACCCACTCTCTGCACGATCAGGTTGAATTTAGTTGGTGTATACTCACTGAAAAGCCCTCATCACTACAAAATAGCTGAGATTTGTAGTTGGAGGTCTTAGGGTAATGCATAATAAAAAATAAAAAAAACCTTGTCACATTGGTAAAATAAACTGTCAATCACCCGTGTTTCCGCATCGATCGAAATCACAGCACGCTGTAAGCAACGTGTGGGTCTGTTACATAACTGAATTGTGTTATGGAATTGTAATATGGAGTATGTTAAATCATTAAACCAAAATACTCACTTTAGTTTTGTTTCCTGTCTGATTGAAATTAGTTATTACAGTTGACTACTGTACGTTTGTTCCCTTCATTACCATGCACCCAAAACTATAGATGTTGTAAATGCAGACAGCTTGTCCCCACACCTGATGGTTAAATCTCCTGTACCATACACAGTACTTTATCCTGCTTTCTCAACTTACATCAAATAGTGGTTAATACAGGTAGCAGGTATCAAGCACTACATTATTTATGTGCTGGAAATGGAGTTGAGATCACCACACCCCCTCTCAAAATACCAACAGCCTGGTATGTTATCAAACATGCCACCAATATCAATGCTTCCACTGCCCTGTGTTAAAGATGTTGAGCACAGTAATTGTTACCACCTTCAGAAAGAAGGGCCAATATATGCAATTTCTAATTCTTCACAAACCATTCTTGAATCAACGAAGTTGGCTGGATTTAGACGAGACAGGGGATGTAACCGGGTATAGTCCATAGAAATATTTATCAAAGTACTGTGGGCAGTGCAAAATGGTCTATTCCCTTTAATTCACATATTCACATGACTGGACCTCATTTTAGGTTAACAAGTAAACAGTCATGGCAGACAGGAATGCATAACTGTGTTGATGAACATTTGGACTTAAATATTCATGTAGGTCACAGGCAAAGTGCTTGTAGTGCTGTAGAGGCCTTCTATGAAAATAATCCAGACAGGCAAAAGTCAAGCAACACAACAGTGCTGAGAATCATAGGGATATAACGATACACTAATGTCATGATACGATATGCATCACGATACATGCATTGCGGCTGCTTGTATGATGCATAACAAGATCAAGTGATCATTTAAAATGTTGGACTATTTTGTTAAGACAAAAATTAAGGACAGTTAAAAAGTTTTCATCACACCAACTATGAAAGACATTTATTCTTCATTCAAGAACCACTTGAGCTACAATGAGCTGTGTTGTGCCTTTGGTCTTATGTTACAAAAGATATATACCTCTATTATGGTATGATATCATGTAAAGAAAGCATCATGATTCATCGACACATAATGAATCGTTACACTCCTAATTAGGATGAGTCAGGGCAGTTCAAACATTCTGTAGTAACTTTTTTTGTATTTGCATGGCATGTATCTCATTACACTGTATAACCATCCTTTAGGAACCTAACGCAATCTGTACGTTTAGTGCAGCTGTCCCTGAACTCTGAACAATAGCAAATGTAACCTTCCTGGAAATACTTTTGGATCAATTTTTTATTGACCTTCATTTGAGAACAACTGTTTGGATGTCATAAGATTTGGATGTAAAAAGATGCAGCTAGATGAAATGGTTTATTTTCTTGAGACAAACGTTATTGTATTAAAAAAAGAAAGTTCAACAGGAACTAAGCAGTAGTGTCTAAAAGCAACACTTACCTTTTTAATAATTATACAAGCTTCAAGTATCAAATGGTGAACTGTAGTAAATCAATGTTTTATATAGTAAAAAGACAACAGGCCACTTCAAAGCAAAATTGATCTGCATGTTCAGGAATTCAATTATTTTTTGTCTTTTGTACAGTTAGCATCAAGTTTACAAAATATTTGAGCACAAAAAATCAATAAAATAAAACTGTCTTAAAACACTTATCCTATTACATAATTTTGCTTGTCAGTTATCTAACTGTCATGTACAACTATCAATTAAACTAATTTAAAAGTGATATTTTGATTGGTAAGGAAACGTACCAAACAATATACAAAAGCATTGGCAAAACTAATTTAGGCTTAAACAAAATCAGTTAAAACTTAAACTCTTAAAAGCTTTTGCCGTTACAAAGGAAAAATATCACACACTAAAGTTTGTTACGAAAATAGTTTATTAAAAACAAATCCCTAAAGCTCAAATGTTGGAGGAGATTTTACCTTTTTAATTTAAAAATGATAGAAACTGCTCATTTCCTATGTTTTGTAAACATTTAAAAGTAAAAAAAAAAAAAAAAAAAAAAAAAAAAGTTACAGCAAATGGGTGTTGTTTTTTTTTTTAATTTGTATTAATTCTTAGTTAATTTTGAACCTATTTTCTTGAAACACATGGGGGATGTTAACAAAATGCTTACAAGGTTCCCCCAAAAAAACTACAAAGAGGTGTTGAGTGGCATAAGCAAATATACAGTATTTTATACAACATTCAAGCTCAGAAGGGGACACTGTGGCTCACAAGGGCAGCGCTCCACATCTGCCCTACAGTTCATTTTCTAGCTCTGAGCCTCGTCAGGCTTTTCTGGTTGTTCAGTAGATGATGTGGGCTCAGCCACTGGCTCAGCTGCTGATTCATTCACCGACTCCATCGCTGGCTCAGCAGCCACCTCAGAAACCTTTGACTCAGAATCTGGTATAGTCAGTTCTTTGATGGAGTCTGTGGCTTCCTCTGTATTATTTGAGTCACGGTATTTGTCAGTGCTCTCCGAATCAGCCATTTCAGGTTTCTCCCTTCCACGGTTGTCATCTTTGTCCCTACGAGACTCCCCATCCCTAGAATTCCGATCTCGGTCTCTGTCTCTCTCTCTATGCCCACTAGACCGTCTGTTCCTGTCCTCCAAGTCTCTGTTTCTGTCGGGTTCCATGCTCCTTCCCCAATCCCTTCTATCTCGTCCTCCGCCAGGGCGTTCATAGTCATCATGGCGGTTGCTATAGCGATCCCGACCTTCAGGCTCACCTCGCCCGCCCCCACCAAAGGGCCGCCTTCCAAACCGCTCCTGGTCTCGCTCTCTTCCTGGAGGGAAACCTTGTCTATCATTTCTAAACTGCCTCCGCCCCGTCTTCTGGCCCCTCAGGACCTCTTGGACCCCCTGCACCTCCAGGACCACCGGGCCTGGTCTGACAAAAGGACCATGTGGTGAAAAGGGGCCCCGGAGTCCGGGAGGGGGGAGCATGCCAAATCCTCCTGGTCCAGGTGGAGGACCTCTATGCATGAGCTGTGGAGGCATGGGCATATTAGGACGAGGTGGAAGGAGTGAAAACCTTTGCAGGTGAGGTGGTGGCACTCCAGGAGGCCTCTGAAGAGGTATCATCCCAGGCCTTGCTCCTAAAAGACCCCCGGATGGAGGATGAAGGCCCATCACTGGCCCCCCGGGAGCTCCTGCTTGGTTACCTGTGGGCAAAACGATTCATAAAGTGAGACCACTCAATATCGACTGACCTTCAACCAACCATTATTACAAAGATAACAAATCCTACATGTCTGAATATTTGAAAGAGCTTAGGTTCAAAAGTGGAACTATGCTTAAGAAGCTTTATTTCAAAATGTGCCCATACTGGAGTTTGTGCAGCGACATCCCTATAGTCTGAAGGCAATTAAATCAAAATTACCTGGCTAAAATGCCAACATGTACTCTAAAAACAGTGAAGAAATTTTTTTTTTTTACATATATACACATACATATATTTACACTACCGTTCAAAAGTTTGGGGTCACTTAGAAATTTCCTTGTTTTCGAAAGAAAAGCAAATTTTTTGTCCATTAAAATAACATCAAATTGATCAGAAATACAGTGTAGACATTGTTAATGTTGTAAATGACTATTGTAGCTGGAAACGGCTGATTTGTAATGGAATATCTACATAAGCGTACAGAGGCCCATTATCAGCAACCATCAGTCCTGTGTTCTAATGGCACTTTGTGTTTGCTAATCCAAGTTTATCATTTTAAAAGGCTAATTGATCATTAGAAAACCCTTTTGCAATTATGTTAGCACAGCTGAAAACTGTTGTGCTGATTAAAGAAGCAATAAAACTGGCCTTCTTTAGACTAGTTGAGTATCTAGAGCATCAGCAATTGTGGGTTCGATTACAGGCTCAAAATGGCCAGAAACAAAGAACTTTCTTTTGAAACTCGTCAGTCTATTCTTGTTCTGAGAAATAAAGGCTATTCCATGCAGAAATTGCCAAGAAACTGAAGATCTCGCACAACACTGTGTACTACTCCCTTCACAGAACAGCAAACTGGCTCTAACCAGAATAGAAAGAGGAGTGGGAGGCCCCGTGCACAACTGAGCAAGAGGACAAATACATTAGCGTGTCTAGTTTGAGAAACAGACGCCTCACAGGTCCTCAACTGGCAGCTTCATTAAATAGTACCCGCAAAACATCAGTCTCAACGTCAACAGTGAAGAGGTGACTCCGAGATGCTGGGCTTCTAGGCAGAGTTGCAAAGAAAAAGCCATATCTCAGACTGGCCAATAAAAAGAAAAGATTAAGATGGGCAAAAGAACACAGACACTGGACAGAGGAAGATTGGAAAAAAGTGTTATGGACAGACGAATCTAAGTTTGAGGTGTTCGGATCACAAAGAAGAACATTCGTGAGACGAGACCAAATGAAAAGATGCTGGAGGAGTGCTTGACGCCATCTGTCAAACATGGTGGAGGCAATGTGATGGTCTGGGGGTGCTTTGGTGGTGGTAAAGTAGGAGATTTGTACAGGGTAAAAGGGATCTTGAAGAAGGAAGGCTATCACTCCATTTTGCAACACCATGCCATACCCTGTGGACGGCGCTGATTGGAGCCAATTTCCTCCTACAACAGGACAATGACCCAAAGCACAGCTCCAAACTATGCAAGAACTATTTAGGAAGAAGCAGTCAGCTGGTATTCTGTCTATAATGGAGTGGCCAGCACAGTCACCTGATCTCAACCCTATTGAGCTGTTGTGGGAGCAGCTTGACCGTGATGGTAATGTAAGAAGTGCCCATCAAGCCAATCCAACTTGTGGGAGGTGCTTCAGGAAGCATGGGGTGAAATCTTTTCAGATTACCTCAACAAATTGACAACTAGAATGCCAAAGGTCTGCAAGGCTGTAATTGCTGCAAATGGAGGATTCTTTGATGAAAGCAAAGTTTGAAGGACACAATTATTATTTCAATTAAAAATCATTATTTCTAACCTTGTCAATGACTATATTTCCTATTCATTTTGCTATATTTCCTATTCAAACTCATGGAAAACAAGGAAATTTCTAAGTGACCCCAAACTTTTGAACGGTAGTGTATATATATATATATATATATATATATATATATATATATATATATATATATATATAGAGGATATAGATATGTGCATATATATACGAAACGCATAAGCAGCTGGCAATATATTGAGCTATATATATATATATATATATATATATATATATATATATATATATATATATATATATATATATATAAATAAAATAAATGTTATTAGCTCAAGCAACATCACTGGCTCCCCTTTTCTTGTGTTGGACATATTTTGCTCAATTATATGCAGAATAAAAGCTACCACTTTAACCCCTTCCTTTCATAAAGCAAAAACAACTGCTTTCCTAACCAGTGACATGCTTTGACCACAGATATAAAATGACCTAGGAAATAAGACATGCAGAGATTTATTTTGGTATCTACAACCCCTTTAAACTTTTATATATACTGTTTTGTCTTGACAAACAGTAATATTAAATAGGTACATTTCAGTTTGTTGTTTTATCTATAGCACACCCCCCTCCCCTCCCCCCAGTAGATTTGAATTAAAGCACAATATCAGAAATCACACCTGAAGACTTATTGTCATTGTTTGATCTAGACTTACCAAGAGCACCCATAGGTTGTGGTAAAGACACAGGAAGGTTGGGAGAAGTTAGTCCTGGATTCATGCCTGGACTTTGTCCTGGTAAAGAACCGTAATGTTTTGCACCTTCAGCAGACTCTGCATTATTTCTCGGGCCAGTAAGAACTGTTGAGATGGCGTTCCCACCTGAAGAATCATTTTTTGGGTCTGCTGTTGAACTTCTAAGGGAAACAGCTATAAAAAATAAATAAATAAATAAATAAATAAATAATAATAATAATAATAATAATAATAAAGGATTAATATATACAGTACTGTGCAAAAGTTTTAGGCAGGTGTGAAAAAATACTGTAAAGTAAGAATGCTTTCAAAAGGACATGTTAATAGATTATATTTATCAATTAACTAAATGCAAAGTGAGTGAACAGAAGAAAAATCTAAATCAAATCCATATTTGGTGTGACCACCTTTTGCCTTCAAAACAGCATCAATTCTTCTAGGTACACTTGCACAAAGTCAGGGATTTTGTAGGCATATAGTCAGGTGTATGATTAAACAATTATACCAAACAGGTGCTAATGATCATCAATTCAATATGTAGGTTGAAACACCATCATTAACTGAAACAGAAACAGCTGTGTAGGAGGAATAAAACTGGGTGAGGAACAGCCAAACTCAGCTAACAAGGTGAGGTTGCTGAAGACAGTTTACTGTCAAAAGTCATACACCATGGCAAGACTGAGCACAGCAAGAAGACACAAGGTAGTTATACTGCATCAGCAAGGTCTCTCCCAGGCAGAAATTTCAAGGCAGACAGGGGTTTCCAGATGTGCTGTCCAAGCTCTTTTGAAGAAGCACAAAGAAACGGGCAACGTTGAGGACCGTAGACGCAGTGGTCGGCCAAGGAAACTTACTGCAGCAGATGAAAGACACATCATGCTTACTTCCCTTCGCAATCGGAAGATGTCCAGCAGTGCCATCAGCTCAGAATTGGCAGAAAACAGTGGGACCCTGGTACACCCATCTACTGTCCGGAGAAGTCTGGTCAGAAGTGGCCTTCATGGAAGACTTGCGGCCAAAAAGCCATACCCGACGCGGGAAACAAGGCCAAGCGACTCAACTATGCACGAAAACACAGGCACTGGGGTGCAGAAAAATGGCAGCAGGTGCTCTGGACTGATGAGTCCAAATTTGAAATATTTGGCTGTAGCAGAAGGCAGTTTGTTCGCCGAAGGGCTGGAGAGCGGTACACGAATGAGTGTCTGCAGGCAACAGTGAAGCATGGTGGAGGTTCCTTGCAAGTTTGGGGCTGCATTTCTGCAAATGGATTTGGGGATTTGGTCAGAATTAATGGTCTCCTCAATGCTAAGAAGTACAGGCTGATACTTATCCATCATGCAATACCATCAGGGAGGCATCTGATTGGCCCCAAATTTATTCTGCAGCATGACAACGACCCCAAACATACAGCGAAAGTCATTAAGAACTATCTTCAGCGTAAAGAAGAACAAGGAGTCCTGGAAGTGATGGTATGGCCCCCACAGAGCCCTGATCTCAACATCATCGAGTCTGTCTGGGATTACATGAAGAGAGAGAAGCAACTGAGGCTGCCTAAATCCACAGAAGAACTGTGGTTAGTTCTCCAAGATGTTTGGGCCAACCTACCTGCCGAAGTTCCTTCAAAAACTGTGCAAGTGTACCTAGAAGAATTGATGCTGTTTTGAAGGCAAAGGGTGGTCACACCAAATATTGATTTGATGTAGATTTTTCTTCTGTTCACTCACTTTGCATTTTGTTAATTGATAAATATCAACTATTAACATGTCTATTTTTGAAAGCATTCTTACTTTACAGCATTTTTTCACACCTGCCTAAAACTTTTGCACAGTATATATATATATATATATATATATATATATATATATATATATATAACAGAGAGAATAATCTCCTATCATGTTTTATGCAATTTTCCTCCACGAGAAGGCACATTCAGCCATAATGTTCTGTACAATACATTTTGGTTGTCAAGACAAATAAATAAATAAATAAATACATACATACATACAAAAAAAAGTCCACCCCACTACCCACTGCCTGAAAAAACTTGACACTGTGCCCATTTTTTGCAGTTACTAAGTTAAAATACATCAGTGTTTTAACTTAGAGAAGTATTAGTTTTGCAGCTTTGTCACTCACATCTTGCATTGCAAAGCTAGCTACCTTGCACAAGTATAACGCACACTGGTGCTCCATGTCAATATTACACAAAACACCTAAACTGAAGGGAAAGTCTGTGATGAACATTGGAAGCGATCATTGGTTGATCAGGTTGTACTTCTCTTACAATACCTGTTTTATTAAATACTCTAACATTATGCAATTGTTTTGCAAATACATACGGTCAAATAAGCCACAGTCTAACTATCTGCATTTTAATAAGCATACAGTAATACACATATACCGAGCATCAAAAGAAACTTATCACTATTATAACACATTTATTTTCGAAAAAAAATTAAGGTTTATAAAATGATGGACATTGACTAAATGTTTTGGTTTCTTTTTAAATCACTCAATCATTCATCCTTGACCATGACATGCTCGAGTGACTATGACTGAAGGAAATGCACATAATTCACCTAATTAGTAAGGCAGTTGATTGGACAATGGATATGGAGTGATTTCAGCTGTTGAATTGCAAGCTTGAATAAAAGCAATAAAGAAAATCACAGAAAAAAACAATATGCCATGTCTGTCAAGAGAGCAGTGCATGTTAGAGGCTGGACTAGGGCAGCGTACTGTGGCTCACCGTCTTGGGTGCTCACAGCCAGCAATGTCAAACTTGGCGAGACACTATAACCAGACACACTGTCAATGACAGGCCACAAACTGGGAGTCCAAGAGTCACAACACCTGCCCAAAATCGACAGATCATTTTGCCGCATCTTCATGATGTCAATTGTTAAATCAGCACAATAAAAAGTCACTGCACCTGCTCTAGTGAATTTTATCCAAACGTAAGTGATAAGTTTCTTTTGAAGCTCAAATATAAGTGATACGTTTCTTTTGATGCTCAGTATACATTATTTTACTAAACGAAGAGGGCTGTGCAGTTTGTAAGAATAGTTATGTGACAGTTACTGTACGTTAAAACTCTGGTTACTTCTCTAGGCCTCTCTCCCTGGAGTTCCCTCTAATTTTTCCCTTTCCCGCAATCATATTTGCTGACCATTTCATTACCGATCAAAATTAAACTACAATATATAGCTTGTTACTCTTACTGACTATGATAAACTACATCAGCCATTATATCTACAGGACTGAAATGTTAATAAAGGCTTAAACCAAAATATGAAGTACACTATGGGTAATGTGAAGTACAAAAACAAGACTTCAGAAAAACTAACTTGAAAACTACATTAACTATAGCTAAACAGACTGTGAACACATTTGAAAAATCATTTTACATCATATATATATTAACAAGGAATCAGTACTAGTATAAAATAATTTGAACCTATTTAGTTCTTATATTTAGTGTTTCGTACCTGAAAGATAATTTAGACTGTTGAAACAGCATCACCTTACTTCATAACACTGTTTCCACTTATTTGGTCTAGAACTTTCAGAGAGCTGGGCGCAAATTTACCAGACTGTCAGAAAAGAATGGAAATCAGCCAAAAAAATTCTTAAGAATCTCAGTG
Organism: Acipenser oxyrinchus oxyrinchus; assembly: GCA_030684275.1. Classification (NCBI taxonomy): domain Eukaryota; kingdom Metazoa; phylum Chordata; class Actinopteri; order Acipenseriformes; family Acipenseridae; genus Acipenser; species Acipenser oxyrinchus. The sequence goes on from CM060253.1 coordinate 17,493,011, forward strand.
TTCGTACGCTAGTCTGGAAAAAGTATGGAAAAATGCCAAACTGATTTCCAGGGCTTGAACATCCATGTCTCTGTTATGAAAGTCTTGAAAAAGTCTGGAATTTTTACTAGTATCACGGGGGAATGAAAATAATTCAGCGATTATTTTTTCATTATTAAATAACTGATCTCGAAAGCAGGTCAGCAGCTCTAGCGGCAAATGACACCAGGCAATTTACCAGTAGCAACTAGCAACACCCCTGACAACTCAAACAATCCTATCCAGTCAGCGCACTGGTATATGTCACATGACTCTGTCTGCTCTAGTGAAACAAAGTAAAATGGACACTACGACAGCCAAAATACACTACCGGTCAAAAGTTTTAGAACACCCCCATTTTTCCAGTTTTTATTGAAATTTAAGCAGTTCAAGTCCAGTGAATAACCTGAAATGGTACAAAGGTAAGCGGTAAACTGCCAGAGGTTAAAAAAAGTTTAGGTTACCAAAACTGAAAAATAATGTACATTTCAGAGTTATACAAAAAGGCCTTTTCAGGGAACAAGTAATGGGTTAACAACTTACAGCTATTCTGCAGCAATGGAAGTAAATTAAGCCTTGAAAGTTGATGCTAACAATTCCTACAGGTGTCCCAACTTTTGTTGATTACTTACAAACCCTCTGTCTGTATAAAAGCAGTGTTGGAACAGACTGTGTTACTACACCCTCTTAAGCATTATTTGGACAGTATTGTACTGCAGGAAGTAGTATATTGCTATCATAATGGTGAGAAAAGGCAATTAACAAAGGAAGACAGACAGACCATTATAACCCTTAAAAGTGAAGGTCTTTCCTTTAGAGAAATTGCAAAGAAAGCCAAGGTGTCAGTGAGTACAGTTTCCTACACCATCAAAAGGCACTTGGAAACTGGAGGAAACTCTGACAGGAAGAGGTCTGGCAGACCCAAAGCCACAACAGAATCAGAAGACAAGTTTCTGAGAGTCAACAGCTTGCGTGATAGGCGGCTCACAGGACAACAGCTTCAAGCACAGCTTAACACTGGTCGAAGTAAGCAAGTCTCAGTTTCAACTGTGAAGAGAAGACTTCGAGCTGCAGGTTTGACAGGTCGAGTGGCAGTAAGAAAGCCATTGCCAAGATGGCAAAATAAGAAAAAGAGGCTTGCCTGGGCCATGAAGCACCGCCAGTGGACTACTGAAGACTGGAAGGTGGTCTTATGGACCGATGAATCAAAATTTGAAATCTTCAGTTCATCACGCAGGGTTTTTGCACGTCGAGTAGGCGAAAGGATGGTTCCTCAGTGTGTGACACCAACTGTCAAACATGGAGGAGGAAGCGTGATGGTCTGGGGCTCTTTGCTGGATCCAGAATCGGCGACTTGCACAGAGTGAGTGGCACCCTGAACCAAAACGGCTACCACAGCATTTTGCAGCGCCATGCAATACCCTCTGGTATACGCCTAGTTGGTCAGGGGTTCATCCTACAGCAAGATAATGACCCAAAACATACCTCCAGGCTATGTCAGAACTACCTTAGAAGAAAAGAACAAGACGGTAGGCTACAAATCATGGAATGGCCAGCACAGTCTCCGGACTTAAACCCCATCGAGCTGGTTTGGGATGAACTGGACAGAAGGGTGAAAGCAAAGCAACCTACAAGTGCAACACATTTGTGGGAACTTCTGCAACAGTGTTGGGAAGAACTTTCCGAACAATATTTGATTTCCATTGTAGAAAGAATGCCACGAGTGTGTTCGGCTGTTATATCTGCAAAAGGTGGCTACTTTGTTGAGTCAAAAATATAGATTAAATTTTGTTAAACAAAACGATTCCATGATTTCTTTTTTATCTCCAATTGTTTATTTGTTCTATGCTTTAATTTCAGAGTACATTGAGACATTAAACTGCATAAATTTCAATAAAAACTGGAAAAATGGAGGTGTTCTAAAACTTTTGACCGGTAGTGTATATACATTTATATTGAAGGCTATGATTTTTTTAAACAAAGTTAGACTGGAATTACAAGCTACTGTACTCCGCTCACGAAGATTCATATTTTGTTATCTTGTTGTTACCTTTATTAAATCAAAGTTATTTCCCAACCCAGTCACGGGTCCAAACCGTCAGCCGAGTGTAGATACGCTATTTACATCCTTGCTACATGGCCTTCATTATACGATTAAATACTGATAAAAAAAAATAAATCATCAAACTGCTGCTGATGTTGGCTCGTACAGCTCTATGCAACCAGTATGGCAAAGCAGCATTGATGTGTTTATTTTCTTTTTTTAAATTAACATTTACAATTGAAACAAAACAAACTTTGTTGATGTGCTTTGTTTGGGGGTGACTTCCTTAACTTACTCCAGCAGCTTACATTGTTAGTTTTGGATTGTCCTTTTACTATAGCGAACAAAAGGCTTTGGAACCACACAGGGTTGTTATAGCAAGGGTGTACTGTATTTAGTATTTGACTTGTATGTTTAATATACGACACTTGCACATTAACATATAATGCGTGCACATTTGTTGTTTCTTTTTTTTTTTTTCACCTCCCATAGTGTTCAACATTTAACAGAGGGTATAAAGAAGTTTGGATCAGAATCCAATAGCAACCCTTACAAAAAAATAATATAGTGCAAGTATACTTGTGCCAAAATTGTCTGGTTTTAGTATACTATTGGTACCAATATAGTATCCTATTTTGGCACAAGTATACTTGCAGTATACACATTTTTATATTCTCTTTGTAAATAATAATAATAATAATAAAATAATAATCTATTTTATATAGCGCCTTTCATATTGGACCACCATCACAAAGCGCTTTACAAGATACAAGACTAGGGTGTGTGAAATATGCATCAGCTGCAGAGTCACTTACAACAACGTCTCACCCGAAAGACAGCACAAGGAGGTTAAGTGACTTGCTCAGGGTCACACAATGAGTCAGTGGCTGAGCTGGGATTTGAACTGGGGACCTCCAGGTTATAAGCTCTTTTCTTTAACCACTGGACCAGACAGCCTCCTATAATGCAACGTAATTCTCAAATATTGGAAATTTCTAAGATTGTATCTTACTTCTTTTTTGCATACCTGCATTGTCTCTTGCTAGATATGCACCTCCAGATTCTGACAAATACTTTTAGAAAACCAGGAGCAAATTCTGCTCTTGATCAAAAATCTATAATGCTCTGCGGCTGCCCGCCTATGTGGAGAACAATCAAAAAACTAGAAGAAACTAACTTAAACACAAGTCTGGAAAAACAAATGGAAGTCTGGAAAAAGTATGGCATTTTGATGTTGAAAAGTGTATGAACCCTGATCTCATCACCGTGCATAGTATGAGTGGGTCTTATAAAAATGCATTCGATCAAAATCTGTTTAGCAAATACCCAATAGGAAACTTACATGTTTGGATGTTTGTGACTGGATTAGGAAGTAAAGGTGCTCCAGATCCAATTGGAGGCATAGCACCAGGAGGGAGAAAACCTGCAGAAAGCAAAACCAAGTCAGCTTAGTGAAAAACACAAATCTTCAGTTTCACTTGAGTTAACCATGAATTTTGCTTAAGGAAACTGAAGCCCAAATAATGCATCCAGTTGGAAAGGGGCTAGAGTAGGACTATTGAATACCACAACCATGTATGGAAGGCAATAGGACATAGGTTTAAAGGAGTGCTTATCTGGAGCACTAGTTGAGATTTTGTTTAGTTATTCTCCAATAAGCAGGGTCACTTTCAAAGCTACAGACCATTTAAAAAGAACAGTTTCACAAACAGTAATGCCTGACTTGGGAATTGACAGAGATTCCTGAAAGATGGGTTTCCCATTATAGAGGGTTCTCTCCAGGCTCCATGTCAGGAAACAGACTGCTCCACAAGAGGTTGAGGAGGTGTGCTTATTCACTAGATTTAGCCTGATTAGTTTCTTTGCCGGTACAGGGCTGTTAGCTATTTTGCTTACTCGACAAGTTTTAAAAATCAACTGTGGTATTATGGCGATTATATGTCAATGGAGACATGGAATGTTAATGGTATCCTAAACATGCCACAATATTTACCAGACTAAATTGTTTCTTTAGTTTTAATCCAATTAAAAGTCACTCAGTACAAGAACATCATTACTACAAAATTCCACAAAAAAGAAGAAATATCTGACTGACTTATGTTGCTATATTAAAACTTAAAATGCTAGTTACAATGTTCTTACTCTCAAATCAGCAAAATTTGTGTCAGAATACAGAAAAATCTGCATTAACCCTTTGCGGTTATTCCTATCAGGTCCATTGTCGGACCTGTCCGACATCATCCAAAAAACGGAAAAAAGCTGAGAAAACCATTCAATGGCCGAGTGGGAGCGAAAGGAGCCGAGACAAGCCGATAAATAAAAAAATAAAAAAATAAATAAATTAGAAAATAAATTAGACCTGGCGAGCCTGACACACAATTAATAAATGGACTGCAAAGGGTTAAGGGACATCTGAACTAAGTGGTCACCTGTTCTTAACACCCAGTAAACCTATGACAGATGCACCTTGAATAAGCAGCCACAAATATTCAGACTTGTTTTCAAATGAGTTAACCAAAGCACCTGGAGGCATCTGCAGAGGGTTAAAGCCAGGCCGCATGAAGGGAGGAGGAGGAGGGACCCCTGGAGGAAATCCCGGAGGAGGGATTCCCATGTGACTTGGGAAACTCGGAGGCTGTAGCGCACCAACAGCCTGCATTGGCTGAACTCCAGGAACCTGAATTTCAAAATAAGAACATGGTGTTTAAGTTAAAAAAGGGAAAGAATTATTACACGTCAATGATTAACACTTCGTGAAAAGGTTTGACATAGACAGAAGGCACTGATTTATCAATCATGCGTACAGACAAACTTGAATACAGCTTGCAACAAAAGTCAAATCCCCACCTTCCAACCCTCGATTTGCCTATACTCTTTTGCACATCATTACTTATGGTTCTCCCCAGGAATTCTGTAGAGCTGGGTGGCTGAGCATTATAGCCAGGACCACTTTTAATAGAAAAATAAAATTGCCTTACCTTAAATATATAATAAGACAAATCACTTTAATAATAAGAAGAAATAGAATAATCCACTCTAATTTGTACACATGCTACTCTACTCCATTTACCTCATGATCCTTTATAATCTTTTTGTGTTTCTGGCAGAGCTTGCACATAATACTTGCACATCAATTCCTTTCTGTAAAAAGCCATTTCCATTTTCCCCCCCCAGATAACATCATACCCACAATCACGATGTTTCTTTATTTTGACACACTGGCCCCTCTTGCTGTTCCTCTAATTCGCTTTCTAACAGGTGGCTTTTCACTGAGTATTGGATTGCTCTTTTTCATCATTCATTTCGGTTTGGTAATTTCCACATTCATTGTCACTATTTTTGCTTAGAAAATAGGTTATTTTTTTCAGTCATTGTAACGTTTCAGCCTCAAAGTGCTTCAAACAGATAACCCACCCCTTCCACACTCCGATTGGTTCAATGTGGTGTCAAGACATAACACAGCAACACCGCGATCATGTGGTTTCAATATTTGTTTTTTTTTCACCCAGCGCGTGCAAGTGATCAAGTCTGCTAGCAGCACAATCCATCCTTATCGTTAAAGGCACAGCAGCATCTGCAAGTCGGGTAGTTCTGGGTTTTTCAGCTGGGCGACGACAGCCACTTAGCTGGGCGGCCCACCCGGCTGAAAAAGCCTGGGGAGAACCCTGGTGTATGCAATAAACTCATTACTTTCTGTTGCTTCCTTGTAAGGTTACATATAAAAGATACTGTTGATCTATAATATTGTAAATCAGTGATGCTGATCATGGGGAAATTAGCCACCCCTGAGGCAAAAAAATATGAGCACTGTTTGGATCTGCTACTGTTTGTATAACATAATCCTTTATGGTTTTTAGTACATCTAATATTACATTTTACAGATTTTACCTGTATTGGGGCAGCTATCGGAGCATCTCCAACCTGTGTAGCTTCTGAACCCCCATTTTGAGATACCTCATCAGTTTTCTCAGAATCATTTGAATGATTTTTCCACTCTGAACAAAGAGATCAAATACAGAGTTAAAAAGAATATCCCCACTTCAAAGCTGCCAATTTATAAAAAATAAACCTCACAGGAATCAGGAGTACGAGTTACACCTAACAAAGCACCTACTTTTACGTTTGAGAAAACCCACCTGCTCACACGCATTATATAGAGGGGGGCTTTAATCAATTGCCTGCAATGGAGCATAAACCCTGCAGAGCAATAAAGAACCTCTAAACTGAAATTCCTGCGAAGTACAAATTCTGAGCATCAGTGTGACCAAATAATAATGCAACAGCCACATTCTATCTTGCAGTCCGCTACGCTACACTAGCCCAGCAGCTGCATGGGTAAGGATCAGCCCTATTCACTACCATTTAGAAAACAATATGCCTGAAATTGTTATCAGTAATTCCCCAGTTAGTGATGTAAAATCCAGAGCAAAAATCACAACGTAGATTCATTCACTCATGTTGTCTGATCAACTTCTGTCTAAACTATTCATATGTTGAAAGTAGTTAAAGTGAATTAAGCTATAGCCGCATAGCTTCTTGTCTTATCTTTTAGTCACACTAAATGGTCTTTAACTAATGTAACTTGAAAATAACACAGAATTCAAGTGATGTGTAATAGCCATGTAATACACCCACAGTAGAGAATCTGAGCCAAAAAATATAAATGATCATCCAATTTCCACAGTAACGCTGCTTATAATTTGAAGGACCAATTTCTTTTCACCACTGGTGAGGGGACTTTCTTCTCAAAAGATACAGACCACTCTTTCAGGATCATCTGCCCAAATAGATCTACAAATATGCACACACAGTTTGACAACAAATACAAATAATTCCCTTTTTATAGGCACTGGAGCCTCTCTCTCATTGGCAGCTGACAAAAGGACGATAAAAAACCATCATATCATTGAAAAAAAATTAATAAATAACTCCTCGAACAAATGAGCTTTCAACAGTTAGTCAAGGACTTCTGGTCAAGCTTTATTTCAATGGTCACTCTTATTTTATTAATAGAACTAGCTAATTAACCCTTTGCGGTCCATTGTCGGACTGGGTCCGACATTGCAATTATTCCTATCAGGTCCATTGTCGGACCCTGTCCGACATCATCCAAAAAACGCAAAAAACGCAAAAAAGTCGTTTTTTCTCCGAAAAGACGAAAACCATTCAATGGCGAATGGGAGCGAAAAAGAGCGAGACAAGCCGATAAAAAAAAAAAGGCGTATCTCATGAATAGTCATACTTGCCCCTGGCATCAGATAGGGGCGGTCATAAGGAAACAAGCTGGTTGTTACTGTATCAGCACACAGAGACTATCACGGGCATTTGCAGAGCTTTTTCGAGATGTTATAGCAATAAAATAATGACTTGGATTGCATTATTGAGGAGTTTGGTGATATAACGAGTCATCAGGAGGCTATTATTATTATTTATTTGTTAGCATATGTGAAAGCGATAGCGAACGAAAGGGTGGGGCGGGGCTGGAGATGCCTAGTGAGTGCTTTGTTGATATGCAGGGCCATTTAAACCCGTTTGACTGTGGAAAAAAATACTTTTAAACAGCGCGTCTAAAATTAACTGCGCGTGTGAAAATAAATTAGACCTGGCGAGCCTGACGCACAATTAATAAATGGACTGCAAAGGGTTAATAAAGTAACTGTGGCAGAGCAGGGCTCTGCCCTTGGAAATACTGGCAGGGATGGAGTTAAATTCTCCTCCCTGCCCAGGTTGATTGTGTCAGGTGGGTGCAATCAAGCAATCAATCATCCAATTAAGCACCCAGGCACCTGGCATAAAAGGAGGCCTCAGCCTCCCATTTGGGGGAGAGTTCTAGGAGAGGAAGCAACTGTGGTTTTCTGTGTGTGCCTTTTTTTTTTTTTTTTTTGCTAACCAGTGAAGGCAACGCCCAGCCTGGAAGCCTTATTGTTGTAAGTTTGTTTTGTGCTTTTTGTCTATTATTTCTGTTTAAAACCCTTTTTGTTTGGCCCTCGTGCCGGTTTATTTTGTATTTTTTATGTATTAAAAGCTTTATTTTTGAACTTTTCACACTGTCTCTGAGTCTCAACCTCTGTCATCCTGTCACAGTAACTTACTAGAGATTTGAGAACATTCTTAGTAATCTAGTTATTAACAGTTAATGTTAACTACTGTGCTCATGTCTAACAAATTAGATGCATTACCTGGACATAGTGTTTCATTGTCTAAAATGCCTCCTTCACAAAAGCTAGCCAGATCTTCTGTTTTCACTTTAGCCCAAGGAATATATGTCACACCTAGATCCACATCCCAGTACTGCTTGTATTCAGGTTTTATTCCTTTGTTCAATGCCCAAGCAATCTACAAAAAGGAAGAAATATAAAATTGTATATGATTTGGATACACTCTTGTGTTTATAAGAGAAATCCTTTTTTCTCTTATAAACACTTGAGAAGTTGAGAAATATTTCCCCAGGTGATTTATGATGTGTTTATAAAACATATTGCTATGAAAGAGATACTGCAGAGTAACACTTAATTGTCCACGTAATTAGAGACCAAAACATTGAATTACCCAAGTGAAAAGATAAAATGCGAACAGGTATTTACAATTAAAAAATGCAACAACAAACACTACCTTACCTTAATAGCTTTTTGGTTTACTTTGAAAGATCCTCTGCTTAACTTATGTAAGGCTCTGTAGGCATCTTCCCTATGAACCATAACTATGTATGCACACCCTCGAGGAGGAATCATCTGCAGCAAATAAAAAACAGCAATAAAAACTGGGTTCAATAATATTAATACAGCCAGTTTATAATCTGATCTATACTACCCAATATTTAGGGCTCTGGTTTTTTTTTTTAAGCTGACTCTGTTCTATTAAACTCTTGGAAAAGTGTGGAATGTGAAACAAGTTCACTTTGTTTTTTCTCCCGTAACTTGATTGAACTATGATTCTGTTTCAACGATAATGTAAAAGGCGGCTCCTTATTTTTAATTCAAACCGAACGCAACCAGCAAGTGAAGTTAAATTGATTTCATTTAATCGTAATTAAGGTGAAACTTATTTGCAAAACAGGTTATAACATTTTTGTAACGAGCCATTAGATTTTTAATTCGGGAATTTAAGCAATTTAACTGAACTTGCTTTTTGTGTTCGGTTTGAATTAAAAATCAGGCGCTGCCTTTTTTGTAATTATTATTTTTTACATCATCAATTAAACAGAATCATTTGAGTTACGGGAGAAAAAACAAAAGTGATCTTGTTTCACAATCAACGCTTTTCCAAGAGTTTAATTAAGAAATGGAGTCGGCTCAATATAACTTTAAAAGGGATCAAAAATAAAAAACGAAGAGCCTTCCCAATACTACAAAATGTCAACATTGATCCGTACACAAATCAAAGCAGACATTCTGCTGCTTCATCAAGGTCTTTTAATTTCTTGGGGGTCTATTCAATTGATTATAATATTCTCTGCGGGTACCAAGGTCGTAAAAAACAAACATTTAACTGGGCATGTCTGTGTATATGTCTGTAAAAATATGTCAAATTTGAATAGACAATACTCGAAGAGTAACTTTGAAGATCTGAACTCTGAGAAAACAGGCAGTGAAAAACTGTACTCCCACCCCAAATGTCCCCCTCAAAAGACCAGAAAGAAGGTAAACAAACTATCAACTAGACTACATATTTTAACACAAAAAAGTAAGCATTTCAAAGTATAATCTACTTACATTGATCGACTCTATCTGTCCAAACTCCTCCAAAAGGTTAGCCACATCCTGCTGCTGCGTCCTCTTATCCAGCTGGCCTACCCACAATGTAGTGCTACAAACTAGAGACAAAAATAACATATTTGGAACATGGACAAATAACTAGTATTGGTTTGCTTTATATACCAAAGGACACGTGGTTTACTGTGGGTACACAAGTATTGGAGCCACCAGACTTTGAAAAACAGAGCATGTTATCATGAAAATCAACTACTACATTTTTAAACAGAAGACGCTCACCACTGAGTGTATCTGCCTTCATCTGAGGCAGTCCCTTTTGCCTGCGTTCCCTGTCTTTCTCCCTCTCTCGTCTCTCCTGTGAACGAGAGCGTGGGGAGTGTCTGCGTCGATCGCGGGACCGGGACCGAGAACGGCGGTGCCGCGACCTCCGTGACCTGGAGTTTGATCGAGAACGTCTCCTTTTTGGGGATCTATTTAAAAAAATAAAAAAAAAGACAAACTAATCAGTAACGGGAATAACACATTCTCAAAAAGAATTAACATTGTGAGTTTTAAATTCAAACACTATTTTGTATTCATTTGTTTCAAACCTGTTTTATTTGATCCCATTTGAAATGACTAATTCATATGTCTCCTCAGCGCTGCAACCCACGTACTGATTAGGATCAAGAGGCCAATTGCATCTTTTCACTTGCCAAACTAAGGCAACAAAGCTCCTCTCTGCCTAGTTGCCACTGGAGGGTGATGAGGTGATCTAGCCTTAACTGATTTTCCTCCCTAACCATGCAGGAATGCAAATGAAAGCAGGATTCAAACAATGCCCACACGTAGTGCTTTTACTTGGCGAGTAATGCATTCGTTCATCTTGGGATTCATAAGAGGTGCTGGACTGGCAGCACTGGAGAGAGAACCTATCCACCACCCCACCGCCCCCCACCCAAAAAAAAAAAAGTTAAAATGCACACTGAAATAAGTGGGCAATATCATAGCTAACCTGGAGGCAGACTTGGATCTTGACATTCTGTTTTCTGTACGATGTTTTACTTCTTTCATTAAAGGTGGGTCAATTTCCATAGATACATCCTGGAAGGAAAACAAAAAAAGTTTCTTTTGTGAATAGTGAGTTTCAGAAATTAAACTTATTGGCCTATAAATTGTTTTGCAATCCAAAACCAGGACTGGTACAAAATTAAACAAACACCTGCAAAATTGCAATATACAGATTTCTCAGAAGGCTATAGCACTGTAATATTTTTTAAACTAGTACTTTTCAAAACTAATGCTCTTGTCTCTCCACATAAGATCTGTTTTTAAATAAAGCAGATACAGCAAATAAGTAAAATATCAAGTACATTCTGGTTTACAAATACATGACCAGAGAAAAAACCTTAAAGAAGAAGTCGTAATTTTTTGCAGGCATAAATAACCGTAAAACTTTAAATAAATGCCATGGCCTTTATTTACAATATTTGCCAGTAGCCCCGGTGCCTATTTGAGACCGGCGACTATTTGAGACTCAGAGTTTATTATGTAAGATCACTAACATCTGCAAATACTTCAGATGCAATCATGAAAAAGCTGCCTGCACACAACCTTATAGAAACGACGTAAGTCAATTACAACATTCCAGCAACGTCATTCAGGGTTGTGTCAGTGGGTAATAACACTTTGTATTGTAATAATAATAATAAAAACAGTAAAATCCAGTAAAGACAGCCCTGTAAATATGGGAACATACACATGTATTACGGTAGGCTTTTAGCACAACAAAGAAACAAACATGGTTTTAAAATTAATAAAAGCAGTATCATGCTTTATTAACACATATTTATTTATTGTTCACCCTCAAAACGTGTACATTGGTAAACATGGACAATCGATGAAAAATTAACCAGCAACGAATCTTCATTGCAAAACAACCATGAAATACTTGCTAATACGAAAAATAAGTTCATACCGTTGGCCCACAACACACTCAAAAATGGTTCAAAGTGTTTAAAGATTAACAATAAAAATCAATTCAAGTACCAGTTTTATCACAAAATCAAAAGCAAAAGCAACTAAATTTGTTTTTATAATGTGTAGATTGATAAATAAGAACGCTGGAAAAGGAGCAAAATACGAATATTCATTGCAAGACTCAAATGCGCAAAATATTGTTAATACAAAAAAAAAAACAACAAAAATAAACACATGTACAAATACACTAAAAGGCAACCTTGTTAGTATCATAAAACAAGTTTGTATTTTACTTACTTTCAGCATGCTCAAAAAAGCATCACAACTGGTTTTAAAATGAATAACGTCATAAAAAAACCTGATACGTGTACCTTTTAAAATAAATTAAATTCAGTTTTCTTATCATTCATCCTGAGCCTCGGGGTCTTTTCATCGCTGTTGAAAAACAAATTGGTAAGCTCGCTGTACAGCCGTGTGTGTATTGGCTGGAACATTCAGTATGACGCGCATTATATTATTATTCATAACCCAGCGTTTAACAGAGACCCAGCGTCTATTTACCATATTTCCCAGCAGCCCCAGCGCTTATTAGAGACCTGGCGAGTATTGGAGACTGGTGATTATTTGAAGTTTTACGGTATGTATATTTTCTCTTAGATACATTAAGGATTCTTGGAGAAGCTGTAAAAAGTGAATCATTTCACTTACTTGTTGTTGGGCAATCTGTTGTGGATAAGGTTCGTTCTTTGTGGGGTAACCTGGCGGATATCCATGTGGTACTTGAGAAGTTGGTGGTGGCAAAATAGACTGTGTCATTTGCTGAACCATTGGCGGATAAGATGCAGCAGGCATAAGGCTATATCCTTGAAGCTGTCCATTGGGCGGAAGAGCGCCCTAAAAAGACAGTACATTTCCATCACATTCCTGGGCATGTGCAATTCTAATCCAAGAGCCAATCAATATAAATATGCATTGCAAAAAACTATGTTAAGATAATGTTAACAAAGTGTTCTATCTAGGCATTGCAGCACAGTATTGTCTACAAGGTGCTAGAAATTTTAATATGATAATGCAGAACCTAATTCTAGAAAAGTCTAGAAAATGCTGGGAAATGTATAAAATGGGAAGTCTATAAAATGAGAAACGTAGTCTTAAAAGTCCTATACAAGGAGGTATGTGAGGAGGTGGACAATCAGATGTATGTGTTATACGTATGTATGTATATGTTACACGTTTCCCATTTTATAGTAGGTGAACATTCTTACAGAGTATAAAAGGGTTTGGCATAGGATGATTGCTGTCATTACCAATAAGTCAATATGGGAAAGTAAAGAGCTATCTGAAGACCTTTATTTATTGTCAAAGCTGAATAGGATTTCCAAGCACTTGAGTATCCCAATTTCAGCTATTGTTTCTATTATCAAGAAGTACAAGACTCATGGTACTGCCACAACGCTCCCTCGGTCTGGAAGAAAGAAGACTCTTTCACCAAGAACAAGTAGAACAATTGTGAGGAAGGTTAACAATCCGAGATTGACTGCCAAATATATTCAAAGTGAATTGGCTGCAAGTGGGACGTAGGAATGGGGTTTCCATTTCAACCATAGGTCGTGTATTTCATGGTGAAGGTCTCAATGGTCGCAGGCCAAGGAAAAAGTCACTCTTAGGAAAACATCACAAGGACAATCGCTTAAAGTTTGCAAAACGGCATTTGAATGATGGATACGAGTTCTGGTCAAAAGTTTTGTGGAGTGATGAAACAAACAAAAAAAAAGAGCTATTTGGTCATGCTGATAGTTACGTTTGGAGAAAGTCTGGTGAGGCATACAGAGAAAAGAACACCATACCTACTGTCAAGCACGGAGGTGGTAAAATACTTTTATGGGGCTGTTTTTCCTCTAATGGCACAGGAAACTTAGTTCCAATACATGGTAAAATGGATTCCACAGCATACCAAAATATATTGGCCAATCATCTGAAACCCTCCTAAACTTGGTTTAAAGCGCATCTGGACGTTCCAACACAACAACGATCCAAAGCACACATCAAAATCTGCTTCACAATGGTTAAAGAAGAATAAAATAAAGGTTCTGGAATAGCCTAGTCCAAGTCTAAATCCGATTGAGAATCTTTGGTATGAGTTGAAGAAGGCTGTGCACAAGAGAAGTCCTCGGAATTTGAATGAAATGGAACACTTTTGCTTGAAGAATGGTCAAAAATCACTAAAGAATCATGCCAAAAGCTCATACATCCTAATCGTTTAAAAGTGGTCATTATTGCTAAAGGTGCCTCAACTAGCTACTAATTTCATTTTCCTTGTCAGGGTATGAATACTTTTGAATTAACAATTTTGGAGTTTTACAAAAATAATTGCTGAAATAAATAATTGTAGACATCCATTTCTTGTAACGTTTTCCTCATCTACAAAAGCAAAACGTTTGCTGTAAAAGATTTTTCCTATAATTATTTGTTTGAGAAATGTCTAAAAATTATACATTTCCATTGGGGTATGTAAACTTTTGACCACAACTATATGTGTCTGTGTTAATAATTCCTATCTAAATCGACGTACGATTGGTTCTGCTTCACACCATTATAAACCAACGTTATTCGCTCAAATTTTCGGTTAGCGATTATATTTTCCTCTTAGGTTCCTGTTGGTGCAGGAAACTCATGTGTGCCTAACTGACTCAATCAGTACATACCAATATAGTTATTAATATCTTACACATAGGAGGCTGTGTGGTCCAGTGGTTAAAGAAACGGGCTTGTAACCAGGAGGTCCCCGGTTCAAATCCCACCTCAGCCACTGACTCATTGTGTGACCCTGAGCAAGTCACTTAACCTCCTTGTGCTCTGTCTTTCGGGTGAGATGTAATTGTAAGTGACTCTGCAGCTGATGCATAGTTCACACACCCTAGTCTCTGTAAGTCGCCTTGGATAAAGGCGTCTGCTAAATAAACAAATAACAACAACAACAACAACAACATACAGTTCAACAGTCCTACATTATCAGTGAGTATTCCTTTGTATTACATTTTACTATTTTATGTACTTTACATACTGTTGTATGTAAAATGTAGTGACAGGCATACCAAAGTTCTGAGACTGACGATTGGGTTTCGGAATTTTCATAATATCACTGTTCTAATTAGGGTGCTGTTGATTTGAATGAACCACGCATGCCCAGATTACATTTTTAAAACATTAATATCTCTTAGTTAAAAAAATAATTCAGTTCTGATTGCAAACAGGCTCAATTCCTGGTTTAGGAGTGTTTCTGTGCTGAACAGCATATTTATACACCTCGCAGTTTTTGAGCTATGGGAGATTACAATTTTTTTTTTTCCTGAAACATAGGAATTTAATACATTTGTAGCCACCCCCTTTAACTCAAAGTTTCAGATCTGGGTGACTCCATGTTTACCGAATTTCATACTTCTAACGGCTTTTAAACCAGTTATTCAATATCAAATTCTGTTTTTATAATGGGAGCTTCAACACAACTTAACTATAGAGCCCCTACCATGTCTCTATAATACATAATAGCAAGCAAGGGAACCAAGACCCCTGTTAAGGAATGCTTTTGAATGAGGAGGAGTGGATTAGATGGGCATCCAATGTTACAGCACATGTATTTCAATTTTAAAACAGCATGTCTGGTACCACTAGGTTAAACAACGCTTTCTGTTTCTATGCCTTTGCACTTTCTGGATCAATTCACCTCAGCAGGGTCTACTGGGACAAGAAAGGAAGCCATTGAAGGGGTGGAGACAACTTCACCCTCCAGATGAAATGATCAAGCAAATGCAACACTAACTGAAAGCACGGCTGCAATTAACCACTTTAATCATATACAGACATTGTAAATTGTAGTGTGCAGAAGTCTGGTTATCACCCTATATTTAAAAGTTTACATCCAGATTGAACATGAAGTAGTGTTTAATTACCTGATGATGTGGCGGTTCCTGTGGCATTCCTAACATATGCTGCTGAAAATGTTCCATGTTTGACATCTGACCAGTAAGCTGCTGATACACAGGCTGCTGCATACCTTCAGGGAACCCACTTAAATAAATAAAATAAAAATGAAAAGGGATATAAACCAATTTGCAGAGATAACAGTACCATGAAAGTGACTGGGATCTACATCCAAGTAAAACAGCAACTCATAATAAATACCTAGTATAATCTAAACCAGGCAATAGGTTCCTAAAATACAGCATTTAATAGCTCTGTAAACATTCCACCTGGTCACTGATTTCTTAACAGACACATAATACAAAGTGTTACTCTACTATTATTCATTCATCTAGCTGCTATGCAGGCCATCATGTCGAGAAGGTTATGTGGTCTGGAGCGCTGCTTGTGGCTGCCATCTTGAGAAGGTCTATAGCAGATCTTGTGTATCGATTTGAGTTTAGAAGTCTGGAGTGAGTCATAACTTGGAGTCGGATATAAAACCAACTACACCTGCTGTCGCATCTCGAATTATTAAAACTTTACATTACCTTTTTCAGTTTGGTAACTAAACTATGAAGACTGCTTCTCATGTAAGTACTGATGTATCTTCCTGCTTTTTTTGTTCGTTACGGTCTGGTGCTTTTACTAAACCCTCTTTTTTTGACTAGTCAACTCAAATATTTTGAAATGGTCAAGCTTCAATACTTACAAAGACTGTGAAGCAGAAAATGGTGTAGAATCATCCTTCTTTGCATCCTCTCCACCTTCTGGTTCGTCATCATAGTCAAAACGATCAAGTAGTTTCTGTAGATCAGTAAAACAAATTATTTTAAATGTGCAAAATGTCACTTCATGCTTAGTTAAGGTTATTTATTGATTTGACTTGAGAAAACAAAATAGCTACCTTATCAAAAGCTGCTTTCTGTTCTGAAGTTTGAGAAACAGGGGCTTTCAAATGAGCAGTGATAGCCTGGACCTGCGTCAACACCTTGTTGTCAGGAGCAGGCGACTGTGGCTTAGGGGGCTGCTGAAACGTCTGCAGAATTTGTTGTAGCTGAAAAAGACCAAATAAAGATTAGGTGTAATTACCAGAAATTTGTATTTTTTTTTAATCTTACCAATTATTTCAGTAAAGATTGTATTTCAGCATAGGACAGCAGGTGGCAGCAAATTATAACTTTGCCTCATGCTGCCAGCTGAGGATTTGATATGAATTGTTTATTATTGTACAGCTGTAGGTACTTGCAATATTATCCTACAGCAGTAGGTGGAACAAGTTGGCAATAACAAGAATACAGAACCATAACGGTGTGCTGTAAAATGCTGAAATGCTGAAAGCAGAGGTTGTATGAACTCTGCTTAAATAAATTACCAGTATTTTATCTGCACCTGCATAAGCTTTCTATTCATATTCACAACTGCTGTGAGAAAATATAATGCTAACATTTTAAATGGTACATTAAACATATGACAAAAAAACTTTATATATTGCAAAACAGAACTAGAACTACTAAAAACAAAAGTAGTGGTAAGAAAAGGGGACTTGTGAGAATGTTGTGGCAATAAGGGCATGTTTTAAAAGTATTAGGTTACTGTACCTGAAACTATTACCTTCATTAACTAATTCAATGTTCAGTGTATTATACAGAACTGTGCATCAAACAATTTTTTAATTGGGCCACCAGTTACCTGGTCTCCTGTCTTCCATGGACTTGTCTTTTTAAGACTGCAGGTCTGCAGCGTGGCAAGAGTTAAGATGCCCGTTTTCTTTCCCACAGTTCTCCTACCTGTTGTCCTTGTGTTGACTGGAACAACTGAGCGACAGCAGCAAAGGCATCAGAGTTGGGCAGCTGTGGCACGATGGGAACCGAGTTCGTGGTGACCAGAGGAGGTTCTGTTGGGACTTTCACAGGCGAGGTTGGTGATCCTACTGAGGTAAAACAGGCCAATTAAGAACATAAACCACTAAAATACCAATAACAAATATTGCCTTTCCCTTTGTTTGAAATGAAAGATTATTATTATTTATATATTTAAGTGAAACCTCCATACTGCAACTATTTATTTTTCATTTAAAGATGGCTCCAGTTACATTTTTTGGTTTAGAATAACAAAATGGTTTGCTAATTTAGAACATGCAGGTTTTTGCTTTTTTTCCTCAAAACTGCATTTTACCTATGGTATAAGAGAATTATTTCATTAGACTATAAAACAAATGACATTGACATTTATTTAAATTGTTTATGTATTTTTTAGTATAATACACAATTTTAGTACCACTGCTTTTCGATCATGCTGGGCAAGTCTGGTTACACTATGCCAGACAAGTTTTGAAGACATGCAAAAAACTGATAACTGGATAGAAACAAGCTGCATTTTTCAGAACTCACCTGGTATACTGGTATCATTATCCAATTCAGGCAACGCAGCACTAGTGCTAGTTCCAGCTGCCATATCCAGTAGAGGCTGAATAATTTCAATCTTGAAAACTCCATTCTTTTGCCAAAGGTTCAATACACGCACTATCTTACTCTGTAAATAAATGATTTGAATTGTATTATTAATTTAGTGCATCTAAGCTGCCTATTACATTTCTTTAGAAGACAATGATATTTCCGTAAGTCATAAATACATACACAGTAAAAACATTAGCATCTTTAGCAAATCATACAGAAATTTTATAAAACCTCAGGCAATAGCTGAATTACCTTGTCTTCAGTAGGACACAAGTACAAGTTTTGGAATGTTCCAGTGAGGTTTTTAATAAACCTGGGCCCAAACACATCTTTATCTTGTCCAAACTGGTGACGTGATTGGCGGACAATGGAATCAACAACATACAATCCTGGAACTTTATATTCTGGTTTACACTGCAAGCAAATAAAGGAGGATACAAGTCAGGAAAAAAGTTATTTAAACGTAGTAATAAAACACAACTAAAAACAGAGTTGGGGTTGTCTTACCTTTTTGATGAACTTCTCTACTATTTGGACAACATGCTTGTAAAGCTAGAGAGAAAAGGGGAAGTGGGGGAGAGGTATAAATTAGATGGAATCAAAATATGTCAGTACATCCGCTAAGGGTATAAAACACACATGATACACACTTGGCCATCAAGAATAGCACTGTTACAAATGCTATTGCAAAATTTTCAAACAACTGCACGCTTACTTTTCATCGCCTGCTAAAATGAAGTGGAGCTGAAAAATTACGAGATCATGGCCAATTTTTATCTGTTGCATGTCTTATTTTGGGTAGTACTTGTCTTGGTCTACTGACAACTAAAAACACCAGGGATCGAAATTAACACCCGCCAAACGCGGTTTAATTTGGTCTGTGGCGGGTACATTTCACATACTTATACACCACAGTGGTGGGTACGTTTTTGTACACTTAACACTTTGAATGCCAGCGGCTCTGTTCCAGTAGTGCGAATTTGCAACAGACTGCTGTACCTTTAAACAGAAGCTGTTGGCAAAAACAACAAGAAACGAAAAAATGTTCACCAAAATAAGCACCACAACTTCTGCTTTTGATTGGTCTATTATTTAATATATGCTGTCACTCAAGTTCAAAAATACACTGCACTGCAGGCTGCTGGTCTTCTATTTGCTGACTAAGATAGTGAGCCCGAAAGTTGTGATCCTCAGGACAGTTTAGCTAGCGAGACAGAAAGAGACAAGGTAGGAGAGAGGAGAAAAAAAAAAGAAACAAAAAAAACACAACTATTAACTACAAGTGTAATCATATTTGTTCTACAGATCTACCAAATGAAGACATAAACAAACTACGGTTTTCTTGTACTGTTGCATTATATTTATATGGATTACATGCATCTATGTACATATCTTTTTAGGTACAGTAATCTTATTCTTTATGGCCACTTTGTTAGAACCTTTCCAATCTGTAATTTACACTCATTGTATTGTATTACATATTATAACAAAAAATAAATAAAGTTTAGCAAGCACTTTAAATCACTGTTCCCATGTTGTACTTTTTTTTTTGGGAAACTGCAGAAAATAATTATCAGACTTTTGAATGAATATTAAGCTACTGACAAGCTCATACTTTCCAAACTAACGTCCCAATTTTTCAGCGTGTGGAACTTGTTGTGTTGAAAACTAAAAATGTAAGGCCAATCAATGACTCAAATGTGTCATTGTTAGATAAACTAGAAATTTTATTCATTGATTTATTAGTACTGAATGAAGTATGAATTATATTTAGGGGTCTCGACAACATTTAGTTTTAGGGTTGTACAGTGAAAACATTATTGTATTTATTGAAAGTACTGTAAAGTTAATTCATTAATTATACATGTATATATTTTTTTTACTTTTAAATATGCATCTATGTTGCTATATATTAATTTGAACAACTTGCATTGTTAATATTTATTGTTGTTGATGTTTCATTTCTAATGTTTTGTGAATTAAAAGAGATTCATTTTTAAAAAAAGAAGATAGTGTGTAGTATATTACATAGTTTTCAAACACTATCCTCTCCTGAAGACATACGGTGTATAAAGTACCGTATAAAATAATTTATTATGAAATTATTTCATATTTACCTATATTGTACAGATTTTTACCCAGTTTTCCAATCAAGTAATAAAATGCATACCTTTACAACCAACCATTTCACACCCTGCAAAGTAGGGAACATATCCTTTTGTTGCATCTTTTTTTTTTTTTCCCAAGGATATATAAAACCACTTACTAAAATCATACAGAACGTTGGTGAAAGACAACATTGTATGGGAAAACAATGTGGCATTCAAAGTGTTAAGACCGGTTTATATTCCATTGCTCCACTGTCGTTGAAGAGCAAGGCGACCTGTGATCATCGCTGTCGTGTCGCTGTGCAGTTTATACTTTCTACCGGCAATTGCCCTGCTCAAACTGCAGTCACTGACGGTTCAAATCAACTGAAATTTGACCTCGTTGCTATGGTTATTACAACACTAAAATGGATGACCGGTTGTTTGTCGAGAAGCTGCTCAGTGTTTATCCCTACGTATAAGCAGTCGATAGAGCTGATTATGAAGATCAGGTGAAAAAGGAGAACTCATGGGTATCAATTGCTGAACAAATGCAATCAACTTGTGAGTACTTTAACCTCACAAAGTGTAACTGGTGAAGTTTTAATTTTAATACAGCGACTGCTGTTTTAAACACTTTGTATATTATGAAGTGCCCCAGGTCCAACATATTATTATTATTATTACTGTGCTACAAGATATATATATATTTTTTTTATACTTCACTAGTCATGGTGGCTACTGCATGGAAAAGTTCATTTCAAGCCCTGAAACACTGAGTTTTGTTTATACACACAATAACTGTGCTACAAATGGATGCAACATCTAAAGGAAGATTGTTGAGGATGCTTGGGTAGCCAGAGCTATCCAATACACTCCAGTTTCTCCCAGCTCTCACTGTAGCAATTGATACATTTACAAATACCCCTCCTACATACCAAACTGGGGAGCATATCTACTTTACCACCATTTCCCCCACAGGGTGACTTCTCAGTATATACTATTTTTCTGGTTAATGAGGATGCAACATCAGAATTAGTTTTCCCTCATCTTACCTTAATAGCCTTGATTGCTGATTTTGTAATTGCAATCATCTTTGCCCGTGAAATCGGGGGCTTCATGTCCATCAAGCAGAAAAGCTATAAAAGAAAAAAAAAAAGACAAGTTTGAATATATTTACTGAACCTCTGATTTGGAAGGCGACCTTTCTGATCTCTCATACTTGGACATTCCATTCTAATGTAACTATTGTTCCATGAGAAGTCATCAACAAACTACTGGCAAGTTCAAGACTTTTGGATGATCACATTTCTGTGCATTAGGACAGACCCATCGCCACAATACCCAACACAACCATCTTATAGTGTTATTATTAATAGTGTTATTTTTCTCCAATAATTATTTTCCTCTAATACATACAAATCAACATGCTAAAAACAGGATTGTTAATTCTTTTTTATTCATAGGGGAAAATCTTTTTTTTTTTTTAAGTCAGCCATGTTTTAGGTTTGGACAATTGCGACATTTTCAGGGACTGATTATTGTGACCCAATTTTTACCCATTAATCAAAATTATCTAAAAATCAGAGGTTCTCAAACTTTTTGGACCGCGCCACCCTTCCTCTTGTCTGTGGTACTTGACCCCCCCACCCCACCCACTTACTTGCATATTGGATAATTGCACAAATCGCTTAACCCTTTTGCTGCTGACGCGCTGTAATTTCGTAACTTTTGTCATTAATCAGCCGTCCAACCACCAAACTTTTTTTTTTTTTTTTAAGCGTGGGTCATAGCCTTGACTACAGGGTGTGTCATGGTACCATTGGTTTAGGGCTAGGATGTGTGGGACATATAACATTTTCAAGATGAAGACGAGTGTCATTGCCGGCGCCATTATGACTGAGTGCACAGCGGATTCGAAGTTCTGTATCTCAGGTTTTACATTTTAGAGAGTGCTAACCTACATATCATCTAAATGGTAAGTATTTGGGCTAATTAGCCATAATTTTTTTTTTTCAACTTTATATTAGTTTTTTTTTGTGTTGAGTACATCTGCAGTGTTTTTATTTTTTTTCTTCCGCCGTGTCATGGCTGTGTGTGCTTGCTTACTGGGCAGGGCTAACTTTTATGACTATAGACAAGAGTAACTACTGTACCAACATCACATTTTAAAAAACAAAACAAAAAAAAGCAAGTTAGTTTCACATATACGTTTTTATTTTAGATTTGTTTTTCCATTTTTTGAACGTGTTTCTCCTCAGGAGATAAGGCAAAACTAATAGGTCTATCGCATGTGATGCCAAAAGTTAGGCGTTTGTGTACGTCTGTGTATTAGCTCATTTTTGTTTACTTTTTCTAGGAGATTCATTATTGATCTGTAGTCATTATTTACCTATGCATTTACTATTTTTTTAACATTTTTTTTATTATTTGAGGAGTAAAATAATGAGGAATAATTATTTTGTTTCATTATTGATTTAGTTTTTATTTTTACTTTGTGTATGTAGCCTATGTAAAGAACAAAGGCATTATTTAGCTGTAGTCATTATTATTATTTAGCGATATATTTTATTATTAGTTTACTGTTTGCCAATTGATCTTTCAATTCCATTTGGCCAATGATCATTCAGTTTCATTTGGCAAACGAAGACTTCTTTAAAAGGTTGTCAATCACTTGAGGGGGCAGGTTTTGTTTCCATTAAGTGACCAATCAATTGTACTAGGGCGGGTTCAATCGACTGTGCTGTAATTGTGAAGCAAGACTCGTGGGGATGACTGGCCAATAGGGGAGGAGGGAAGGTTCATTCCGTCCAATCATTTTTGCATTCTGAATCAGAACTCGGGAAACCAGGGGTGTGTCTGAAAAGCTGCCTCGCCGAGTGTTAGGTGGGCACATACAGTATGTGACAGGTGAAACCTACATTACGTAAGTACATTTTTTAAAACCTATGCTGTCAAAATGTTGTAGTTAGTGGTGAATTCTAGGTAATGTAGTCCTTACCTTCAAAGCGCTCTCTCTACTCTCGAAGCGCTTCAGCAGAACCCTCTGCCTACTGAACACAGCACCCCAGGAAACATTTTTCTATTTCGGTTTTTCATGACAAACGTTGAAACAAAAACCAAGCTGTTTTCCATTTTCCAAATAATTGAAATAAGACCTTTTACATTTTTCTTTTACAAAGTCGTTGTTTAATAGGACGTTCGAGTCGCATTGGGTTTGCCCTCGGTCCTACACAATCCAATGATTTTCGCATTCTTTTTCAACAAATGTGCTCATTGTGGACGTGTGCTGTCTCTGTGCTCAGCCAATATTTTTATTATGTATTCATTTAGCAGACGCTCTCATCCAACGCGGGTTAGAGTTATTACAAAGTACTACTACAATAAGCCAAGTACAACAACAATGTAAATATACAGGTACAGTTTACTTACGGCTGCTGCTGCGCTCCAATGTAATAATAAAACGTAGGGCCTACGTTTTACGACGCACAAGAGTTGTCTCTATACACGCAAGTCACAAAAATAAGCACATTAACACACACATCACAAAAAGGAAAAACACGCACATTGCTGTAATATTTTGACTATCCCCTGGTTTTATAACTATAAAATTAACTGGATTATACCATATATGTTCAGGGCCTACATATGTATATAGATCTCCTTTTCACTTGGGATAGGGTAGTGTATTGTACAGTACTTTGTAACAACTGTAAACCGCTCTGGATAAGAGCGTCTTCCAAATAAATACATAATAAATAATATTGGTTGAGCAGAGACAGCACACGTCCACATAAAACACATTTATTGATAAAGAATGCGAGCAGGCGCGAAATCATAGCACCGTCATAGCACCAGGAGGATAAATCCAATGTGAATTGGGAACGCTTTATTTTATTTTTTTCAAAAGGTCTTATTTTAATTATTTGGAAAATAATTTATTTTTTCAATGTTTGTCATGAAAAACCAAAATAGGAAAAAAAAAAATGATTAGGTTGGAATGAACCTCCCCTACGAGTTTTGCTTCACAATTACAGCAGTCTATTGAACCCACCCCTCGTACGATTGATTGGTCATTTCGTGGGGACAAAACCCACCCCCTCATGTGATTGACAAGCTTTAAAGAAGTCTTCGTTTGCAAAATGAAATTGAAAGATAATTTGCCAAATGAACTTGAAAGATCATTTACCAAATGAAATTGAAAGATCAAATGCCAAACAGAAAATCACTTATGCAATTAATTGATTTCGAAATTAATTTATGAATTGACAAATTAAATTTAAGAATTAAAGATTTAATTTTGATCCCTATAACGCTCCATAATTATTGGCCACATAAAGAAACAGTTTAACTTATTTATTTATTCAGAAAATGCTGTTTTTTGTCAACCAGCAGCCTAGAAAGGGCTCCAAACTTTTTGCCTTAGAGCCATTGGCTCCTAGGCCAAATCCACTTGTTGGGTACCACTTTTCCAGCAAGTTGCTACCATATTCAACTGCTTAAAATACTAGTTAAGACACTAAAGTGATACTAAAGCAGTAGCTTAGCTTAGCTTAGGAATCTTGCTTGTTGCCTCCTTCTGTATGCAGCTGAATGAACTATGCATTTTATATTTGAGATATTTGCAAATGTTGTGTATTACATTTGTAGTATGGGAAACAGCATGCTGCTGCAGTTAGTTAGTGGAGTCCTGGTCCGAGAGCATATAAACATAGCCAGCTCTTATGTTTTTGTTATTGTAAACATTTATTGTTTCAGTAAAAAAACTAATTTAAAAGTTTCCAGTGAGTTAATTCTGTTATTTACGATATTAAAATACATAAATCCAACCCAAGGCGATTTCATACTCATTCATAAAACAACAAAAAAGAAATACAGAGAGCCTCTTATGCTGATGAAAATTTTAATTCAAAACAAACACAAATCAATGTTTTCTGTGTGACTCACACACTAATTGTTACAAAAATAAAACATAGGTCACTTTTCCATTGCAAAAATAAAATGGTATAAAAAATCCAATTTAAAAACAAACTTTGATAATGAAAAAATAAACGGTAATTTGGCAAAAAATAAATATTCAGGGTATTTTTTTTACTAAACTCGGTCACACACCACTGAATACATAGATTATTATTATTATTTGTTTATTTAGCAGACGTCTTTATCCAATTTACATTAGACTAGAGGCTTAGATACAGCCTTAGTGATACAACAGCACAAATAAGAAGTGTCAGTGAAGGGAAAGTTAAAAAACGATAGATTTTCAGGCAAACTGGCTGAAGATTTACCCATGGCTGGAGTTTAATAACGAGTTGTTCGATCTGCAGTGTAAGAAAAACTTGAAATAGAAACTTCGTCAGGCAATGGAGAGTGCTCTGCATCACAATGATTAACAGCTGGATGTACATCATGTTAGATGTTTACATTTGAGAGGCTTTTATACAGTTTCAGTTCTTGAAATACACAATTGCAAAGGATTTACAGTTTTGTTATGGTGCATTGCTGGACACTCAACTCAGGGGGAAAAAAGGTATGCTGTTTTTAAGCACACACATTCTAACCCCTTTCGTGAAAGCACACGTTTTACTAGTTAAAAAGCAGAACTACGTAAAGTAGTGAGAATGTGTTACACAAAAATGAATGAAAACAGAAATCAATGCACTTCAAGATTGTGTTTCGTTTAATATTATGTTATCTCTCTTACTGATTTCATAACGCATGGAGCTGCTACTTGAACCATGTCATACACACTTGCTCAGTTTTGTTTTTGTAAGAATTTGAGCCAAACTAATAATTATCTACCTACTGTGTGTTAATTTTCAGAGTTGCTGTTACAAATTACAAATTCACATTAATGTTTTTATTAATTGTTGTGCAACCATTGCTTACCTGAACATTAGGTCAATCCTAGAACACTTCGCTGCCGCTTTAGACAGCTCTTCTTCCTTCTTTTTAAACGTTTCTGAGTTGGCATGGTGCTCAGATGGAAAAATCACAGTGACACTGCCAGTGAGCATGTGGGATTGAAAATTCCTTGAAACGTGGTCATAGTGAGCTCAGTCTAACAGCGTCCCTTCCTGTTTGCCCTTCATTAACCAATGATACAGTACGTCTTTCTCGTGGCTTAGTGCTGGGAGGTGCATAGTAAAATGTATGGCAACAATAATACATTATGATAATGAGTCATTTTCTCACAGGATGAGATTAGACGGAGAACGGGTTGCAGATCAGAGAGTTGAAGGGGCTAAAACGTTAAAATGAATGCTAAAAAAATAACCGATTATTTTCAAAGCAAATATAGTGACAATGAATGCAGGGTTTTCAAAATAAGCCGGCGATCGGCGCTATCCATCGCCTAATACTATATTTGCGCCGGCTACTTTATTAAAAAAAATATTAATTATTTTTCGGGTATTATTCAGTCAATATGTCGTATTATTGTACTGCAAGGTGATATATGGTACATTATAGTTATACATATCCGCCAAAAATAAAAAACTTTCATTTTGTTGTGATATCATAAAAAATAAGTACCCAGGTGCTTGTGAGAGATATTGGGGGTTCATGTATAGAGGCTGTACGCCTTTAAGAAGAAAGGCATGATGGGATATCAGCTGTTGTCAGCTGACATACAAATGCTTAAGTGCAGAGGTGCTGGATTATTACACTCCGATTTCATGCAACAGTTATGATGGTGACCAAACGTGTGCGAGTAACAAATTTTTTTTTTTTTTTTTTTTTTTTTTTTTTAAATGAACAGTTGCATTCAAAAAATGAACAGCGAAAAACAAAAAGACATGCATTAACAAAATGCCCTGAAAACTAAACAAAGAAAACAATTTAAATGAAGCAATAAGCTAAATAATGAAGCTAAGAAGGAAATGAAAAGGTTACAGTTTATTTTTTTGTGAACTCCAATAAACTTACGTTATCTTTCCCGAGTCAAATCGTAGTTCCTAAATAAGCATGGTAATTTACCGTAAAATAAAAAAAAACAGTAATGAAAAAGAATGTAGAACATAAAAAAGAACAGCCAGATAGTCAATGAAAGACAACATATTATTCAAATTATTTGTCGTATTATATATTTAAGGTAAGGCAAGTTTATTTTTCTGTTAAAAGTGCTCCTGGCTATAATGTTCTCACGCCCGGCTGTACAAAATTCCTGGGGAAAACCCTGGTTTAGGGGCTCCCAAGTGACGCATCCAGTAAAGGTGCTCCGTGTGGAGTGCAGGATGTGCCCTATAGTCTGGACGTCGCGACTTCTAATCCAGGCTATTCCTTTGCCGACCGAGGACGGAAGCTTCCAGGGGGCGGCGCTCAATTGGCCGAGCACCGCCAGGGGAGAGGGAGGGTTAGGTCGGCCAGGGTGTCCTCGGCTCACCGCGCACCAGCGACGCCTGCGGGCTTGCCTGTAAGCTGCGTTGTCCTCCGACGCTGTAGCTCTTGGGTGACTGCATGGTGAGTCCGAAGTGTGAAAAAAAGCGGTCGGCTGACGGCACACGCTTTGGAGGACAGCGTGTGTTCGTCTTTGCCCACCCGAGTCAGAGCAGGGGTGGTAGCGGCGAGCTGAGCTTAAAAACAATTGGTCATTCCAAATTGGGAGAAAAAAAATAAATAATTGGCAACGACAATTTAAAAAAAACTAGAGTTGCGAGCAACTTTACGGCTTCCAAGCAGTTAGTGTGAAATTGAAGCGCATTGGTTGTTATAGATGAAACGTTATCATCACAAATCATTTTGGACAGAGCTGACTGTGTCAATTATGGCCAAAACATTGGAACCATTGGTTAGATGATCAATGCTGAAATCTCATTGGCCCACAGCAGCCATGTGTTGTACTGTAGCAACTTCCCTTGAACAACCATAAAAGATAATCATACTTACATCATTTATGCTCATTTTGGCTTCAATCAGAACTCTGCATGTTATATAACAACCATCTGCAGTCAATAAGAAATTATTGGAAGTTTTACAGCCAGCTTTAAATTTGACCTTTAGCAGAACTTAACCATGCTATATAAAACTATTTATGCATTAAACATTACACTACTTGCATTACCTATACTGCTCATATAAACACACCAGTTTTGTAAAACAACAAAAGTCACATCTAATAAATTACAAACATTTTTTTCTGTACCTTGCTATATTTTTTCTATACCTTGCAGACTTTTCCATGTTAACAGCTGTCCCCAGTGGTGGGAATGTGTCATTTCAGGGTGAAAAATTTGCAAAACTGGCATGTCACCCATATTCATTGGCTCATGGCGGTCATGTTTGTTGATGTAGGAACTTTTTCTGAGTAACTTTTTTAGAGAACAGTACAAAGATAACGTATACCCAAGATTCATGTAAATCAGCCAAAGGGCTCATGAGCAGTTGCTGTTTAAGTGTTTTAAATTTTTCACAGCTGTACTATTTACCATTCATGAGAAGAATATTGTCCAAACTTTTCATTAAATCCAAGATGACTGCCACACCATGTGACCAAAGGCCGCCATATTGACCACGACACAACATCCCATAGTCCTCTACATTCATGTCAAATTTTGTGCGTTTTGGTGCAGCCGATAAGAAGTTATAGGCAGTTTTATAGCCAGTGGCGTATGTTGATGTCATGCAGCGTGGACGCCATGATTTTCACAGTAGCAATTTCCCTTGAACAAGCGTAACAGATGACCATACTGAGATGTTTTATTCCAATTTTTGTTTCAATCGGATAAGCGGCTTCTGAGAAGATGTTTGAATTTTGATGATTTTATATTTTTATGGTAATTTTATGTCATTAATCAATGTGGTTCCCAAACCACAGAACCAATCAGCTTCATATTAACAACAGGTAATCATGGACTATCCCTCAACATGTATAGCAATTTTCAGAACTCTGCAGTAAGCGGTTTCCGAAACATAGGCGTTTTAACAAATTCCGCAAAATCCAATATGGCTGCCGAACCATGTGACTT
This sequence comes from Acipenser oxyrinchus oxyrinchus, assembly GCA_030684275.1. NCBI lineage: Eukaryota > Metazoa > Chordata > Actinopteri > Acipenseriformes > Acipenseridae > Acipenser > Acipenser oxyrinchus. Next base: position 17,522,216 of record CM060253.1, read on the forward strand.
GCGCAAATTTGCTGAATATCACCGACTATTAAGGCTGCACGATTTGGATAAAATATCTAATTGCGATTTTTTGGCCAGACATTGCAATTGCGATTATTAATTGCGATTTTCAAAAACTTGGGTGAAAACTTCAAAAATGCAATCAGACATGGTTAAAACAAGTGTCAGGGTAGAGAACATCGCTTCTAAAATGAGATCCTAGGAATAAATACATACTGTGCTAACTGAATACAAAACCAAATCTTTTCCAACATTGTTTTATTGAATTTCTTATCAAAATAATGTCCACCAGCTCCTGGTTAGTCAAACGTTTGTTTTGACTGCCCCTGAACTTCAGAGAATATCACATTTGCAGAGCTTTTTGAGATGTTATAGTAATAAAATAATGACTTGGGTCGCATTATTGAGGAGTTTGGTGATAAAACGAGTGATCAGGAGATGATTTATCGGTATGCACGACTATTATTATTATTATTATTTATTTATTGGCATATGTGAAAAATATAGTGAACAAAGGGTGGGGCGCGGCTGGAGATGCAGTACTGAGTGTCCTGTTGATATGCAGTGCCTTTTAAACATGTTTTACTCTGAAAAAAAAAATACTTTTAAAACAGCGCGTCTAAAATAAACTGCGCGTGAAAGTAAATTTAACCTGACGCGCGCTGAATAAATGGACCGCAAAGGGTTTAAACATTAATTAATTAATAACATTATGAGTTCCTATTTTCTATTACTATTATGAGTTGAGTTCTTAAATAACCAAAGATAATATTATTCAGGCAGCCATAGGCTGCAGATGGAATAGGACGCTTATGATTGTGTAATTATGTATGAGTAGGCTCAATTATTATTATAATTGAAATTATAAAAAAGTGCCTTAAAAACATGTAGCCTAACACTTACCGATTGCAAACTGCAGTCTGTGGTCAAAACATTGGAGCCTGGTCCAGTCATTCAACGCGATAGCCTTGACCACGTTTGCCCCGTTATCAGTAGTGATGCAAACTTGCTTCTCCTCTTTCAGGCCCCAGGTGGCTAAAGCCTCTCTCATTGAATAAATTAGTTGTGTTGCCTCTAGTTGTCGCAACAACTCGGAGGTACTTTTTGCACAAGACTTGCATTTGGGTAACATCAGTTGGTTTGAAGCCGAAATACTGCCATACGACAGAGGATGCGCCCTTCTTGGCCACCAAATCAACGCTCTCCTCAGCAGCACTCATTTTTCCAACAAGCCCTTTCTCTTTGCTCCTCATCATCAGCGTCTAAAAGCGCACTCTGTGGGGACGCTTGTGATTATAGTTAGCATGTGCATGCCACGCACAGAGTGAGAGAGCCCGCTTGTGATTGGTCAGCACCCTCTGTGCATGTAGACACTGAATGAATGGAGTCTAGCGCATTTCATTGGAGGAAGTACCATAGCCTAGTTTTTGTTGTTTTAACGGAGTGTCAAAGAAAGGAGAAAATCGCAGCCTCTTGCGATATGGATATTGCACATGTCAATATCGCAATTTCAATCAGAATTCGATTAATCGTGCAGCCCTACCGACTATCATCCACAGGCATCTACCATTGTACCGAATTTCGTGACTTTTTGAGCATGTTTTGGCAGAAAAATAAAATAAATAAATAATTAATAATCCTAACAAAAACAATAGGCTTCCCCAGCCTACAGCTTGGAAGCCTAAAAAAAAAAAAATGTTTAAATATAGGCCCTATATCTTGTTCTAGCAGTTTACCTGCACTGTCTATCTATTATCGGTATCGGCCGATATGGGTAGATACCATCGGCTATCGGTATCGGCCAAAATAAACTTTATCAGTGCACCCCTAATTGTTTTCTGTTTGGTATGATAACCTTAGTGTAGCATATTTTGCACAGTGTACCTCAATTTTCTCCAAGAATACCAAAATGGATACTGTGTGTGTGTTTGAGCTGTTTTGAAAGAGTCCTCACTGCTGCTTTCACTCAACGCCTTTTCTCAATGAAATCTCGCAAAAGCCTCACAACCACTGGGTCATCGCAAGGGCGGAAGTGGTGGCTGCTCAAACACTACAAGACGTACTAATTCAATATTACTAGAATAGACAGAATACTTGGAATTACTTGTGGAATAATTAAACAAAAAATATCATTAAAAAAAAGGATCTGTTAATATTTCTACCAAACAATAACAAGCTAATAATAGTTTCCTTTATATAAAATATAGGGAATTATGTTTGACAGCATCATTTGCATTATTTTCTTCTGTTAAATAATAATAATAATAATAATAATAATAATAATAATAATAATAATAATAATAATAATAATAATAATAATAATAATTTATTTTCCCAGACTATCAGTCCTGGGGACTCACAGTCTGGGTTTTTGATCCAACCAATATCTCATCATTAATTTTAAAACATTCACTACATAACAAATTAAAACAATCACCTTCTGGGTCCTAAATGGACTGTGGGAATTATGCACTTGTAGTAGTAGTGTTGTTGTTTTTATTTTTCCTCACCTGTGCCATTTATAGAACCTAGCCCCACCTTTTACCAGTCATCATTAGCTAAACAATTTTGTACCGTTTACTTTTACATTTTAAAAATATCTATAAAAACACATATATAAAAATGATTCGTTTTTTTTTTTTTTACCCTGTGCACTCACACTATCCATTGCACATTATCAGTAACTAAACTCTGCAAGTGTTGCATTAGTTTTCAATACGTATTATTATTATACAATCAATATACAGTAGTACCATACAAATAAACTTGGTGGCCTAAGCGTGTACACAGAATATAAACAGGAGCACGGTTTCTGCTGACTTAATAAAAACAAGAATAACGTCAGGGTATACATTTAAAATAGTACAAATGCATTGCACACTTTATAAAGACATTACCATGTGAGGGGCTCCCTCACAATGCCGTTAGCTAATTGTTCAGTTGGAAATAAAATAATAAAATAACACACCTTTATTAATTTTCTACTGTGTTCGAGCTGCAGTGTACCTGCATCTCGGTAACACTGTGATAGCCATTGAGGGTACGGTGTTCTCTCCTGTTTATTAAATTGTTTTATATATATGTATATTATCTCAGCTGTAACTCTGGTAAAATATAGTAGCCTATCGTATACTTGCAATCACTATATACCACCAGCACCATTCTAGCAAAGTATAAAGCAAATTCCCCGCTCTGATTGGTTTATCTGTCATGTCACTGATCTTGGAAGCAAGTAATGCGCAATTTAAAAAAAAAAAAAAATGGAATGGCAGGAACAAATCACGATTGGATTCGCTGGTTACTATAGCTACCGCTTCAACTGAGTAGGCTGTTTTATCAGTCTGTCTGTACAAAGTAACCAAAGATCTTCTATATAGGAGATCTTTAAGTAACTGATATGGTAAAATGTGTAAGTCGTGTTCAATATATGAACATGAAGTTATGTAATATTTATTATTGCTTAAAAATGTGCAGAGTAAAATATTCTGGCCCACCTACTCCTAACTTTTTTCCAATCTGGCCCCCTTAAATTAAAAAAACTAGTTGAAGAGCCCTGCTCTAACTAAGGCAACTCTCTCTGTCCAGGGTATAGGTGAAACACATGCAAGCAGTTTTACAGCAAGTATAGAATAAACCAGTCTGCGTTGTTGCAGATGAAAGTACAGATGGGAGAGAAGTGTCCTGAACATTGTATTTAATTTGTAATTTTATGAAAATTGTATGTTTTTGTAATAATGCCTCTCGTTTGACTTTTCTGTATATTGTAATGCCAGCAATATGCTTTATTTGTACATTGCTACTAGTGGTCTGCTTTAAGAAATATTTTTTCCTGAAAACTACACTAAAAAAAAAAACCCACATGAATTCAATAGATTTTTAATGTAAAAATGTTATGTATGTTCAAATTACATTGTTAACGCTTAATAAATATGTAAAAACAGAATTTGCCATTCACAAGAATGGAAAATCAGGAGCCCTAGGTCGCAACTGGCATAAAAGTCGCTCCCCCCCCTTTTTGAAACTTACATTTAAACACTTTCTCTTCCTACACCAATTCAACACAGATAAATAAAGAAAAATACATAGGTTTAGTTTCGAAATAACCCTTGTTTGCAACATTAATACCACTAGTAATTTTAGTGTTTTTCGTTTTTAGTTAAACTGCTAATAGAAACTCCATTCCGTTTTTCTAAATTTCATAATTGGTTCAAGACAATTTAAGTACAAAGTCAAAATACATCAAAATATTACTTATATCCACTATTTTTATATTTATAAATGTTGTAAAAACACACATTATATATATATATATATATATATATATATATATATATATATATATATATATATATATATATATATATATATATATATATACAGTACTGTGCAAAAGTTTTAGGCAGGAGTGAAAAAATGCTGTAAAGTAAGAATGCTTTCAAAAATAGACATGTTAATAGATTATATTTATCAATTAACTAAATGCAAAGTGAGTGAACAGAAGACAAATCTAAATCAAATCCATATTTGGTGTGACAACCTTTTGCCTTCAAAACAGCATCAATTCTTCTAGGTACACTTGCACAAAGTCAGGGATTTTGTAGGCATATAGTCAGGTGTATGATTAAACAATTATACCAAACAGGTGCTAATGATCATCAATTCAATATGTAGGTTGAAACACAATCATTAACTGAAACAGAAACAGCTGTGTAGGAGGAATAAAACTGGGTGAGGAACAGCCAAACTCAGCTAACAAGGTGAGGTTGCTGAAGACAGTTTACTGTCAAAAGTCATACACCATGGCAAGACTGAGCACAGCAACAAGACACAAGGTAGTTATACTGCATCAGCAAGGTCTCTCCCAGGCAGAAATTTCAAGGCAGACAGGGGTTTCCAGATGTGCTGTCCAAGCTCTTTTGAAGAAGCACAAAGAAACGGGCAACGTTGAGGACCATAGATGCAGTGGTCGGCCAAGGAAATTTACTGCAGCAGACGAAAGACACATCATGCTTACTTCCCTTCGCAATCGGAAGATGTCCAGCAGTGCCATCAGCTCAGAACTGGCAGAAAACAGTGGGACCCTGGTACACCCATCTACTGTCCGGAGAAGTCTGGTCAGAAGTGGCCTGCATGGAAGACTTGCGGCCAAAAGCCATACCTCCGGCGTGGAAACAAGGCCAGCGACTCAACTATGCACGAAAACACAGGAACTGGGGTGCAGAAAAATGGCAGCAGGTGCTCTGGACTGATGAGTCAAAATTTGAAATATTTGGCTGTAGCAGAAGGCAGTTTGTTCGCCGAAGGGCGAGAGCGTACCGAATGAGTGTCTGCAGGCAACAGTGAAGCATGGTGGAGGTTCCTTGCAAGTTTGGGGCTGCATTTCTGCAAATGGAGTTGGGGATTTGGTCAGAATTAATGGTCTCCTCAATGCTGAGAAGTACAGGCAGATACTTATCCATCATGCAATACCATCAGGGAGGCATCTGATTGGCCCCAAATTTATTCTGCAGCATGACAACGACCCCAAACATACAGCGAAAGTCACTAAGAACTATCTTCAGCGTAAAGAACAACAAGGAGTCCTGGAAGTGATGGTATGGCCCCCACAGAGCCCTGATCTCAACATCATTGAGTCTGTCTGGGATTACATGAAGAGAGAGAAGCAACTGAGGCTGCCTAAACCCACAGAAGAACTGTGGTTAGTTCTCCAAGATGTTTGGGCCAACCTACCTGCCGAGTTCCTTCAAAAACTGTGTGCAAGTGTACCTAGAAGAATTGATGCTTGATGCTGTTTTGAAGGCAAAGGGTGGTCACACCAAATATGGATTTGATTTAGATTTTTCTTCTGTTCACTCACTTTGCATTTGGTTAATTGATAAATATAATCTATAAACATGTCTATTTTTGAAAGCATTCTTACTTTACAGCATTTTTTCACACCTGCCTAAAACTTTTGCACAGTACTGTATATATATATATATACATACACTACCGGTCAAAAGTTTTAGAACACCTCCATTTTTCCAGTTTTTATTGAAATTTATGCAGTTTAATGTCTCAATGTACTCTGAAATTAAAGCATAGAACAAATAAACAATTGGAGATAAAAAAGAAATCATGGAATCGTTTTGTTTAACAAAATTTAATCTAAATTTTTGACTCAGAAAGTAGCCACCTTTTGCAGATATAACAGCTGAACACTCGTGGCATTCTTTCTACAATGGAAATCAAATATTGTTCGGAAAGTTCTTCCCAACACTGTTGCAGAAGTTCCCACAAATGTGTTGCACTTGTAGGTTGCTTTGCTTTCACCCTTCTGTCCAGTTCATCCCAAACCAGCTCGATGGGGTTTAAGTCTGGAGACTGTGCTGGCCATTCCAGGATTTGAAGCCTACCGTCTTGTTCTTTTCTTCTAAGGTAGTTCTGACATAGCCTGGAGGTAAGTTTTGGGTCATTATCTTGCTGTAGGATGAACCCCTGACCAACTAGGCGTATACCAGAGGGTACTGCATGGCGCTGCAAAATGCTGTGGTAGCCGTTTTGGTTCAGGGTGCCACTCACTCTGTGCAAGTCGCCGACTCTGGATCCAGCAAAAGAGCCCCAGACCATCACGCTTCCTCCTCCATGTTTGACAGTTGGTGTCACACACCGAGGAACCATCCTTTCGCCTACTCGACAGTGTACAAAAACCCTGCGTGATGAACCGAAGATTTCAAATTTTGATTCATCGGTCCATAAGACCTTCCAGTCTTCAGTAGTCCGCTGGCTGTGCTTCATGGCCCAGGCAAGCCTCTTTTTCTTATTTTGCCATCTTAGCAATGGCTTTCTTACTGCCACTCGACCTGTCAAACCTGCCGCTCAAAGTCTTCTCTTCACAGTTGAAACTGAGACTTGCTTACTTTGACCAGTGTTAAGCTGTGCTTGAAGCTGTTGTCCTGTGAGCCGCCTATCACGCAAGCTGTTGACTCTCAGAAACTTGTCTTCTGATTCTGTTGTGGCTTTGGGTCTGCCAGACCTCTTCCTGTCAGAGTTTCCTCCAGTTTCCAAGTGCCTTTTGATGGTGTAGGAAACTGTACTCACTGACACCTTGGCTTTCTTTGCAATTTCTCTAAAGGCAAAGAGCTACACTTTTAAGGGTTATAATGGTCTGTCTGTCTTCCTTTGTTAATTGCCTTTTTCTCGCCATTATGATAGCAATATACTACTTCCTGCAGTACAATACTGTCCAAATAATGCTTAAGAGGGTGTAGTAACACAGTCTGTTCCAACACTGCTTTTATACAGACAGAGGGTTTGTAAGTATATATATATATATATATATATATATATATATATATATATATATATATATATATATATATATATAGTACTGTGCAAAAGTTTTAGGCAGGTGTGAAAAATGCTATAAAGTAAGAATGCTTTCAAAATAGACATGTTAATAGATTATATTTATCAATTAACTAAATGCAAAGTGAGTGAACAGAAGAAAAATCTAAATCAAATCCATATTTGGTGTGACAACCCTTTGCCTTCAAAACAGCATCAATTCTTCTAGGTACACTTGCACAAAGTCAGGGATTTTGTAGGCATATAGTCAGTTGTATGATTAAACAATTATACCAAACAGGTGCTAATGATCATCAATTCAATATGTAGGTTGAAACACAATCATTAACTGAAACAGAAACAGCTGTGTAGAAGGAATAAAACTGGGTGAGGAACAGCCAAACTCAGCTAACAAGGTGAGGTTGCTGAAGACAGTTTACTGTGTAAAGTCATACACCATGGCAAGACTGAGCACAGCAACAAGACACAAGGTAGTTATACTGCATCAGCAAGGTCTCTCCCAGGCAGAAATTTCAAGGCAGACAGGGGTTTCCAGATGTGCTGTCCAAGCTCTTTTGAAGAAGCACAAAGAAACGGGCAACGTTGAGGACCGTAGACGCAGTGGTCAGCCAAGGAAACTTACTGCAGCAGATGAAAGACACATCATGCTTACTTCCCTTCGCAATCGGAAGATGTCCAGCAGTGCCATCAGCTCAGAACTGGCAGAAAACAGTGGGACCCTGGTACACCCATCTACTGTCCGGAGAAGTCTGGTCAGAAGTGGCCTGCATGGAAGACTTGCGGCCAAAAAGTCATACCTCCGACGTGGAAACAAGGCCAAGCGACTCAACTATGCACGAAAACACAGGAACTTGGGTGCAGAAAAATGGCAGCAGGTGCTCTGGACTGATGGGTCAAAATTTGAAATATCTGGCTGTAGCAGAAGGCAGTTTGTTCGCCGAAGGGCTGGAGAGCATACACGAATGAGTGTCTGCAGGCAACAGTGAAGCATGGTGGAGGTTCCTTGCAAGTTTGGGGCTGCATTTCTGCAAATGGAGTTGGGGATTTGGTCAGAATTAATGGTCTCCTCAATGCTGAGAAGTACAGGCAGATACTTATCCATCATGCAATACCATCAGGGAGGCATCTGATTGACCCCAAATTTATTCTGCAGCATGACAACAACGCCAAAAATACAGTGAAAGTCATTAAGAACAATCTTCAGCGTAAAGAAGAACAAGGAGTCCTGGAAGTGATGGTATGGCCCCCACAGAGCCCTGATCTCAACATCATTGAGTCTGTCTGGGATTACATGAAGAGAGAGAAGCAACTGAGGCTGCCTAAATCCACAGAAGAACTGTGGTTAGTTCTCCAAGATGTTTGGGCCAACCTACCTGCCGAGTTCCTTCAAAAACTGTGTGCAAGTGTACCTAGAAGAATTGATGCTTGATGCTGTTTTGAAGGCAAAGGGTGGTCACACCAAATATGGATTTGATTTAGATTTTTCTTCTGTTCACTCACTTTGCATTTAGTTAATTGATAAATATAATCTATTAACATGTCTATTTTTGAAAGCATTCTTACTTTACAGCATTTTTCACACCTGCCTAAAACTTTTGCACAGTACTGTGTATATATATATATATATATATATATATATATATATATATATATATATATATACAGTATATTAAAACACGACAGAATAATACATGTAATATAATTATTTACAGTCTTTCCCCATTTTTTTTTATTAGCTCTAAACAAGTTTCTGTGATGTCTTGTTTCTTCCTGGCTGCTGTAAACTGTCTCCGCCCCTTTAGACACCAATGCCCCTCTCAGTGACGTCACATGAAAAAATAAAAACTATCAGGAAGTGAACGTCAGTCCCTCCCCTATCCATTGATTTGTTTTTAGCCTGTACTGGAAAGTATGGTGGCCCTGTAAGTCTAAAAAACAAAGTGTTTTTTTTATCGTGTTTACACGATCGCAGTTCTGGAAGCCCACTTCAGTATGATTGTGTTAACACAATCCCGGTCCTTAACCCTTAGCGCTCCTATGTCGGACCAGGTCCGACATTACAATTTTCCCTTTCCGGTCCGATGTCAGACCCTGTCATGGTCCCAGCACCACAGACCTAACACGGACATAAACAAACAAGATAGCTGCTTCCGCATCCAGCGCTCAATGAATATCACAGACATTTGCCAAGCTTTTTGAGATGTTATAGTAATAAAATAATGACTTGGATCACATTGAGGAGTTTGGTGATAAAACGAGTGATCAGGTGATGATTTATCAGTATGCACGACTATGAAGAGGTATGTGATAAATACAGCGAACAAGGGGTGGGGCGGGGCTGGAGATGCAGTACGGAGTGTCCTGTTGCCTTATAAACCTGTTTTACTGTGAAAAAAATACAGCGTGTGTAAAATAAACAGCGCGTGTTAAAATAAATTGGACCTGATGCGCCTGACAGACGCTGAATAAATGGACCACTAAGGGTTAAAGGGTTAAACTTGCAGCTGTACAAGAATATATTCATTTTGTTTTGTTAATCAGAACCATAACCACACACATACTTTGCAAGTGTACCATTGCGCTGCACTGATATGTAGAACAAGTTACAGTATGTATTATCATTCAAAGTACTCCATTCAAACAAAATGTTTTCTGCCTCAAGCCATAAACACTTTCCTCCTATATCAACTACTATTATGGCTTCCGGTAGACTTTTGCGATATCATTTTATAGTTTGCTTGATTACAGGACGTTAAAAAAACTATGTTTATATATATATTTTTTAATTATGTCTCAATCCTAAAATTCTAGGTGATGCAAGACTTTTGGCCACAGCTGTACACTTAACTTCTTATACACTGCTGCTCCACAGAACAACAAGAAATAGTTTCCTTAGCTTTACCTTGATGTAAGACAGGGCTGCTACAATTAAATTGAAAATCGATTTTTCAATTGATTCCATTCCTCATTATATACATCGACATAAAATGCTGGATAATGGATTCAATAATTACATTTTTGTAACGCGCACAGTTAATAACATTATAAGTTTATAAATGAAAATGGACCTACCAGCGAATCAGATTTGAAAATGCTTTGTAAGTACGCCCCTCTGTGTATTCGATGTATACAAACAACAAAACTCGCCGCCTTGAATCCAGAGCAGGACGACAAGCTTGTATTCCTGGCAAACAGCCTGCAAATAAATTGTGTACAAGAAAACTGACTGTATATAGTTTACGCTTCTTTGTTTCAAAATGAACTGTTATATAATGAACATTTAACAATATTCAAGAACGTTAAAAAAATAAATGATCAGTGATGTAAGCATGTTATTGTAAGTAAATCCACTTATTTGTACTATTATTATAATTATTATGATGATGATGATGATGATGAAGATGATATTTTAGGCAGGGATTGTTGCATTTTATGTTTCATAGATAGTGAACGATAGGTGGTACAGTATTAACAAGATGCAATGCGTGATGCTGCTGTCACTGAATAAAAAAAAAAGAGACGTTTTTCATTGCCTCGTGTCTAGTTTATATAGATTACATTCCAAAGTACTGTAATCTGTCTGGAATAAATATTTTAGTAACACCCCTGTAGTATGTTAAACTTGCTTTAGGCTTGTTGCAAATATATATATTTTTCCTTCTCCTGATGCTACCAAGGCATAATTACCCCTCGCATTCAATTATTATGCAGAAGCTTTTACATAACTGCAATGATATTAAAATAATCACGTCAGGGGAGAAGAATGCAGCAAAAATGTATGCGGGTGGTACAATCATCGATATTTATTCAAACAATTCGATTTTGTGTGCCCAATTAATCGATTGCTATTTGGAGGCTTAACTGACAGCCCTAGTGTAAGACGGTCAAGGGAAATAATCTAAAATTAGTTTAGGGGTGTATTTAAATATTTAAATAAATAAGATAACATGAGGTACAGGGAATTTTGCTTGTTGATACAAGTTGAGCGCCATTTATCTCCATAGCCAGAAAGATGAGATTTGGGGGTGTTTTTGGAGTTGTGCAACGGTGAGTGTGTGTGTGTTTTTTTAAACATTTGCCATATACTTAGGCTGTGTTCACACCGTTAGAGGGTTTGATCTGCACTCGGTACGGTTCGGTACATTTGGTGTGAAGTGTGAACAACAAAGTACGGTTCGGAAACGAACCTTTCCGAGTCCAACTCTTTAGGTTTGCTTACTAAACCTCAATGTGAACAACTGCTGGACTCGGTCCTTTACACACAGCAAACAAACTATACAAGGTAACCTGATTCGGAAGTAAACATTTTGCACGTAGTTTAGTTCATATTCTGAGGAACAAAATGACTTGGAACTACATTAGGGTTACCTGGGAAAAGTGTCACGGTTTTGCTTTTTTTTTTTTTTGTAAACTACAAAACTGTATCAGAGTGCTCAACAAGTTAATAGCAGTGTAATTTATTAGGTAGTGTTAACGCCATTCAAAAATAAAATAAACAATCTTATGGATTATGTGTGAATCACATGTTTAAATGGTAATAGCTGATCTATTTTTTTTGTACATTTAATGTTTTGACTAGATGACAATATAAAGAAAATGATGAGTTATGATCTGCAATAATACACCTGATGTTTAATTTTTAAACTATTATATACTGCAACGGCATCAGTGAATTGAAGAAAAAAAAAAAAAAAACAATCCAGTATTTCACTGTGGAAATCTGGTAATCCTAAATTACATGGACAGCGTGAGGAACTGAAGCTCTCATAGAAATGTGGTCAGACACCAAAACTCAAGCCAAACTGAACAACAAACTCACAGAAATAGTAAAATAGTATTTTTTTCCTCAGGTTACTTTGTTTAATTCCTACAGTAGGAGAACAGTGCAGAATTGTGTAAACGAATACTGCACTATTCTCCTACTGTAGGCATTCAGAAATGTATTAATTAAATGAAGTGCTGCCCTCGTTCCCATGCTTTCTTCCACAGCAATATGTAAGAATCTAAAAACTGAAGCAACACTTCAATAGCTCGCATCCAAATTCGCCCCTTTGCTTGCAGATGTGTGAACAACAAGCAAACTAAATGAACCAGAACGAGTCTGTTTCAAACGCAGTGTGAATGCACCCTTAGACAAACTGTGTGAACTTAATTGCTGAATAGTTTTGGAAGTTGGGAAAATATCTTTGTTTTAACTGTTTTTTTTTTGTTTGTTTGTTTTATTTATTTATTTTTACTCCAAAAAAACAAATCAGGACAGGATAGACCCCAAACTTTTCTGTTTATGAAACACATTTGTTTCGGCGCATTAAGGGACTTTTGGGACAAATTAATAAAACAATTATCAGTATGGAGGGTGTATATATTTACTTAAATGTGCTACACTTTACTGTATTCAGTAAAGCTGCTCCATCAATAATGTTTAAGTGTTCAATGATAAATACAATATTTTAAATATATAATTCCCACAATGTTAGAGATAGTTTATTTACTTTCTGCATAATAAGAATGAATATTTAGACTCCCATTTGTACCCCTCCCCGTATAAATGTTAGGATCATTTTGTTTGACATCCTATTCAGATTTCCTGATACTGTTTTTTATATAAGAGATAAAGGTTGTTAGCATTCACAGTAATGTGTAGCCTATATATTAAAACTAAATATACAATAGTATAGTAAGTGCCAAGTCAAAATTATTTGTTATAATTGTAAAGAAGTTTAAAATATATTAAAACTACAGAACTTTGCAGGTAGATATTTTTTTGCACGCCCAATTGATTCGCTTATCAGATTCAAAGTGAAATAGAAATATTAAGCTTCACCCCCTTTAATTTCCAGAAGGTTTGGAGTCTGTTCGCTGAAGAGTTTGAACATTCTGCTACCCTGCAGCATAATTTCCTACATTGATCACAGAAAAGCTAAATTAGTTTGCAAGAAACTTAACAGTGCAACCTGAGATTTATGCGCTTTAGTCTGTTCAAATGGCTGTTTCCTGATCATTTCGCGATCACTTCTGGATAGCTAAAAACAACTTTTTGTGATCAAGGAAACAACGTGCATAACAATTAGTGCTGGGACAAACACAGGTTTTTCATGTTCGGATATTTGCTCAATTTAAATATTCGTTTGGATATTCATTCTTTCAAAAAGTAATAAAAGCCATTATATTGCTCTGAACGTAGGCATAGACAGCTAAGCAGCAGGGGTGTGACCTGTGTGTATGTGCCTGCCTTTATTTTACAGCAAGACCTTACAGTATGTACGTTAAAATAGAAAAATATCCCAGGAGTAAAGAATAAAGTTGTGTAGGACTTACTTTACCCCAGTGAATTAACTACAAAACAAAGGATGACAAATAGCAGTTCAGGTTAAACGCTGTTTCCGAAATAAATAGTACATAACAGACACTGCATTTCATTTTTTTTTTCTCATTCCTTGCCATTGCCGTTTCTTCACAGTAAACAGTGGCCATAGACATGTTTTCATAAAGTAATAACATGAGGTTTACTTGTGCCTTTTTGTGGCTTAACAAGCAAATGAAAGCTGAAATCAGAATGATTTGCATTCCTTTTTTCTCTCCCATTAGATTCTGACTTGCTCTAAAGCAGCACAACACGTTTTTGTCCCAGATGGCTTCTCACAGAGATCACAATGCGTGCATGCGCATAATCTGGTCAGTTTACTTTTTGCTGTCTAAAACATTTAAATAGAGGCTCAAGAGCTGCTGTGTTGTCCCTAAATATATATATCACATCAGAGAGCTTTTTCATTTGCCATTTTTGAAACTGTAGCGCAAATTCTGGTGAGACAGTAAATAAGTGCAAGGTATTTTTGTCACTTGTAGCTAATACGAACATCTGATTTTTGTATCCGAATACCTGTCAAAAAAAATTTGTTTGAATATTCAGATATTTGTCCCAGCACTAATAATTCTCATTGCCATTTCACTCAAACGTCATCAGAAACCACAGCACTTGCCAAAAACAAACATCTGCATAAATTGTATGTTTCAAAAGCAAAGTGAGAGTTATCTGAGATTCTCTATTTCAAAGTTTCATGACTGAAAACGTTTGTAGTCTACGTACAACAAAACTACGCCCTAAAAATGTAATAAAAGGTAGGCAGCAGATACAGAAGTGCCAGCAACGGCTCAAATCAGCCAGTTAAGCTGTACAGCTCAGTCATGTTTCCCTCCCCAAGCAACAGCTGCTACCCACTCTGTGGAGACCAGTGCCACTGTAAAGGATGAAAGGAAATAGGAATGACTGACAGTCCCACATCTGCTGCCATTTCTGTGATGAAAGCTTTCGTCTTTCTAATGTAGGTTCAACAAGTATACATATAAAGTATTTACTTTAAAATGTTTTACCACAAATACTGTAATGTTTTGAGACATAGGCTGTGTTGAGTATTGGGTAAAGAAAACTGATCAACTTTCCCCAACCTAATTTGAACTTTAAAACCAAAGTAACAGTTATTGATTTCTACAGTAAATGGGGTACTGATGATGCAGGGATCTTACACAATCTTAGCTAGGTAGTATGACAATTTGTTTTAAAGAAATGTCTTGTTTGTTTCTAACTGCTGTCAAATACAAAACAAAAATAATAACATTAAATCAGGAAATAAACAAATTCAATAAACATGCAAACATGGCTTGATTTGTAGACCCTTAACGGCTGGTTTCACAGACCCTGGTTAGCACTAATCTTGGACTTCCTTACCTAAATCAACATTTGGTAACGCTGATCTTGATCTGTGAAACCAGCCCTTATGTTAAGATATCTACAACTGGATTCCCTCTAGTTTTGATGAAGGGGGATTATTCCATAGGCTTGCGTGGGAATTCCTTCAAAGAAAGGTCGGGCCTATCCAGCAATATAACAACAACAAATACACTAGGTGCTCCTCTGGATACCAATCCTCTGTCAATCTTAAATTACAGACCAGCGGCTAGTTTAATCAAAAAATCTTCATACTGTCCACTTTTAGTATAGCATTCGGACAACATGATATTTAAATAAACAACTGACATAGATTCTGTGATAGAACTATCAAAACGTCCTTCTGGTAGCCCCCAACTCACTCCATGATGCTGCATTCATCACACAAATAAAGTCCCATTAACAATATGCCAGTGATCGTTTAAAATAAAAAAACAATGTAGAATACAATAAACAACACCATATTTGACAGTTATGGCAGGACCACCACATCGTGCTGCTCATAGTACTCCACCACCAACTAACTCTACAGCAGCCCCATTCATTTACGCATCCCGTTTAACCCGTATTATATTCATAGACAACACTAAAGCTGGTGAACTAGACAAGAACTAAAACAAACTATGTTACCCCGATTTCCCCGTCTACACCCCTAGAACCCAACCCCCTAAAACCATTGTGTGTTTTGTTACTGCGGCCTGGGAAAGAGTCCATCCTGCGGCCTCCATACTCACTGCAGGAAGAGACACTCGCGCGCTCACGTGATGGTAACTAGTGCCTCAATATCGTGCCTGTTTTAGATGAAAAGTCGGTCCAAAATGTCAGCTCACCTCCTGATTGAAAGCGTTAACAGCATCCATGGTTCCGGTATCGCTGCTTTTCCCTTTCACCACCGTATGTGTAATGTTTATACCCGGCCACACAGGTCTAACATGTCCGCTCCCAATAGCTCTCAGCTGTAAACGCTCGGCGGTATGGCAGAGAGCGCGGAGCACCATGGGATAGCACAATGCTGCCACCCTCCATTAGCGGCGAGCTTGAGCTATCAACTGAAGCAACTTCAGAAAAATGAGATAGGGTTCATAAGAGTATGCCCCTTTATAACCCCCAAACCCCGCGAAAACATATAACATTTAGACATAACAAGACACGTTACTGGACAACATTCACAAGCACACTGGGACCACGACTTGATCACGCTACCCTCCCCCGGCGAACGCGTTCATATGCCCATATATTGTACCTGAATTCACCTGTACAAGGCTTAATGATGGGAGCAAAGTGATTTCACTGTGGATTGAAGTGGAGTGATGCAATGGGTTCCATGTCCAGTAGATGGTGATTTTGGACTGCATATAGTGTCAAGCTTGTAGGTTTGGAGCACAAATCTATGTGATTCTGTATTATGTCCAGCAGGTGGGCGTATAATGAACAAAAATATATCCTTTACTTTATACAGTCAACGCCGCTATATCGGGACGCCTCGGGAGAAGTAAAATAACCCAAATAAGTGGCCGTCCCAATTAAATGAAAGGCATTTGAGACGGCCGTCATTAGTCCCCCTTTTTGTTTCTAAATGAAAAAAAAAATCCTATCACATTATGATTAAATGTAAAATACTGTATATAATTTAAAATACGAGTCAATGTTTTTTTTTTTTTTATTATTATTCCTAAACACTATTATCGCTGTTTTTTTATTTCTACATAAAATGAAAAATAATGAAATCACATCTTATCACAAGGCGAGGCACCTGCGATGTTGATACGCCAACTATCTTTGCAACAGCAGCCTGAGAAACCACAGACAGACGACAACACGCCACATCCCCCAAGCCTGGTACCCTTATAACTCCGCCTCTAACTCCACCTCTACAATTACGCAAAACGAAAGACGCCACATTTGAGTAGGAGAAACACATGCACGGTTGTTGCAAGCACAGTTGCATTTAAATTTTGACAGAAGAGGACATGCAAGGTATGCTTAACTTGTTAAATTCGCGTTTGTATTTAATTGTCCATTATATATATATATATATATATATATATATATATATATATATATATATATATATATATATATATATATACATATATATATATATATATATATATATATACATATATATATATATATATATATATATATATATATATATATATATATATATATATATATATATATATATATATATATATATATATATATATATATATATATATATATATATATATATATATACATACATTATATATATATATATATATATATATATATATATATATATATATATATATATGTATGTGTGTGTGTGTGCGTGTGACTTTAACTTATATTTATATAGATTAGAAACATTTGTTAGTGTCCGCTGAAATTACTTAACTCACATATCACATTCATTTTTTTAAAATTTATTTTAAAATACTTATAAAAGTTATAATTAATGTTTATTAAATAACGATGACATTGCGACAGGGTGTAAACACTGGTTACTTACGACTACAGCTAGTTATAACAAAGATCTCTGTTACTTAATGGTAAAAATGCCAATTAGGCCTACACACATTTTCAACTATCTTTGTTTACTACTTTTATCTTTGTAATCCTAACTATCGCCATAGACTTAGGTACATTGGGCAATCAAAAATTCTAATTTACCGAAAACAATGGAAAAATTGATATATTGTATTCCACTTAAAAGTAACAAAGATTCAGGTTAACATGCGGTACATCCGAAGTTACCCCAATGATTTAACTTTCATTTTTATAATTATTATTCATTTGGTTACGTCTTTTAAGTTGTACAATTTTGCATAAAAATATATACACTTTTCATATATTAAATGTGAATTCGTTTGTCATCTGTGGTTAATTATATATATATATATATATATATATATATATATATATATATATATATATATATATATATCCTCCCCACCATAAATTACTTTGGACTTACAGCGGACAGTGGCCTTTTATCACTGAGGTAACATTATATTAGAATTTTATGTGTATATCTATGTTGACAGTAGAAGTCTAGAGAAAATATAGATTGAAATGAAACAAAAAAAACTGACTCTTACAAAGAGTCCCCTACTATAAATGATCAGAAGTAAACAAGGCTCAAACTTTAAGAAGTGTGTTTGAAAAGATAATTGTGACAACTCTGCAGCCTGAAATGGAGAATCCAAAAGCTGAGGACCAGTTTTTCATCTAGCAAAGCACTCAGCATTCCCTGCATAAACTAATTTGTACTGCCGTGATCTGACTGCAACAGCTCAGGTTACACCAGGCTTGTGTCCCCAGAAAACAAAACTTAAAACTTACATTTTGCAATGTAATATATATATATATATATATATATATATATATATATATATATATATTAGTGCCTTGCAAAAGTATTCAGACGCCTGACCAATTCTCTCATATTACTGAATTACAAATGGTACATTGAAATTTCATTCTCTTTGATATTTTATTTTAAAACACTGAAACTCAAAATCAATTATTGTAAGGTGACATTGGTTTTATGTTGGGAAATATTTTTAAGAAAAATAAAAACTGAAATATCTTGCTTGCATAAGTATTCAACCCCTGTGCTGTGGAAGCTCCCAGTTTACACCGATGAAAGAAATTGCCCTAACGAGGACACAATTACCTTACCATTGGCCTCCACCTGTGAACCATTAAAGTTGCTGCCACATTTTCTGGATAAAACCCCACTGTTGAAGGATCATTGGTCAGGCTGTGAATCTGAAGGAAAATGAAGACCAAAGAGCATTCTACAGAAGTTAGAGATAAAGTAATACAAATGCATAGATTAGGGAAAGGGTACAAAATAATATCCAAGTGTTTGGATATCCCAGTGAGCACAGTTGGATCAATAATCAGGAAGTGGAAGCTGCATCACACCACCCAGGCACTGCCAAGAAAAGGCCGTCCCTCAAAACTCAGCAGTCAAACAAGAAGGAGACTTGTGAGAGAAGCCACAGAGAGGCCAACAATCACTTTGAAGGAGCTACAGAGTTCAGTGGCTGGGAGTGGAGTAATGGTGCACCAGTCAACCATATTAAGAGCTCTGCATAACACTGGCCTGTATGGGAGGGTGGCAAGAAAGAAGCCGTTACTCAAAAAGTACCATCTGAAAGCACGTCTGGAGTTTGCCAGAAAGCATGAGAGTGACCCAGCTGCGATGTGGGAAAAGGTTTTGTGGTCAGATGAGACCAAGATAGAGCTTTGGCCAAAACTCAAAGCGCTATGTGTGGCGCAAACCTAACACTGCCCATGCCTCAAGACACACCATCCCTACAGTGAAGAATGGTGGTGGCAGCATCATGCTGTGGGGATGCTTCTCATCAGCAGGGACTGGGCATCTTGTTAAAATTGAAGGAAGAATGGATGGAGCAAAATACAGGGAAATACTGCAAGAGAACCTGCTTCAGTCTGCTAAAAAACTGAAGCTTGGGAGGAAATTCACCTTTCAGCAGGACAATAATCCCAAGCACAAGGCCAAAGCAACACTGGAGTGGCTCAAGAACAAAAAGGTGAATGTCCTACAGTGGCCCAGTCAAAGTCCTGATCTCAATCCCATTGAGAATCTGTGGCACTATTTGAAAATTGCGGTCCTGGCGTCGTCCAACCAACCTGAACAACCTGGAGCAAATCTGCCAAGAAGAATGGGCCAAAATCACTCCGACACTGTGTGCAAAGCTGGTACATACTTACCCCAAAAGACTTAAAGCTGTTATTGCAGCGAAAGGTGGCTCTACCAAATATTAATGTGTGGGAGTTGAATACTTATGCAAGCAAGATTTTCAGTTTTTTATTTTTCTTAAAATATTTCCAACATAAAACCAATGTCACCTTACAATAATTGATTTTGAGTTTCAGTGTGTTAAAATAAAATATCAAACAGAATGAAATTTCAATGTACCATTTGTAATTCAGTAATATGAGAGAATTGGTCAGGGGTCTGAATACTTTTGCAAGGCACTGTGTGTATGTATGTATGTATGTGTGTGTGTGTGTGTGTGTGTGTGTGTGTGTTGTATATATATATATATATATATATATATATATATATATATATATATATATATACACATACATGCATATCTATATACACACATACATATATATATGTATGTAAAACACCCTAATAATGCATCAATTACAGAAACATTGGACTCTACTCAAAGCATTTTACACAAATTATTGACACTTTTTCTAACAGTAATAAAATGTAAGAAGTCACAGCACATATGCTTCATATGTATAGATGTTGTGTATCAGGAAATCGTACTCCATAACCTGCATTTTATGTCAACATTTACAGCTCTAAAAAAAAATGATAATGATGCTAATTTGAAAAAAATGCTTTGAGTATAGAGGCCATTGTCACTAGTTCTTCAAAATACCTCACTGTACCAATATACATCAGTGTTTTCTAAATTTCACATTAGCTACAGATCATCCAATCTCAATGTAGATACACTGATGTATATTAATTGTAGGTTATTAATCATGTTGTAATTTGCTCTTTGTATTTCAGTTACATATAACAGCAGTGAAAGGAGGAGTGTTGCCTGAGGTGAAACGGTGTACCCAATGCTGCACTTTGTACCACTGGCCAAGCAAATATAAACCCAATAAACGCCACCATTTAAAAAAGCACTTGGATGTCCATCTAAAAGGTGCAGTGCAGTGTGATGGTTTGTTATTTAATGTTTTTTACATGTAACATTGTTGAAGGTTGTTTTAATATATTTAGTGAACGATATGCATTTCAAGTAAAATATTGTGCACAAAGTCATTAATACTTATTGTTTACATATGTTTATTTAAATGTTTATAGAGAATGCTCAGGAATACTCACTTGCAAATACAGTAGGCTCCATAATTATTGATACCCTTTATTCAGTGTAAATGAAATGGGGGAATTAAAAATTAAAACTTGACCCACCAGCTAATCGCAAAGTCAAAATTTAATGGTGGTTGTATTTATTAGTAGAAGAAAGTGCCCACTTATGATAAATCAAACTGCTATTAAATACATATTTCTAATTTGGTTTTAGTGGATGGGTCTAAATGTTGATTTAATCCCCACAAAGTTGGTTTTAAAATAATATCCATTAATATCCAAACTGCATTATATATTTGTAAAAAAGTTCTTTGTTTGCAATTTTGATCTCCTTGTTTGTTTTCATAGTACTTTTGACAGGAAAGCAGGACTTCAATCAAAACAGATAAATAAGTGCTTTTAAATAAAAAAATGTTTTAAAAAAAACCTTCAGACAACTGTGAATGATGTTAACATCTTCTTTGTCAGGGGTGCAGAACTCTGGGGCAAGAAGGTTTTCATTTTTTGATCCCCCTGAGGCCTTCATTACCTGATTTAAATTAATTTGCTTAATTGGACAAGTTGATGTGGGATTTTGACAATTAAACATGTTCAGTCCAAATGTTTATTAATCGGAGAACATGTAGATGTCAATAAATGCATTATTACAAATGTTAACCATCCATCCGTCACCAATAACCACTTCATCCAATACAGAGTCACGGTGAGCTGGAGCTTAACCCGGCAGAGATGGTGCAAGGCAGGACTACACCCAGGATAGGACACCAGTCCAACTCTCACACTCACACAAGCATGCACACAGAGGGCATTTTAGAGTGACTAATCAACCTGACCAGTATGTTTTTGGATGAGGGGAGGAAACCGGTGTGCCTGGTGAAAACCAACACGAACACGGGGAGAACATGCAAACTCCGCTGAAACGGGAATCAAACCTGGGACCCTGTAGCTTTGAGGCAGCAGCGCTAACCACCACACCACCATGCCACAAACTATAACCTAATATACATGATAAATCATAAGAGCAAAGATTGTAATCAAGTTCTTCGTTAAAACCTATAGTGGTTACAGAACTCTTTATTATTATTATTTCTTTCTTAGCAGACGCCCTTATCCAGGGTGACTATTTTTTATATACAATTACCCATTTATACAGTTGGGGTTTTACTGGAGCAATCTTGGTAAAGTACCTTGCTCAAGGGTACAGCAGCAGTGTCCCCCACCTGGGATTGAACCCACGCCCCTCCAGTCAAGAGTTCAGAGCCCTAAACTCTACACTGCTACCCTATGAGTTAGGTGGAAGTTGGCCATCTAGAAAGGGGGCGGAGCTACGGTTCATCAAGTCATTGCCCTAGAAGGGAAGCGATGTGGTAACCGCGGATTGGAGGAGAAACGGTTGCACTCGCTAACCAAAGGGGCGTGACTGACGGTACAAAAGGGGACGTGGCTAGGTGATCTGTTCCTTTTGTTATGGTTAAGAGCAAACTGAGAAAGGAGAACT
The DNA here is from genome assembly GCA_030684275.1 of Acipenser oxyrinchus oxyrinchus. Taxonomy (NCBI): domain Eukaryota; kingdom Metazoa; phylum Chordata; class Actinopteri; order Acipenseriformes; family Acipenseridae; genus Acipenser; species Acipenser oxyrinchus. The sequence goes on from CM060253.1 coordinate 17,544,653, forward strand.
GTGAGTGTTTTACTGTGAGTGTTTTGTTTGTTTTGTCGAGTTTAATTGTACTGTTTGTTATTATAAGATGGCTAACACGATCCACAGCTGTCGGTACAGGCCAACACTAAACCCGGACAACCCTTCACAACAGTGCACGAATAAATTGTATTTCAACGCAAGCACTTTAGCACTCACGCTGGATTTGTGATCGTGTGTGTGTCTTTGTGTGTGTTCTACTGTGTTTATTCTTTTGAACTGTGTTTATTATTTGGGACTGTAAACCCTTTGTTGGAACAGTGCAATACACATTGCTGTGTATTGCCTGGGATTATTCTTTGCGGTCGCCAGACTGGGATTATAAATAAACGTATTGTTTGGACCATGAACTTTGTTGTCTGACTTCTGTTTCGTAATCACATCACCACTACACCTGCGCACCGCACACACATCCCCACATGTTGATACAACTGTTTATATAAGATACCTGTCATTTTTCTTTCCATTGTTAACATCCCGATAACTTTTTATACCTCGAACTTTAAAGTATGTTTCAAAGCTCTTTTCAAAATGGCGGCTCTAGTGCACTGATAGTGTAAGAATTATTGCCCACATTGTCAAACAGGTAACACAGCAATAACGATCCATGATGTGGTATGGAACAGAAAAGCCAGAACACTTATGTTTTTATTTTTTATTTTTTATTTTTTATCGCTTTTCCTGCAGTGATTTACAGCATGAGTTCTCAGGCTTTTTTTTTTACCTGAGGCCCACCTGTTTAGCTACATTAGGCACTGCGGCCCACTATTAGCACTTTTAAATTAAAACAAAAAACTTCAAACCTGTAACACTGTAAATAAACTTAACCGAAATTGTTATTTTTTCATTTCAATTTTATTTATATAAATTATATATATATATATATATATATATATATATATATATATATATATATATATATATATATATATATATATATATATATATATATATATATATATATATATATACACATACAGTATATATATATATAAAATAAATAAAATGTTGTTGCTCCTGCGGCCCACTCGGGACTGCGTTTCGGCCCCAGTTTGGGAACTGATTTAGAGGACAGATATCAAACCCCAGTGCACTAGAGTGGCCATTTTCAAAAGAGCTTTTAAACATATTTTAAAGTTAGATGTGTAAAAAGTTGTCTGGATGTTAACAATGAAAAAAAATTCACAGGCATCTTATTTAAACAGTTGTAGCAGCACAGGGGGATGTATAGCACTATATTTTTCGGAACCCCACTACTTACTCTTTTGAGGTACTGAAGTATAGGAATGAGCAAGAAAAAAACAACTGTAAAACAAAGAAGTGGTTTAGATAACTATATTTCTGTTTAAAGTTGGTTTAAATGTTATGCTGTAGTACAATACAGGGTTATACAGAATACTGCAATGTGTTTGTTCAAAGCCTTTTGATGTTTAGCAAGTATAAGGTGTAGTACTGTATAGATAGCAAACAGTGATTATCTTAAAGAGCAATGTTGCGAACAATGTAAAAAAAATGTATTACTGGAAGAAATAAAATAATTGGAACTGCCTCGTACAGTACATATAAAACGGTCAAAAAAATTGCTCAAACACGGCTCATTTAGGTGATCAAGTAACATACTCTCAAATATACTAAATCTGTCAGGTCGGCTTTAGGACATGAAACCACTGCCGTTCGGTTCAGACCACGGTACTTGTCAAAATGGAGAGGTCTGATAAGCATGTTTGCATTTCGAAAAGCATGGAGTATATACTGTATTATAAGTATGTTTACAGTATTTTTGCCTCATTGGTAAACATACAATATTTTGAAAGAATACTTTGGGGACTGTTTTCTATTCTTGTTTAGTTTTTAGTATTTAATTTTTTTTCATCAGAATTTGTGAGTGCCCTTATAAAAATATATAAAGTACCCTTATAAAAGTTTACCAATAAAAGCATAACAAAGTGTAATAAAGCAGAGTGGAATCTTGGTAAGCATAGGTCCATATTGTAAAGCATGTTAGAAAACATGACAAAACAAGGTAAACTATGGTAAATGCAAAGTACAACCATAGAAGCGCTATGGAAAACCACAAAATAACCATGCAAAATGACTGTGGTAAACTTTTATAATAATAACTTACAGTATTTCATGTTAGATTTAAAACATTTTCAATATTTGTCAGTTTAAGTAAATGGAAAAACTGCAAAGCGGTATGTAATTTAATATGTTAACGTAACATTATTCAGCAGCTTTCATTCCATTTTATGAAGCTACATTAATTAATTATATAGGGTGATGCAAAACTGTAAATTGTGAAGAAATGTAAACATTTCAGATTTTTGAACACTAAAATCATTTCAGAATATGTAGTAATCTTGTTTTTATCATTTTAATTATTAAAACATAATTCATATTGTAATTTTGACCTGAAATTACAAAATGAAATGATTAAAATTGTAGGTGAAATGATCTGTGGTGGTGTCTCACAAAGTCAACAAGACCAGTTATTGATGTGGTGCAAAATCAACACGAGGGGAACCCAAAGACACACAGTGTAGGAGCTCAAGCTGATCTACCGAAAAAATACAATTCTACCTTTTTATTTTTTGATCTATCAATCTCTTTTGGATGAAAGGAGAGAGGCTGGGTACATTAAAGACCGAAGATCTTCCTATTTATACAAACAAGCAAATATGACAAGCTGCGGCAATAAAGCTTCTCCAAATGTCCCCCTTGTAGAGGCAACAGTTGAGTCTGCAATCCATGCCCATCTAATCCTTGCCACCTTTTTCTGATACTGCCAATCATGGTGGTGGCTTTGTATTCTGTGCTGTTGTCCATTGAGGGCCTGAGACCACCAAATTAATTTCACATTTTGTGTCCTAAGACCATCCAAATTTATCTATCTACAAAATGTCCCCCTTGTAGAGGCAAGGTAATCCTTTGTGAATATGTTCCAAAATATGGTAAACAGCTGTGAATAAAACTTATTATTATAAGAATGCCAAGTAAGGGGTTGCATTTCCTAAAGTTAGGTGTGGGGTGGTATCGAAGTTTGCAAAAAGATGGGCAAAAACACTACCCTATAACAATCTTCAATATTGTATCTTTATTTACCAGTAGATGGCGGTAATGCACTGTCAAAAGCATAATAAAGAAAGCAGCAAGTAGGAACTGTCCCACATTATTATTATTATTTGTTTACTTAGCAGACACCTTTATCCAAGGCGACTTATAGAGACTCGGGTGTGTGAACTATGCATTAGCTGCAGAATCACTTACAACTACGTCTCACCCAAAAGACAGAGCACAAGGCGGTTAAGTGACTTGCTCAGGGGCACACAATGAGTCAGTGGCTGAGGTGGGATTTGAACCAGGGACCTTCTGGTTACACGCCCTTTTCTTTAACCACTGGACCACACAGCCTCCCTTATTCCACATGGAATATTTGATGTGGAATAAGTACATACAGGAGTATAACTAAGTACATAGTAACCTTGTGGTCTTTTTATGAAGGAGACTGCATAGTCATAATTATTATTTATTTATATTGCTTGGAGGATGTAGGTAGGGCATTCTCAGGTAGAGTGTTTTAGTTGGGATATAATAATAATATCTTTATATAGCACATTTCATAGTGGACCACCATCACAAAGCACTTCACTTACAATAGGACATTGATTTTAACATCTCAATCGCAGGATGGAGCACACAGAGGTTAAGTGACTTTGAGTCAGTCAGTGGCAGAGGTGGGATTTGAACCCAGGACCGTTTGGTTATAAGCTCTGGACATTAACCACTGGACCACACTGACTCATATAATTCATCTAAGCAAATATAAATGTTCCTGCTATTGTTAATCGCTGGAGGTTAAATCTTCAGGCTCAGGCTGTGATAACATTTTACAGGAAACACCTACTGAGCTAACAATTGAAATTTGGGCTTATAAGGTAGCAACTTTCTGATTTCCATTACATAATAGTAGGTGTTAAAAATTCATGCTGATACTGGACTTGGCTCTCGCCAAGACTAGCACCAACTAAGACATAGCTTCTTTTACTGTAAACTAATGTGATCCATCTGCATTTCCTTCCATCTGATGATGTAGATATCCTTCTGCCTGGTGTTGATGGCTGAAGTGTAATCAGAGCTGTACTGATCATTGATGGGGAACTGTGCGAGATATAAATCAAGCGCCCCCCCTCACCCCCAGAACTTGCAGTCAACAAATAAAAAAGTAAATAAATAAAGGGCTCAAAATCTTTGTAAATGTCCAATGGAATGCACCAATAGAAACAAAACTTCCATGCCTTCAGTGATGCAAAGTCATTGATGCCATGGTTCACAGAGTTGGCCAATGCAAATTCAGTGGATATAATAGCTAGATTAGAAAAGCGTTCAATTTCAGCTTTCTGAAACTATGTTGGATTGTTAGTGAACTTGCAAATGACCTACCTGCTTGAAAAATCATACTTTTCATTGGATGGGAAAATGTTTATTTGCATGTAAAGAATTATATTATGCGAAGATTGGAACTAAGTTTTAGGTTACCAATAATCAGTATAATAATTACAATTAACAGTAGAAGATGCTGAACTGGAAAATGCTGCCAATCTCTCTGATGGGTAGATTTTCTATGGAAGGTTCCCAGCCCAGAAAAAAGAAAAGGAGACTCTCACTCTCTAAACTAGGAGGGCTATCCTTGCCTGTTCTTGAGAACAGCTATTTTGTTTTTAATTCTGTCAAATGATTTAGCCATGTGGTTTTGACCTGTGGTTATAACATGCATACACATCTATTGAAGACCACCTATTTGTTGTTTAAGGGGTTTTTTTGCAAACTATTCACTCCTATCTATTCACTCCTAACTGGTCCCATTTTTTTTAAACAGCTATTTTACATACACTAAATGTCTGGTTTAAAAATGTTTAGGATTAGACAATGATTATTTAAAACTGGAGGGTATTCCGCCCACAAAGTAGAAAAAGCTTCGTATCAACACTGCAGGACATCTCTCAAAATGACATACTGTCCTTTGACACAACACAGTCAGTCACAATACAATATAGCAAAGGAATTGTTTCAGTTCTTTCAAATAAGACAAGTCCTAAAAATGACCACAATGTATTATACACACGAATAGCATACGTCCAATCGAATAAATATGATTGCTGCATGCTAAGCCGTAAAAAAAGACCATGAAACTGACAATATTAGCCTTACACATGTGCCTTTTTTTAAATACAATATAGTATTCCAAAGCTCTATATATAAAGACCATACAGACATCACAGATCACAGCAATAAGAAACAAGCAATAAAATGCATACAATTAAAAAAAAGAAAAAAAAAGACAAAATAGCAGGTCACACATAAAAAATGAACACAACAAAATGTATGCATGTGGCAGGGCAGGGCCCTGCCTGTAAATAATATTGTTTTGTGGTGTTTTGGTGGTGGTTAGCAGGGATGGGGTTCATTTCCTATCCCTGCCAAAATACATGTGAGAATGTGGCTGTGTTTGTTGATTAAAACACGCAGCCGCGCTTAAACTGCAGCTTCCTTGCCTCTGAGTCTCCTTCCCTGCTGATACCATCTGGGCCCGCAACGCTACCCTGTCACAATGCAAGCAAATAAAGAACGATAGGTTACGGATGTAACCCCGGTTCCCTGAAAGAAAAGATGATTGCCAAATCAATACTTTTGGGATATACCTGCTTGTCAGGTATTTGCAAGTGATGCGACCTCGCAAAGTTGGCGGTCATCTTCTCTTTCAGGGAACACCCGTAACCTAGCATTCCCAAATCAATACTTTTGGGAAAGTATACCAAAGCCGTCGCGAGGGAGAATGAGTGGACAGCACATGAGGGACATCTCGCTACCGCCATCTAGTGTTGGTGGTGCAAGCGTGCAACCTCAAGGACCCTGGGCCTATTGAAGGCATAGAGTGATCTACGACATTAAGTCAGAAGAACCTGGTAAATGTATGCGGAGTAGTCCAACTAGCCACAGTACAAATATCTGTCAACGAGGCACCTCTAAAGTGGGCCCATGACGTAGCCACACCTCTAGTAGAGTCTTGCGCCACCTTTCCAGGTGGGGGTAGGCTGGCATTAGTATACGCAGTCAAAACCGTGTCCACAATCCAATGGGACAGTCACTACTTAGAGAGGGCTTGACCTCGGGTCAGTTCACCATGACAAACGAAGAGCTGGTAAGACTGACACAGCGCTCTCATTCTATCCACATAGCATCTCAATGCCCGAACCGGGCAGAGGGAATTTAATCTCTTATCTGACTCCTCCTAATTTTTTATTTGTGACCTGCTATTTTGTCTTTTTTTTTTCTTTTTTTTAATTGTATGCATGACAATTTATTCCGTAGGGTAGGTGGAAGTCAGTCATTTAGGGGCGGAGCTACGGTATCCAAACTCAATGACCCATCCGAGGATTGGAGGAGCGGATGCACTCGTTAACCTAGGGGTCATGAGCGAGGATATAAATAGGGGACATAGCGTACGTGATGTTCCTTTTGTGAATGGTTAGAAAACAACCTAAAAGTAGTCCCTGCATGTAAAATACATGAGAGTTCTGTTAGTCTGTCTTGTAAACGTTGTTTGTTTGTTTCGTTTGTCTCAAAGATTACTAGCACGATCCGGAGCTGCAGCCGCGAGTGGCATTAAACACAGAGCCCAGCACTTCACTTTCCACTAAGAACTTTTAACCACAAGCACATAAATCATGCACTGTAGGAACTGTGTCTGTGTCTTTGTGTTTTGTGTGGGTGATAAAACTGGACTTTTTGGTTGCGGGTTAAACCCGTGGGATTTTACAAACCGAAGTGATACACGCTGCTGTAATCACTTCCAGCATTATTATTTACAGGTCTTTGCCATAAGGCTCTGGACATTGTAGTAATTTATCAATAAACACCCTTGCACCTGTTCGTAATTGTCCGTGTGATTTGTACCTGCACTGCACTCACCTGTATCCACTCACCACTTTGCCACAGGAACTGACAAGGCTTCAAAGACCTCAAAGCGTTGAAGCGCTGAGGCGTATAGTCCTCGAGGCACCGAGGTACCGAGGCTATGGGACGTCGGGGCACCGAGGGTACCGAGAGCACCAATGCACAGAGCTTATAAGCCTCAAAGGCGTCCTCAAGTTATCAGCAAAAAATATTTAGGGTCGGTCGGGTAACCCGAACCACACATATTTTTTTATTTGGCCTTATTATTCGTTAGCCAATCGATGCCCCTCAGGTCGGCTGCTGACTCGAGGTGGGCGCTGATTGGCTGACGAATAATGAAGCTTTTTAATTTTTTTCGTCATGTTATTTTTGTTTTGAATCGTTATTGCACAAATCTGTTTTACTTATTATTCGTCAGCCAATCGACGCTCCCCTTACGTCAGCGCCCTGTACGGCCACAATGCTCGCACTCCCCTTGGTACGGCTGTGAGTGTAATGCTGGCTCCAGGGATCAGCCTATTTTGCCTCCCTGGCACATCACCACACACAGGTTGCAATGCTGGCACCAGGGATATGTTTACAACCATAACAAGACACTACACCTTCTGAACTCTAGAAAATGAACCAATGCAATTTGTTAACTCATTAGATTGTATAACCAGGCCAGAGCTGCTTAAGTGTATAATGCAAAGCCGTGTGTTTTGGTGAGTTCAGACCCAAATTAAGCCTTGACCCTTGTTTAAATAGGCAAATTACCTTGTCATGCAGCTGTTAGAACTGTGCTTAATGGAATCAGCGGCCCTGTAATGTGGTTCCCGCACAGAAACCATTCACACAGTTGCCCTTTACAGGCTTCACTCTATAGAGGTAATTTTTAAATACAGAGGGTCATTGTAGTGTAATGATGCTGATGTCAAAGATTATAATGACTACTGAAGGTGTTAAAAGGGGATCTGCCTGGGGAAAACCCCACCTAGGCCAAAGTGCATTTCACTCACAGGCAAATGTTTCTTAAAAGACCAGTGACGGAGGGGGGCTTTGTTCTGAGTGCCCCCCATAGTGTGTGCTGGTCCCATCCCACTGGGCACAGCTATCAGCTGAACAGTGTGAGACAGAAACCAATAAAGTTGGGGCTTATCAAATAGGTTAGTCAAGACAAGCTGCGGCAATAAAGCTTCTCCAAATGTCCCCCTTGTAGAGACAACAGTTGAGTCTGCAATCCATGCCCATCTAATCCTTGCCACCTTTTTTTCTGATACTGCCAATCATGTGGTGGCTTTGTATTCTGTGCTGTTTTCCATTGAGAGACCACCAAATGAATTGTGTAATGACAAAACAAAACAATATCCCAAAAGTCAGGAAGCACCTGAACATAAAAAACACCACGCAAGACAAAAACACCACAAAAGATTACAAATACAGAGTAAAGAACAACAAGAAAGGGTTGCATGCAAATAATTCAATACTGGCTTCTAATTTACCAACCTTAGCAGAACCGTATAGTAGTTTGCCTTGGCAACCGTTGACCATTTTGCATGGAACTTAATGCCATTTTTATGTTGCCAACATGTAAGTTGAAAAAAATGAATCCTCTTGCATATATTTTTATTCTTTGAAATAGACAGTAGACTGTGTGTATGATATAACTGTACTTAATCTTAGTTAGATAATATCTTACTTAGATATCTAGTACCTGTGCTATCCCGTTAATGCTAAACGAAAAAAAAAAATCTATTTTGCTAAACCAAAAAAATACACTGACCAATATTAGTCAGCTGTGCCACATGGACACTGGACAAAATGTGCAAGTTAGCTCCTTCCAGCAAAAGTTAATTACTTCCTTATCAATGAAGTTGAAAGTGTGCTTCATGCATGATTACTCACCGGAGAAAATGTGGTGGTTGGTTGCTTTGACTTTATGTGGGAGTTCCAGAGATAAAAACTGCTTAGAAACAAGATTGCCATTACTGCAGATTAGTCTGGAATGTTCGAGAAGAGCTATTGCTACCATTATACTGAAAAGATTTTGGACTATTATTGACCAATATGTGTTTTCTTTGTGGGTTTAGATATTAATTCATAGGTAATCTGGAGAAAACAAAATCACATATAGCCTGGACAAAAAATAAACCTATGGAATTTCCCATTTCATGCATCACAAATTGTTGATGATAAGAAGAGAAGTGAAAGTGTTTCATTTTATAAAAAAGGTTTATCTTACAAGGATGTGAGTGCTGGCCATTTGCCAGAATGTAATGGACACCTGGTGAATGGAACTGTAAAATGTGTTTATTATTATTATCATTTCGGGACTGAACCCCGTGGTTTTACTGACTTTACACATCGTTGATAGTCAGTGTTATTATTTAAAAGCCATAAATAAAGCTTCATTGTTTACCATTGAACTGTTGTTGGACTGTTGTTACTAAGCACTGCATCACCTCTAACCTGTGCACTACAAACCACTTTGTCACAATACAGTATACAGACAATTGTATGAATACTTTCCAACCGTATTTCTATTTAGACTAACAGTAGTTAAAATTAGGATGTTGCTCCATCTATCCCATTGTTTAAATTACATTCTACTTAATGTTTCTGTACAGATCTAGTCACTCTAACACCACATGTAGAACTAAACTACTAATTATATTCAGCATACTTAATTAATTAGTGAATACAATTTGTTTCAACTGTGTCACTTCTGTTGATTATATATATTGTAGGCTGGCTGAATGCAGGCACCACTGTTTAGTGTGGAATTAATCACAGAGGCGAACACAGGTTTGGTTGATCCGCGTGCTTTTATTGTGGGTCTTTTCCAGGTTGAAGGACATCAAACGAAAAACCAAACAAACAAATATCTTGCACGGAAGTAGTTTTAAATAAAAAAAACTATTCTCAAGACAAACAAACAAACGGTTCCAACACTGCTCTATCCTTCTCTCCTCGGTAACGATCCCCCTGTTTAATGAATGCTCAGCCTTTTTATGTGGCTGGGCTGGAGGAGATACTTGTTAACTGCATCGGCTACAGATGCTGGCCAATTGAGGCAATGACTAATCTATTCACCTTAACTAACCTCCCTAACTATGAGCACCTGTAGCCCATAGCCCAATTATCTCCTCCTGATCATTGCAGGCTGGTTTCAGAGCTGCCAGTGATCCCTCCTGTGCTGTTTGCTGGGTCTTGTCAGCCTCTCTCCGGCCCACCATGCGCATCCCCTGCGGGCTGGCCTGTGAGCTGGCTCACAATATATATATTTCTCCCTTGAGAAAGATATGTGCAACATATCGAAACGTTGGGCAGCTGGCTCTTTGAGCTAAAATATATATATATATATATATATATATATATATATATATATATATATATATATATATATATATATGTGTGTGTGTGTATATACAGTACTGTGCAAAAGTTTTAGGCAGGTGTGAAAAAATGTTGTAAAGTAAGAATGCTTTCAAAAATAGACATGGCCCAAACATCTTGGAGAACTAACCACAGTTCTTCTGTGGATTTAGGCAGCCTCAGTTGCTTCTCTCTCTTCATGTAATCCCAGACAGACTCGATGATGTTGAGATCAGGGCTCTGTGGGAGCCATACCATCACTTCCAGGACTCCTTGTTCTTTACGCTGAAGATAGTTCTTAATGACTTTCGCTGTATGTTTGGGGTCGTTGTCATGCTGCAGAATAAATTTAGGGCCAATCAGATGCCTCCCTGATGGTATTGCATGATGGATAAGTATCTGCCTGTACTTCTCAGCATTGAGGAGACCATTAATTCTGACCAAATCCCCAACTCCATTTGCAGAAATGCAGCCCCAAACTTGCAAGGAACCTCCACCATGCTTCACTGTTGCCTGCAGACACTCATTCGTGTACGCTCTCCAGCCCTTCGCGAACAAACTGCCTTCTGCTACAGCCAAATATTTCAAATTTGGACTCATCAGTCCAGAGCACCTGCTGCCATTTTTCTGCACCCCAGTTCCTGTGTTTTCATGCATAGTTGAGTCGCTTGGCCTTGTTTCCACGCCGGAGGTATGGCTTTTTGGCATAAGTCTTCCATGAAGGCCACTTCTGACCAGACTTCTCCGGACAGTAGATGGGTGTACCAGGGTCCCACTGCTTTCTGCCAGTTCTGAGCTGATGGCACTGCTGGACATCTTCCGATTGCGAAGGGAAGTAAGCATGATGTGTCTTTCATCTGCTGCAGTAAGTTTCCTTGGCCGACCACTGTGTCTACGGTCCTCAACGTTGCCCGTTTCTTTGTGCTTCTTCAAAAGAGCTTGGACAGCACATCTGGAAACCCCTGTCTGCCTTGAAATTTCTGCCTGGGAGAGACCTTGCTGATGCAGTATAACTACCTTATGTCTTGTTGCTGTGCTCAGTCTTGCCATGGTGTATGACTTTTGACAGTAAACTGTCTTCAGCAACCTCACCTTGTTAGCTGAGTTTGGCTGTTCCTCACCCAGTTTTATTCCTCCTACACAGCTGTTTCTGTTTCAGTTAATGATTGTGTTTCAACCTACATATTGAATTGATGATCATTAGCACCTGTTTGGTATAATTGTTTAATCATACACCTGACTATATGCCTACAAAATCCCTGACTTTGTGCAAGTGTACCTAGAAGAATTGATGCTGTTTTGAAGGCAAAGGGTGGTCACACCAAATATGGATTTGATTTAGATTTTTCTTCTGTTCACTCACTTTGCATTTAGTTAATTGATAAATATAATCTATTAACATGTCTATTTTTGAAAGCATTCTTACTTTACAACATTTTTTCACACCTGCCTAAAACTTTTGCACAGTACTGTATATATATATATATATATATATATATATATATATATATATATATATATATATATATATATATATATATATATATAATTAGGGGTTTAGTTATCAATATGGTAGGTAATGTACTACAATTCTGGAATGTTTTAACACAAAATGATTTTTACACAAACAGCAACACAACCTGACTCAGAAATGGAAATGGAGTGTTGGTGCATTTGTGGAGGGACTCGCGCATGGATCTTGGCCAATCACACATTTTGTGAAAGCCATTTTAAAATGTACATTGTAATTTAATACTTACTGTACTGTAATGCAGACATTTTATTATATATATATATATATATATATATATATATATATATATATATATATATATATATATATATATATATATATATCTTGCAAAAGGTCAGATATCATCACTTAATACTCCACCTTTAGAGGGAGTAGCAGCTAACCAGCTTAATACATTTCTTGCAGTACATAATATATGAGGAATCTCAGTCAGGGTTCTGCCCTGGTCATAGTACTGAAACTGCACTTATTAGAGTAGTACTGTCAATGAAGTGCTGTTATCTTCACATACGGGCTCACCCTCAGTTCTTATACTTCTAGATCTAAGTGCAGCATGCAACACTATTGATTATTCTATTATGATTGATCATCTTGAGAATCTAATAGGATTGTCAGGTTGTGTCCTGTCTTGGTTTCAATCTTTCAAATAGGTTTCAATTTGTTAGGAAGAAACCTCTGTTTACATGTGTGTGTCCCACAGTGTTATGTTCTTGGTCAGATTTTGTTTTTCTTGTATATGCTACCCTTGGGCTCTATTGTTCGTAGACATGAGGTACATTTTCAGTTATGCTGATTATACTTAATTATATTTATCTCTGAAAATGGGCAACACCCCAGCTGAAAATATTCTGACTACCTGACATTAAGCAATGGATGTCATTTTTTATGTTAAACAGAGCAGATGCTTTTGGAATCACAGAATCAACAAAATAATATATCCATCTAATTTCACATTTGGTATTTTCTCCTCTGAGTTGAAGGCAGAAATGAGAGATTTGGGTGTCATTTTTTATCTAGATCTTTCATTTGAGCCACACATTAGGAATGTAACTAAAGGGTCTTTTTTCATTTAAGAAATATTGCCAAACTGCAATGTTCTCTTTCTCTGCTGAGAGACTGTCTTATATGCTTTTATAACATCTAGGATTGATTATTGCTATGCTCGTTTCTCTGGTATTTCAAGTCGTATTATATCTCGATTGCAGCTCTGGCAGAATTCTTCTGCCAGAGTTTTAGCAAGAAAAAAGAAACATGAACCCATTACCCGTGTTAGCAGCCAACACTGGCTTCATGCATGGTTCAGGATTGATTTTAAGGTCCTGCTTTTAACTTATAGAGTTTTAAATTGCCTTCCTGCCATGTAGCCATGTAGCTATATGTCCCAGTCACTCTCTTAGATCACAGGATGAAAGTTTGCTCCGTATTTCATGGTTGCAGAGTGTTCAGCTTTAGAACCCCTAAGTTGTGGAATGATCTGCCATGATTTGTAAGGCACCATCTCTGGCTGCTTTTTATAATTTAACATATGTATTTTATAGGGATTGATGACGAATTCAATTTATCAACAGAAAGCAATAGATGAACAAGGCTTGTCAGTTACCTTAACATTTTCAAGGAGAGAAGATTAGAAGAAGCTGATCAATCTAGCACATTCAATAGTTTGACCTGAAAATAAATCTCTCTTTGGTGAAAACTGAATAAGATTTTGACAATAACATTATTTAGCAACAAATTTACTTTTGATGTTTTATGACTTTTGCACTCTTAATTATAGACCTTTTGCAATGGAAATACTCAATAGTGGAAGTAGGGAAGTGAAAAGAATATATTTTATTATTTGGGGATAGGATAGGGACCTACTTTAAGGTCTGCTCTCTCAGCTCAATGTTAAACATTTGTCCGACCAAGTTTCCAAAGGTCTTTAGCAGTGCTGTAGTAAAGACCCTTCCTGCTGAGAAGGGAGGAGCAGGTAGTTGCAGTATAGTTCTTAATGAGTGCCACTCTGGTCTGAAAAGGCTGACCATGAAGATTAGAGGTCTTAATGAGTAGGTGAATAGCTCATCTGTCTTAGCCTTGTCAAAGTATCCAATGGATTCCATACCAAAATATTTAAAATGTACAGATAAGTATACAATTAACAGCAATATTGATATCTACTGAAGATGTGATATCTACTGAAAGGGATATGTTGAAAATGGTTGAGAGGACCTCATCATTTTAATCTGCAAACTGCCTGCAAACTTTTTTTTTGTTAGTTTGTTTTATTGTTTAATAACTTTTGTTAATTATTCTATTGGTGATTATCCCCTGCACCTGATGATTATTATTAAATTAGAGCCAGGTGCAGGGTATAAAAGAGAAGCAGTGAGTCTGCTTAGGGCTGCTGAGGAGAAGGAGTGCTCTGCTTCTAAGCAGTTGTGAGAAGATGGAAAGTAAGTGTAAAGAAGAGTGTGTTTAGCAGGTAAACGGCTTAGCCGTCCTGCTCGATATTGAGGTTCCTATGTGTTTAGTTAGTGCTCATTTAAGAGCTAGGTGTTTGTTTTGTTTATTTTGTGTTTGTGAATTAAAAATAGCGTGTTGGCACGTTTAAAAACTCCATTCCTGTGTTGGGTCTATTTTTAAAGGGGCAAAGAACCATGAGTGGTGCGAGTTTGTTTACAATCTATCTATCTATATACTGTATATATATATATCTCATGCAGTGGACAATTTTACTCATAAGGCAAAACGTATGAAATATTGTCTATACATATTATACAAAAAGGAGCCAGACAACAATTAGAGCCAGACAACAATGTACTATAAACAGTGTGTTGTGCCACCATTGAGGGATACTTGACTTACCAACACAAAGTCTGTTCTCCAGAATGGTCCATGGAATCATCCCTTTTGATATTGTTACTTGTGATATTGTTACTTGTGAAACAACAGTAATTATTGCACTTTTGGATGTCATTTCTGCAGTCGTGGCTGCACACTGCCAACCACACTAAATTTTCGATGTATCGCAGATGCTGTCTTGCCCATGGTAACTGAATTAATGCAGATTTTATACATTTCAGAGTACATGTCAGGAATGTATAACAAATGAACCATTCACATAAAGAACAGACTATTTACACAAAATTGAGTGCTACATATTGCAGATATTTATAATTGTTTTTCCAACGTGCAACATATATGGGGCAAATATTCAAAGGTCTTGCAAATTTTCTCATCTTTCTCGCAACTCTGCTTGCGTTGCGAATGTTTTGCATAAAATCGCAAGTGA
Organism: Acipenser oxyrinchus oxyrinchus; assembly: GCA_030684275.1. Lineage (NCBI taxonomy): Eukaryota > Metazoa > Chordata > Actinopteri > Acipenseriformes > Acipenseridae > Acipenser > Acipenser oxyrinchus. The sequence continues at coordinate 17,559,784 of CM060253.1, forward strand.
GTGAAATCTAAAAAATGCAGAGAAAGTGCAATTATTGCAGCGCTGCAGAAATAGATAAATCAACATGAATTAACACAGGAAATCAACTGCAACTCTCTCTCTCGAGGTATATAACCATTGCAACTTTTTGCAAAATGAAGGGCTTAAGGAGACATAGCCCCAGCACCTCTTCAGCTATGAAAGTTAAAAATGTCATTAAATGTTTTGCTCGCAAATGCGTTTTCTTACAATTCTCAACACAGTTTTATCCATTCTGCAAGTTCTTGCGTGCGCTAAACAGAGACAGTCCACTGCCAGGGACATTTAATTACTGTACCATTTACGTGCCATAAAGATGACACTGGCTGCGAAAGAAGGACTGCGACTCTATTGTCATTTTTTTATACACAAATGAAATAAGCTTACTTGATTTGAAAAATGTCTTGAACAATACAAGCAAATTCCTACACTACTTGGTTTGATTGAATTAGGACACAACAAGCTTCAATATGAAAGCTGAACATTAATTTCAATAAAAAACAAGTTTTAGCGTGGAAACTGGTCAGCAATTATCAAGTCAGCTGTGTGGGCGTGTCTGTTAGCTGGCTGTAAGGTTAAAAATAACGTTGTTTGGACCAGGTCTAGACCTGTGGGACAGTATAAATTGACAGTGTCTTAGAACGCCAACCGTTCTAAGCGCCAGCTGTCGAAGGACCACATGTCCAAGGGCAGTCTGAGCTGTGGCAGTCAGAGCGAGGACATATGGAGCAAGGACCTTTTCCAAATCTCTCCCAGTGGCTTCTAGAGGCCTCATTCCAACTCTTGACATAGCTATATTTAAGTAACATTATTAAGGTGGTGTTTAATTAGGTGCTGTACTGTTGTGAGTGTGGTTAAATGTAATAGAGGTTGATTTGCAATTTGACTGGTTTACACACAGCTTTTTGTTTTGAAGTGCATTGAAACTATTGTATTACTGAAGTATTGTCTTTAGCGCAGTTTAGCAGCTGTTAACCAGTTCCCTTGCAAAATGAAGGTGCGAGAAGAGACTGTTAGAGAAAATCTGAACCTAGCAGCGCTCTGGAAGACAGCAACTACTAGACAGGTCTGTACCCTCCCCCCACCGCTCCTGCTCCCACTACTACTGTACCTATCTGTCTCACTTGTCCTGCTATGACTGTCTCTCACATCCCTGTTATTCTGTCCTCTCGCTCCCGTCCTCTGTCCTCTCTCCCCCGCTGCTCCCCTAACCCCTCTAACCTCATCCCTCTGCCTCTCCCCCCTCCCACTCTCTCCCCTCCCGCACTCTCTATGGTGCCCTCTCGAACTGTCACTCTTCCGCTAACAAAGCTGATATCTGCAAACTCTTTAACGCCTCTCCCTCCCCCCATCCACTCACACTCCAACCCCAACACCCTCTGTATCCCCTACTAACTCACCCTCCTTCTCCTCCTTCTCTACCCTCTCAGACTCTGACCTCTCCTCCCTCCTCCAGGGCCACAAACCCACCACGTGCACCCTGGACCCCCTCCCCACTCACCTCTTTCAAGCTGCTGCTCCTGCTCTACTCCACTTCATCTCTTCCCTTCTCAACACCTTTTATGTTTAATCAAAGTATAAATCGACTAAGGACTTCTTCAGTAGACAAGCCAAGGAATGTTATATGTTGTCTGTATATTCTGCCTGCACGATATTTCCTCTTTTTCTGTTGCTCTGCTAGCATTTGCAAATATAGCTGTCTGAAAGCCATGTTCACTCTTTAACTAGAAACAGAGATTGTCCTGAAATATTTCCTGCGAAAAAATTAACAGGTGTAACCAGTCTTAAGTGATTTCCATGCAACATATTGATTTGCGAGCAAATTAACTTTTGAATTTAGCTCGTGGTGGTGAACTTGTGAGATTATTCATGACACCTGCCCCAAATTTGAGGGAAAAGCACTTGCGAGAGAACAACTTGCAAACCCATTTTTTCCAAATCAGCATCTATTTTGAATCTCGCTCAAAAGCGCAACTTTTTTCGTAAAATATTTTGAAAATATTTTGAATATTTGGCCCATTGTTTTTTCAGATTTATTTTCTTTTTCCTTTTGTTGAAAACCTCTGACGTAGTCTGAAATAAAACATGTTTATTTTCCCTAATTTCATGAACAAACGCTTTCCATAATAGGCCTATACATGTCATCTACCCAGGTTTATTTAGTTAAAAGGTTCCAGTTTCCCGCTTGTTGAATAATACCGGTCATACTGCTTGATGTGCTGAGCAGTCACAGGTGGGATTGATTAATAGGGAGGAAGCTGATGCAGGAAGAGGGATAGTGTTGTTTTTTCAGACCCCGCTCCTTCCAAACCAACATTCTCGAGACGCTTCTGTCTGTCTGTTATACCCGATTAAAAAAAAAACAAAATCTATCATAGCAGACATACATTAGACAAATATGTAAATATGTGTGTGAACCCTCAGGACATGCAACTGGTGGTTCTGTATATCTTTATTTGTGTCGTAAGGTACTTATTATTATTAAGGGTGTCTTCCTTGTGTGTATTGCCTGACTACACTTAAAAATTATAAGGGGTGTTTTACGTTAGGCAACTACAAAAGAAAGCTGTATTAAAAGAACATATTGTATTTGTAACTATGTAAGATCCATGGCTTACCTGTTTGGTTTCATATTTTTCAAGGGGCTGTTTTTGACTGAAGTCACAAGAAGTAACAAAGTTTGCTTTTTACGTTTTTCAAATGGTGTTTTTGTTACCAGTTCCAGTAAGAAATTGTATTTAAAAAAAAATCTTTATTTACAGTTCAACACGGTCATGAGATGTAGAAGTATAGTTGCTACTAATACATATATGTTTCAACTGAAAGATAACAACTAAATCTAATAACTACTGTAAGTGCTAGTTACTGATGCTCACTGCGCATAAGAAATGTAATGAGATTGCTCTGTGGACATTGCCTTGTTAATATGTAAATTGAAAAGGAACATGGAGTATATATATAAACATGGAAATGTGACAGGTAAAATATACCAGGTACAACCAGTTTTATTTAGTGATTTTGTTAATACATTGGTGGACATTATTATAGGGTAAGCAAGGAAGCTCATGAAGTTTCCATAAGTTGCTAAATGGGAAATAAAAACACTTACATCATGTAATACTGCCTTTGAATTATGTAGTGGAAAATCCAAGCTAATGTGTGGATTACAATGAATAATCCAGTCAATTATGGACACATAAATCTGATTACATAACACCACACAAGGGATTTAATACACACCATTAATTTGCAATAGCTGAGATGATTATATGCCTAAACAACAAATGAATTACAGGTATAAGCTGAACTTGAAATAACCATAAATATCAAACAGTTTGAAATACACCACTGGGGTTTTATTACCCTAGAAAAACGTTATCAGGTCTATTAGCAGTCCACAGCATTTCTGGAAACTGCAGCATGATCAATTTGAAGCAACGTTATTGGGTTGTCAGTGTGTATTGTTTCAGATAGCATTGGGATACCAGTAGTATATCAGCAAATTCAAATGTTAGCACTGCGGTACCATTATACCATTATTTTGCTCTTTAGTGCAGAACCATTGCATCTCAGTTGTATTCCAATACCTTGTGTCACCACTGTTCTCACTGCTTGAGGGACACAGTTACCTCCAGGTTCTAAATACACTCTATGGTTACGGAGGGGATCTGGTTAAGATATTCGTCTTCTGCAACAAACATAATTTATTCAAAGTTGTTTCAGATGTCAAATAATCCCCTCAAAACAATGAACTCATATTTCTGTTCATGGGTAAATATCACAGTGGATTAAAAACAGTGAATGGTCCCGGATTTTAAGGATAGCGTTTTTGTTTCTAGACCTAATGTTCTGACCTTGATTTACAGCAGCTTCCATATATGCTGCATGTTCTCATCTCCTTGTGGATCAGGGTTTTGTTCCTTATTGTTGGTTGGAAGCTGTATGTCTATCCTCGCCTAGCCCTGTTTTTAACATGATCATCTTCAGATTTCAACAATACTGTGTTTCCCTGCTTTCTTGAGTTGAATGATTTTGCTAGAAACCAAATCAAAGGAGGGACGAGTGGGTTCGACACCTGGATCTTCAAAAAATATTTTGAGCTGCAGCCTGACCAAACCGAAAAAAAATACCTCTGTAAAATTTTAACTGTGCCGAAGAAGTAACTATTTGTAACTGTAATTAGTTCATATAAATTGGTAACTAGTTACAATTTTGCTAAAGTCATGAACACTAAATTAATAAATTAACAGAAATTAATAAAATGACCATTGCAAATGACAATTTATATTGTAGTGATCTCGGCTATCGGTGGCAGGCGCATCACACACAGGCGGAGGGCGGGCGTGAATCTAGGACCTCTCTCACTAAAGCATAGCGCAGATACTGCTGTACAAAACAGCCGGCTGCTTTGCAAGGAGTATATCAGGTTTATATCTTCATGTATGATTATGTCCTCTACTAGCTGTGCTGCTGCCTTCCCCAGTGCACGGTACAATGTTATTAATTTAACTTTTTCATGCATAACTCCATGGCAACCTAATTTGATTTTGAGTGTGTATCGTAAAACTTCAATTAAACGGCTCCGGAATTTATTTACAATATTTGCCAGTCGACCAGGCGCGTATTGGAGACAGGCGATTATTTGAGACCGGTAAATTATTTGAAGTTTTATGGTATGCTAATTCTTTCAAAATACTGGTACTTGCAACACATCAAATGTCCATCTATTATCTGTAACCGCTTAATCCTAGAGGGTCGAGGTGAGCCAGTGCCTAACCCGGCAGGCAGACATAGGGGCGCAAGGCGAGACTACACTCTAGGCGAGACGCCAGTCCATCGCAGGGTAACTAAGGGGCAATTTAGAGAGGCCAATCCACCTAGCCAACATGTCTGGACTGTGGGAGGAACCCGGAGTACCCGGAGGAAATCTACTCGAACACGGGGAGAACATTCAAACTCCACGCAGACAGACCCCTGAAGCCGGAATCGTGCCGGACCCTGGAGCTGAGGCAGCAGCGCTAACCACAGTCTCGCCGCACAACACAGGTCGTAGTAAATATTCAGATACAGAATAATAATGTGCTAGTACTTCAAATCTGTATGCTGTATTTTAAAACAAAGTAATCAAGTTCTTAAGATGAATACAAACAAGTTGTAGCCTTTAGGTGAGGTGGACAGTTTCTCTCTACCATTGTCATTCACTGTATTATACTACTGTATTTGCATATCGGAATTGGAGGCTGGATTTGAAAGATTTACATGCAATGCAGGGGGCTCAGATCACATGTGCTCCCGCCGCCTGTGATCCGATTTAATTACTGGAGTCCAAACTGAATGAAGCTTTTCAGTTCCGAGAAACTTTACAGCGTCACACACACACACACACACACACACACACACACACAAACACACAAACAGCAGCAGCAGCAGCAGCAACAACAACACTTATGCGCTGGGAGAGGAATTCGTCAGGGACATACAAACACAACACTGAGCCTTTACTGTAACTCTGCACACTGGATTCAGTGCAGACAACCCGATCAATGCTTTGTATTTTTTACTATACAACTATACTTCAATTTTTACTGCAGTAGGCTTACCTTTAAATTATGAGAACATTAAATAATGAATTGAATGTTATTGTAAACTGGGGTTGAACAGGTGTGAATGTTCTGCTGCATGTTAAGTATTTGGCTAAGGTTGGTACCAGAAGGGACTTTTCCTCAATATTGTCCCTTGCTGACTCCGCTTATCCTGTCTGATCTCAGTAAACGAAAGCCCCGAGTGAAGTAGCTCCCTTTCTCACGGGGTGTTTGTGAGGAGGACTTGCCAGTGCAGCAGGATGCCAGCAGCTGTCGGAGGAATGCTTCCAGAGCGTAACGGATTTTTGGGAGGAAAATCACATATTTTTCTAGGAGAAAGTAGTCTCCCGTCCTTCCTCAGCTGTGTTTCCAAGGAATACCTTCGTAATTTTCAACACAACAAACGAGTTGGAAATTACCTTATTGGAAGGAAACTGGGAGAGGGCTCCTTTGCAAAAGTTAGAGAAGGATTACATGTCACGACGGGCGAAAAGGTATGTTTTTTTTTCTTTTTAGTAAAATCTGTTGGGAGTTACAGTGCATGTATATATTTCAATCTAAAATAAATTAATTTAAAGCATATGTTATTTAAACTAAACAACAGTTACTACAAATCAAAACAAAAATGAGAACTGTGTACGATATATAGACTTTGCATAGAGTTTTCTACAAAGTAACTGATTATTTAAGCTTATATAAATAAATCAAATTGCCACTTTTCACATTTAAATTGGAGTCTTATCTTTTTAACTAACCACTATTAAATTAATTATTGTAAAAACAGCCTGGACAGGTTTTGTTTGTTTTCACATTCCTCCACCCAGACGGACCCCCACTAAAAACCAACTGCTTTGTGGACTGTTATCTCAATTTGTAAAGCGTTGAATGTTAGTATTATTTATTTTTAGTGCCCAAAACTCACAGTTTAGGTTTAAAAAGGGGCACATTCAGCACACCAGATGTGCCTCTGAATTTCCATCTGTGTGTCTCTCACAGTCCTGGTCATTTAAGAACACAAGAACATAAGAACATAAGAAAGTTTACAAACGAGAGGAGGCCATTCAGCCCCTCTTGCTCGTTTGGTTGTTAGTAGCTTATTGATCCCTGAATCTCTTCAAGCAGCTTCTTGAAGGATCCCAGGGTGTCAGCTTCAACAACATTACTGGGGAGTTGGTTCCAGACCCTCAGAATTCTCTGTGTAAAAAAGTGCCTCCTATTTTCTGTTCTGAATGCCCCTTTATCTGAATAGATTCAATTCTTTTAGCCTGTCTGCATACGACGCCTTTTAAACCCAGGATAATTCTGGTTGCTCTTCTTTGCACTCTTTCTAGAGCAGCAATATTCTTTTTGTAACGAGGTGACCAGAACTGAACACAATACTCTAGGTGAGGTCTTACTAATGCATTGTAAAGTTTTAACATTACTTCCCTTGATTTAAGTTCAACACTTCTCACAATATATCCGAGCATCTTGTTGGCCTTTTTTATAGCTTCCCCACATTGTCTAGATGAAGACATTTCTGTGTCAACATAAACTCCTAGGTCTTTTTCATAGTTCCCTTTTTCAATTTCAGTATCTCCCATATGATATTTATAATGCACATTTTTATTGCCTGCATGCAATACTTTACACTTTTCTCTATTAAATGTCATTTGCCATGTGTCTGCCCAGTTCTGAATGCTGTCAAGATCATTTTGAGTGACCTTTGCTGCTGCAACAGTGTTTGCCACTCCTCCTATTTTTGTGTCGTCTGCAAATTTAACAAGTTTGCTTACTATACCAGAATCTAAATCATTAATATAGATTAGGAATAGCAGAGGATCTAATACTGATCCTTGTGGTACTCCACTGGTTACCGTGCTCCATTTTGAGGTTTCTCCTCTAATCAGTACTTTCTGTTTTCTACATGTTAACCACTCCTTAATCCATGTGCATGCATTTCCTTGAATCCCTACTGCGTTCAGTTTGAGAATTAATCTTTTATGCTGGACTTTGTCAAAAGCTTTCTGGAAATCTAAATAAACCATGTCGTATGCTTTGCAATTATCCATTGTCAATGTTGCATCCTCAAAAAAGTCAAGCAGGTTAGTTAGACACGATCTCCCTTTCCTAAAACCATGCTGACTGTCTCTCAGGATATTGTTACCATCCATATAGGTAATTTTCCATTTTGGATCTTATTATAGTTTCCATAAGTTTACATATAATAGAAGTCAGGCTTATTGGTCTGTAGTTACCTGGTTCGATTTTGTCTCCCTTTTTGTGGATCGGTATTACGTTTGCAATTTTCCAGTCTGTCGGTACAACCCCTGTGTCAAGAGACTGTTGCATGATCTTGGTTAGCGGTTTGTAAATAACTTCGTTCATTTCTTTGAGTACTATTGGGAGGATCTCATCCGGCCCAGGGCACTTGTTTATTTTAAGAGCTCCTAGTCCCTGTTATGCTAAAATTATTTAAAATTGGATAGGAACAGGTCAACATGTGGGGCATGTTGTCCGTGTTCTCCTTTGTAAAAACCTGTGAAAAGTAATCATTTAATATATTTGCTATTTTTTTTTTCTTCATCTATGATTTTGCCATTTGTGTCTCTTAGACATTTAACCTCCTCTTTGAAAGTATCGTACACTAAAGTGAAATATTGACAGTACAAGGTGTTAGTTTATTCTCAAAACTGGTACCTCAGAGTAAGAGGACAGATTTAAAAATATATAACTGTTATGTTTTTGCATCAGTGCACTATTTAGTACTAAAAGAAAAAAACTGAATTAAAAAAAAAACATTAAAGTGCTGTATTTCAAATAGGGTTGCATGTAATAAGCGCCAATAATTCAAATATAATAGTATATAACATATTTACTTTTGCGTTTAAATGTATTAATAATGTATTAATAAATCGTATACATGTTTGTAACATGCAACTACATTTTAATTAGAATTTGTCTCACGGCTGTAGTAACAGATTGGTATTGTTTGCTTTTCTTTGCATATTTATATAAGTTATCCTATATATTAACTAGTTTCATTCACATTTGAAAACTATAATAGTCAAATAGATGCAAACATAGTAAAATGATCCATTCAGCTTTATTAATAACAAAATATGTGTGTACAATTACAAATGATATATTATTGTAAATAAGACTGTAAAATAACCCTGAATACTAAAGTGTAGACTAATTGAAGAGAAGATGACCCTAACCATTATAAGAAATGTTCTACCTCAAAGGTTGTTATGTTGTTTAATAGAAATCTACTCAATATAATTTGACAAGCTTGAAAATAACCCATTAACAGTCGAGTGTACTTAAGTACTGCATTGAACAGCAAACCAACATTTAGTGTATAAACACATATATTTTCAGCCTTTTTATACAATTTGAATATTATTTCTAATATCATTTTAAAATAACTTACAAGTCGTACTCTTTAGTGAGAAAAAACATCATTTTCTTCAGTTTACACATGCCTTATTAGCTGTGCAACAATGAAGATGACTCAATGCCCCAATGATGGGGATGCATTGAAATACAATTAAGTTGCCAATCTTTTTACAGGACATTTGTGTTTTATACTTGCCTAAGTTGCCCATGAAAATCTACGGTATAGTTGCAACACTGTTTGGTTTCTATGTTTTTCACTGGATGCTATATGAATGATATATTCATTATACTTACATACCATATATGTAACCTTATCTCTTACACTCTCTTAGGTTGCGATAAAGGTTATTGATAAAAAGAAAGCCAAGAAGGATTCTTATGTGACGAAGAACCTGAGACGTGAGGGTCAGATTCAACAAATGATCAGACACCCCAATATCACCCAGTTGCTGGACATACTGGAAACAGAAAACAGCTATTACCTGGTCATGGAGCTGTGCCCTGGAGGCAATTTAATGCACAAGATCTGTGAGAAGAAGAGACTGGAAGAATATGAAGCGCAGAAGTACATTAGACAACTGGTCATGGCAGTGGAGCACCTTCACAGAGCCGGGGTCGTTCACAGGTAACACAGCCTTTAATGTCTTTGTGAATTTAGTGCTGATGAAAGATGAGGGACAATGGCTACTGACTTCAGTCAGGCATGATACTTGTCTAAAAGTATACCTCAATCCTGACCTGAACACCCCCTGCCCTTCAGTCAATTGTGCTGAATTGTGAAGATTTTATAACAGCTAAGTTGAGACCATCATACTCGTTTACGAGTTAAGATGTAAAACGCATTCAATTTGACAAACTTTCATGCACCCATATATAAATAAATACACACACACACACACACACACACACACACACACACACACACACACATATGCTCCTTTATTATTAATAATACACCTCAACATATTTCCTAACAAAATAAATTAAAACAGTCTTGAAAACATGGTATTCTGTAACTTGACTTGTCTATACTGTATTTCTCTTCCAATAGTTTTCTGGGCTTGACTGTTCAGTAGGAGAAGTGTTTCAGAGAGCTAGAAACCTGAACAAGGCATCACAGTGTAGCCCCTGGGAAATAATGCCTTGTGACTTGAGACAATGTTTCAATTGTATGGCACACAAAAATGTCATGCATGCCAAATAATATAATTTAAGACACTGTGCTTGTCAGACTTTTGGGTATGATTGGAACCATTTTCTTTCAAAAGTACAGTAAAGGTCATAATCGTAAACAGTGGGTTTTAGAAACTGATTTTTTGTGATCTATTAAACACAAACATGTTTTGTTCAGTTTTTTGAATAAATTAAACGTCCTGAATAAAGTGTGTTATTTTTTGGTTTTGTATGGTTTCTCAACAATATGAAAAAGTGTGGAATTGTGTAGTGTAATGCAAACATACATAAATAAATATACTGGAACAGTAGTAACTGCAGTAGCCATAGCAGTTTGATAACGGTTTACGTCTCTTTGCAGCTGTCACATAACTAATCGAATACGTTTCCCCCTTTGCACGTGAATGTGCTTAACATCCAGCATTGATGAATTCATGACCCTTAAAAACTTTGACATTTTAGAGAAAGAGATTGTTGTGTGAAAAACAAACTTCAAGCTATTGTTTGAAAAGACTATGCCTTTTAAAAATGGTAATCTACAGGGTTTTTTTATGAATACGCAATGACTTAATCATTATGTATCTTTTGCATCATATAATTTGTATGTACTTTGATTTCAGAGACCTGAAGATAGAAAATCTTTTGCTGGACGAGGAGAACAATATAAAGCTTATAGGTAAAAAAAATAATAATAATAATAAAAAAATGGATTTCCTTTCTGTACTGTTATTTTTTGCTTATTGAATATTGTTCCTTATTATCATGTGTGTACCATACAAAATAGAGGTTACCACAGCCGTGTTTGTCATTTACAATACCAACAACTACACAAGCACTGTTTCAAATGCATCGTTCTGCTGATGCATCTAAATAAAGGCTCTATTCAATTTATATTAACAGCAGGGGGTCTGAATACAATTCGGTTTAGATAATTAAAACAGAGCCCTTTGTGTATCAGAGTTTGAACATCTCTTACCAGTACATTGGAGTCTCTTTAGTGTATTTTTATCAATAAAAGTACCGGGTATGTAAAATGGCAGGGTGGGCCCTATTTTAATTACATAAATGGTTGTTGTACAGATCAGCTGCAATTCCTTTCATGTGTCTTTGTGAAGCAGATTAAAGCTGCACACTGGCTCTACCTGTTTGCGTGGAATCTATTCAATAACAAAAGAACAAAATCATTGGTTGAATTTGTGATCCATATGAATACAATTCCATCATTGTGCTAAAACACCATCATATACAGTGCCTTGCAAAAGTATTCAGACCCTTGACCAATTCTCTCATATTACTGAATTACAAATGGTACATTGAAATTTCGTTCTGTTTGATATTTTATTTTAACGCACTGAAACTCAAAATCAATTATTGTAAGGTGACATTGGTTTTATGTTGGGAAATATTTTTAAGAAAAATAAAAAACTGAAATATCTTGCTTGCATAAGTATTCAACCCCCACACATTAATATTTGGTAGAGCCACCTTCCGCTGCAATAACAGCTTTAAGTCTTTTGGGGTAAGTATGTACCAGCTTTGCACACAGTGTCGGAGTGATTTTGGCCCATTCTTCTTGGCAGATTTGCTCCAGGTTGTTCAGGTTGGTTGGACGACGCTTGTGGACCGCAATTTTCAAATAGTGCCACAGATTCTCAATGGGATTGAGATCAGGACTTTGACTGGGCCACTGTAGGACATTCACCTTTTTGTTCTTGAGCCACTCCAATGTTGCTTTGGCCTTGTGCTTGGGATTATTGTCCTGCTGAAAGGTGAATTTCCTCCCAAGCTTCAGTTTTGTAGTGGACTGAAGCAGGTTCTCTTGCAGTATTTCCCTGCATTTTGCTCCATCCATTCTTCCTTCAATTTTAACAAGATGCCCAGTCCCTGCTGATGAGAAGCATCCCCACAGCATGATGCTGCCACCACCATACTTCACTGTAGGGATGATGGGTCTTGAGGCATGGGCAGTGTTAGGTTTGCGCCACACATAGCGCTTTGAGTTTTGGCCAAAAAGCTCTAATTTGGTCTCATCTGACCACAAAACCTTTTCCCACATCGCAGCTGGGTCACTCTCATGCTTTCTGGCAAACTCCAGACGTGCTTTCAGATGGTACTTTTTGAGTAACGGCTTCTTTCTTGCCACCCTCCCGTACAGGCTAGTGTTATGCAGAGCTCTTGATATGGTTGACTGGTGCACCATTACTCCACTCCCAGCCACTGAACTCTGTAGCTCCTTCAAAGTGATTGTTGGCCTCTCTGTGGCTTCTCTCACAAGTCTCCTTCTTGTTTGAGTGCTGAGTTTTGAGGGACGGCCTTTTCTTGGCAGTGCCTGGGTGGTGTGATGCAGCTTCCACTTCCTGATTATTGATCCAACTGTGCTCACTGGGATATCCAAACACTTGGATATTATTTTGTACCCTTTCCTAATCTATGCATTTGTATTACTTTATCTCTAACTTCTGTAGAATGCTCTTTGGTCTTCATTTTCCTTCAGATTCACAGCCTGACCAATGATCCTTCAACAGTGGGGTTTTATCCAGAAAATGTGACAGCAACTTTAATGGTTCACAGGTGGAGGCCAATGGTAAGGTAATTGTGTCCTCGTTAGGGCAATTTCTTTCATCGGTGTAAACTGGGAGCTTCCACAGCACAGGGGTTGAATACTTATGCAAGCAAGATATTTCAGTTTTTTATTTTTCTTAAAAATATTTCCCAACATAAAACCAATGTCACCTTACAATAATTGATTTTGAGTTTCAGGGTTTTAAAATAAAATATCAAACAGAACGAAATTTCAATGTACCATTTGTAATTCAGTAATATGAGAGAATTGGTCAGGGGTCTGAATACTTTTGCAAGGCACTGTATATACAGTACCTTGCAAAAATATAAATTTCTTTGAAAGAGGTGCTAATGGAGTTTTAATTTTTTTTCCCAATGGAATGAAAAATAAAATGTGTTTCAGAAAAGAATGGTTCTCCTTTGTAAATGTATGCCAATGTATGTACTGCATTTAAAGTAGTTGTTCTGGTATTTGTTCCTCCAAGAAATTTCAGTTTCATTTAATTGTTTTCTCAGATTTTGGTCTGAGCAATTGCGCTGGAATTTTGGGTTATTCTGATCCTTTTAGCACTCAGTGTGGAAGTCCAGCTTACGCTGCACCAGAGCTGCTGTCCAGAAAGAAATACGGCCCAAAAGTGGATGTGTGGTCTATGTAAGTTACTTTGCAATATCTTTTACTCACAAGATTTAAAGAAAATGCAATGTTTCCAAGCAAATTGCTGCTGGTTTTTGGTTTGCTGTCAAGACATGCTCATCAAATGTGGTATTTTGAATGGATGTAGCTTTGTGAAGAGATGGTTTTTCTCTAAATTACATGCTAAAAAGCTTTAGTGGTTGCTGTGGCAAGGTGTATTTTAGTCCGCAGGTGTAGAGGTGATGCAGTGTTCAAGATAACGACAGACAACAAAGTACTGGTGAAATGGTGGTTTTAATTTGTAATCCAATAGTCTGATGACAACAGTAAACAATAAATGGTTCAGTCCTGAAATAATAAGCACAGTATTTAAACACACACAATATACAAACACGAGTCCAAGTCCAGGGTGAGTGCTGTTAGTGCTTGTGATGCAAATCCAATTTATCCGTGTACAATGGTGCAGTCTTGTCCGGTTTTGTGCTGGCCTTAAGCGACAGCTCCGGATCGTGTTAACCGTCTAGTAAATAACAAACAGTACAATTAGAACCGACAAGACAAACAAACACTAAACACTCACGGTAATATTTCACTCGTCCTTTAGCGTTCTCTTAACCATAAACAAAGGAACAGATCACCTAGCCACGTCCCCTTCTTGTACCTTCAGTCACGCCCCCTTGGTTAGCGAGTGCAGCCGTTTCTCCTCCAATCTGTGGTTGCCACATCGCTTTCCCTCTGGGGCAATGATTTAATGTACCACAGCTGTGCCCCCTTTCTAGATGGCTGACTTCCACCTAACCCTGGGAATGAATTGTCAGGCCATCCAGTCCAGGGCACTATGTTCCCTTTACATTGCGTCCTCACAGGACAGGAGGGAGATTTGTCACCAAGAATCATTCTGTCTCTGTCACAGTTGCTCATTATGTTGTTTTATTCTAAAGCTTTTTACTTGTGGTTTACTGAACAAAGTACCTTTAATAATGCAGTTCATATTGTAACATGAATGGTTATAATTTAATCGGTTTAATGTGATAAAAATGTCATGTAGCACAAAGTAATGCCTTCATTGATGATTATTATACAGGGAAAAACATGTCAGGGATTGTGCTTTAAATACATACTAAGCTACATTACCATCTGGTGTCACTTTGATAGTGGCTTGTAGGCTCAGCCTTTCCATTTGTTTTACAGAGGTGTGAACATGTACGCAATGCTGATAGGGACTTTGCCATTTACTGTGGAGCCTTTCAGTCTGAGAGCCCTGCACCAGAAGATGGTGGACAAAGAAATGAACCCCCTCCCTGTCCACCTTTCTCCAGGTAATGAGCCTTCATGGTAGTATAGCTTCATATGTTTGGTTGTTCCAAGTATTATAGTGTCATACAGACTTTATTTGTCCAGAAAGGTTAGTATAAAACTACAGTAACCAAATATACATATAAGTAATGTTTAAACATATTGGGCTATATTTTCAAAGCGTTTTCTCCATTCTTTAATTAACTCCTATTTTTTTAAAGGAGAAAAAATATGAATGTTACAAAATGAAAAACAAACAACTTTAAAGTGCTTAAGAAACCTTGAAATTTAAAACTTAGTTGTTTGATTCTAGTTTTGTCAAATTAACAGATATTTTACCACGTGTAAAAATAGGTGTTCATTAAAGTCTGGAGTAAAAGTGCTCAATATTTGTCCATCTATCAGATGCTAATGTGGAACATTGAGTTTAAACTTCTGGATTCTTATTACAATTACCGTACTTACTGGTATTGTAGTGTTGTTAGTCAGCACCTACCTAGACAAATAGAATCTTCTTATCCACATTAATATTGTTCATTATTAATACTGTGCCATGTTGTATCTGAAAATGAAACAATTCCCTCTGGTTTCATATTCAGAATTACTGAGTTATCTCATTGTACATCCATAGAATCACATGGACCATCATCCTGATTTCAATGTGGTTTTTATTACACAGAACCTCACAACAGCTTTTTACTGTCTAGGGCTGAAGCACATCATACCAAGTTATTACTGCTTTATTATACTGAGATGGAGCCCATATGGCAAAAGCTATGCAAATGATTATCATCTGATGCCAAACTAAAAGGGAGACATCACCTTTCACCCAGTTACTACAAAAGGTATAAATTCTTCTCTTGAGATGTTAGTGGTTAATGTAAACCATTCTTTGCATTAACTTCCTTAGGGATGACCTGGGGGGACATTTGCAGTTCTCATAAATTAGAAGTGGGTCACAGCACAGAGTATCCTTAGGACATATTTTACTTTTATAAAAACGATAAAATAAAGGTTTTTTTCTTATAAAGGAAATCAGTGAAAAACCTACTTGGCTGTTAAGTATGTGATGTATATTTCATGCACCAGTACTAAAAGTTTTATACTTGACAAATAATATTTAGTCAAGTGTTCCTTTGTGTATAAGCAGAAACATTTCAAGGAGAAAAACACCGGTTTGTTTTTGTTGTCACAAGGCTACCAATACTTTTGAGCATCCCTGTATATAGTTCAAGTGACTAGTAAGGACTTTTTCACTGTGAGCAGTAAACAAACTCCTCTTCTTACTGCTAGCTCAGCAGTATACCTTCCTCTGTGTGTGTGTGTGTGTGTGTGTGTGTGTGTGTGTGTGTGTGTGTGTGTGTGTGTGTGTGTGTGTGAGGGGATGGGGGGAGGGGGAGGGGGGCGACCTAATTAACCCAAATGTGTATTCCATGGGAGGCTTCTGTCTAGCAGGAACTTTAAGCTTTATTGTACAGCACTGTGTGGTAGTTTTGTGATGCTTCTCATTCTTTTCTGAATCTCTTGGAAAACAATGCACATATGCACAAATTACACAGTCTATCAAAATACATCAAATAAGTACAATACAACCATAATATGGCTGGTTTGGGTGGATGGATGAGGGCTCTTTCGTAAATTGAAAAATGTACGGTTCTGTTTGAGAATTTCTGAACTGTTAATTATAATTTTTAAGTAGTAAGTCAGATTTTAAACTAAACATTCCTGCCCTGAACAAGTCTGCTTTTAGTTTGTATTGCTTTCTTAGTGCTACAGAAAGCATTCAGTGGACCTTTAGGCATTCTACTTCATTTCAATAGGAGTACTTGAAATATTCAGCTAAAGACTCAGGCCCAAATTTATAAAGGGGAAAAACCGACCGCAAAAAGCCACGTAATGTGCGTGTCCAGTACGGCCGCACTCATCAAAATAACGACCTATTTTATAAGACTAATTCGATGAAGCAGGTGATTCCGCAATCAACCAATTTAAATAACCCTCATCGCAATTAGCGGTGGAGAATTACACACCTCTCACAATAAACGGCGGGTTTGGGTGAACCCTGCGTGTGTACGCTACATTCCAAAAGAAAATGAATGGCACACAAAGACCTCAGCCTGGTACTAGCCATGGTGATGAGGATGCTCGGAAGCAAAAACTGAAATGTACCAATATGGAATTGGAGATTTTGGTACAAGCAGTACTTGTAACACATGTGTTACAAGCTCCAAATACATCACCAGGACAAATGAATAAAATATGGAATGTTTGGTGGCTTCTTAATAAACAAATGTACCACTTTAGAGTTTGTAGTAGGTTGCTTATACATTACGACACATCATCCAGTTACTGTGCTTCGCATATTAATTCTACTTCATGTTTCGTATAGAATAATTTCAGGCTGTGGCAAAGTGGTAAGTGAATACAGGTGAGTACAGTGCAGAGCGGATACACAACAGACAGACAATGATTTCCAGGTGCAAGGGTGGTTATTGATAAATTAACAATGTCCAGAGCCTTATGGCAAACACCTGTAAATAATAATGTTGGAGTGATACAGCGGCATGTATCACTCGGTATTTGTAATTTTGTAACAAATTTGGTATTTGTAAAGTTTGACCCGTAACCAAAAGTCCAGTTTTACACACCAACACTAAACACAAAACACAAACACAGTTCTTAGTGATAGTGAATACATGCAAGTGGTGTATTATAGTTCTCTGTGAAATGCAGGGGTGAAAGTGATGTCCGGGTTTATGCTGGCTTTCGCTACAGCTCCGGATCGTGCAACTGGTAGTCTATTAAAAAACAGATGACAGTTAACAAAACACTAACAAACACAAGACAAAACTCACAGTTCACAAAACAGCACACAGACTCCTTGTAGGTTTTTAGCACTAACCATTTACCAAGGATCAGATCGCATATGCGAAGTCCCCTATTTATATCCTCGCTCATGACCCCTAGGTTAACGAGCGCATCCGCTCCTCCAATCCACAGATGCCACACCGTTTACCGTCTGGGTCATTGAATTTGGATACCGTAGCTGTGTCATTACTCCCCCCTCCCGGGAAAAATAATCCGCATTTTGGTGGTCTTTCCCCGGACATGTACCATGTGGTACATGAAGGGCTGCAATGCCAGATACCACCGAGTTATCCGGGCATTGCTGTCCTTCATTATGCTTAACCACTTGAGTGGGGCGTGGTCAGTGACGAGATCAAATGAGTGCCCCAGCAGGTAGTATCTCAAAGAATGAGTAGCCCATTTGGTGACTCTTTTTCGACAACGGAGTAGTTGCGCTCCCGAGGGAGCATTTTTTTACTTATATACAGAATGGGATGTTCTACTCCATCTACCATTTGGGACAAGACGGCACCCAAACCAACATCCGTCGCATCAGTGTGAAGGATGAATCTCTTGGTGAAGTCTGGAGTGATCAGAGCGGGGGCCTGGCAAAGTCTCTGTTTAACAATATCAAACACCCCCTGACATTGTTCTGACCACTTAATTGAATTTGGTGCGCTCTTCCTGGTGAGGTCAACTAAGGGATTAACCACTGTGGCATACTCGGGGGTAAAGTGGTGGTAATAACCGGCATGGGTTTTGGGGATTGCCGCATCCACCAAGGCCTGAACCTTGGTGACAACGGGTTTCACCCTGCCATTCCCATTATAAATCCCAAGTATTGTGTCTCTTTTTTGGCAAATGCACATTTTCGCAAGTTAGGTGTCAGCCGGGCTGCCCTTAGAGACTGAAGGACGGCTGTGATCATAGCCAAATGCTCTCGCCAGGTGGAGCTGTAAATCACCACATCATCAATATACGCTGCCGCATATTCACAATGTGGATGTAAAACCTAGTCCATCAGTCTCTGGAAGGCAGCGGACGCACCATGTAGCCCAAACGGCATGGTTGTGAAATGAAACAGCCCTTCTGGTGTTGAAAATGTGGTTTTCTCTCTAGAACTACAAGTTAACAGGATCTGCCAGTATCCCTTCGTCAGATCCAGAGTGGAAAAAACCTTGCCGTCCCCAGTCTATCTAGAAGCTCGTTGACCCGAGGCATGGGATATGCATCAAACTTGGCAATAGTGTTTACCCTGCAGAAATCAACACAGAAGCGGTTGGTGCCGTCCTTTTTGGCCACTATCACAATTGGACTGCACCACTTGCTCCTGGAAGGCTCAATCACCCCAAGTTCGAGCATGTCCCATACCTCTTTGCGAACGCCACCTCTTCGACTTTCTGGGCTCCGATAAGGTCTCTCTCACACTGCACACTGTGACACCTGGGGGAGAGACAATGGCATATTCAACAAGGTTAGTTCTACCGGGCACGTCAGAAAAAACATAGTTGAATTCCTCAATTAACATATGCAGCTCCTGTTGCTGCTCAGGAAGTAACTGTTCCCCCATCGAAATGTCCTTTATGCTAGAGGTCTCTAGCTCGGGGCCCAAATCATCCTCTGCATTGCCTGGGGCTATAAATAAGGCCTCCCTTGCCTGCCAGGGCTTTAATAAATTTATATGATAAATTTCACGTTCATTACGGAGATCGGGCTGTCTAATTTCATAATTCACCTTTCCTATAGCCCGAGTCACTTCATATGGCCCCTGCCATTTAGCACATAGTTTTGATTCTGAGGTGGGAAGCAGCAGCATTACCTTGTCTCCAGGTCGAACCGTCTGGGTTATTGAGTTTGGATATCAGTAGCTCGCCCTTTCCTAAATGACCAACTTCCACCTACCCTACGGAATAAATTGTCATGCCATTTAGTTAAGGGTACTCTGTTCCTTTTACACAGCGCCCTCACAGGTTGAGAGGGAGATCTAACACCAAGCACCATTCGATCTCTGTCACACAGGCCTATAGACTTTTCAAACTTCAGAAATAAATTTTATTTATTTAACAATAACTCCATACAGCTTTATACGAACAGTCTTCAGTTTAACTACAACTTATATCTTCTTCAAGTCTTATGCAGTTACAACTCTCCTGTCTCTTATGTTTGTCTGTATTGCTTACTCTATGTATGAGTTTAAAGCATATCTGTATGGTATATATGGTCGAAAAACCGTACTTGCTCTAGGTACAAACTAACTGCTTCATCTGTCCCGCTGTCCTTTTTTTCTTTCCAACTTGAATTTATCAATACTGCCTGAACCAGTATTGTTAAATACCAGAATGCCATATTACAAAAAAAATACATTCTGTAGACATTACTAAAATAACAGTGGAGGATGAGCCCTCATTGTATGAGACTTTTTCTTTTGTGCACCTCGGAATATCGTTCCATCTTTTCTTAATCTCCTCCACTGTTCTTTTGCCTACACTCTAAGAAGTAAAGGCTGTCGTTAGAACCTTGCTTTGCCACTGTGGGGAGACCTTTTTAGGTGCTTCTAAGAACCTTTTTTTTTAACATGGATTCTGTATTCTGTCTCAACAACAAAAAACCACTTTACATTCTGACATTTGTTTTGTGTTAAAATAAAACAGTAGTGCTGGTGAATGTAGTGCTCATGAAAGATGGGACCACCCCACCCCAATCTTGAGCCTTCTTCAAGCAAAGACTGCTAATTTTGTGAATTGTGCCAAACTGTATAATGTGATATAGATTGATGTTAACAAGATTGAGACCACCCAACTCATTTCACATGTAACCTTAAGCCAGGCTCAAGAGGTGAAAGGCTTGAAAGGCTAGTGATTTAGCACCACTGTACTACTTATTATTATTTTTTTCTTAGCAGACGCCCTTATCCACCCTTGCCTTTCAGTGTTAGAAGATTGATCATACCTCTTAAGTTGTAAACATTTCTGACATTGTTGAATATCTGCATGTAAACCATGTATATAATGAAAGAGCATATATCCTAGTTTTAGTAGAAACATTTGACAAATAAAAGATCATATGTATTTACCATACCACATTCCAACCCACATTTCTAGTATTCAAGGTTATACACAAGCTAATCTGTATAGCACTTGTTCTATTTTCTTAATATGCATCACATCAAAATAGACAAAAGATAGCTTCTTTTTGTTTAGCTTCTGCCTTCTTTCACATGGTGAATGATGGAACTGTTATCCAGCATAGGTCAGAGGTGGAATCTGGGTATCTTTGACCCCAAGTAAACTTTAGAGGCTCTTCAGATGGTTCCCACTTTTGAAAAATCACTAGACTGAAGTCCTGTCTCTGTGTTTAATGTGTACAAACAAACAAAACTGCAGGGTCCATTGCTTTAATGAACAACAGTGCTTTCTTTCAACTAATGTTCTGTCTAGGTTATAGTTTGAATGCCACAGTCTACCAATAATGAATATCATTATATTACTTCAGTTCTGGGTTTACTTCATTGTATACTCCTACAGAAAGAAAAATAATCAATACTGTATATCCCTTCAGGTCACCATTTTTTATTTTCATTTTTAGAAGTTTTAAAACAGTTTGTATGAACATTATGTAGTTTGAGAAGTTGCCCTGCCAGTACTTGGGAAAAAAACATAAATGCATTTTAAAATAGATACATAGATAGGAAACTGAACGTGGTGCCATTGTGCAGGCAGTGACTGAAAGGGTATTTAAAAATGTACGGATATTTTCTTAGAAGAATGAAACAAGAAACAACTTGCAGAAAGGAACAGTTATTGTTCTGATTTCCCATTGCTGTGACTTATCCCAGCGGGGTATGAGTAGATCAAATCAACCCTTAATTCGGGTAGACAAACATTTCAGCCAGTGCCTTCATCAGTGTTGACACTGCCTACACATAAACATCTGTGCCATCCAATTTAGTTTCCTCCTGTTTTATTTACAGTTCACTGTTTCATTTGCAGCTGCAGTCAACATGCTGAGAAATCTACTTGAACCTGATCCAACAAAGCGCCCAAACATTCAGCAAGCTCTAGCTGAGCAGTGGCTTAATGAAAATTACCAAGGAAAACCTTTATATCGGACGCCTTATCCAAACAGGTACCGGCGCTGTAGTTTACACAATACATCGAGAGGAATAAGTACAAAGGGCTATTTTCTGATTGTGTGTTATATCAGGGTGGTGAGCTGTGAACTGGCAATGGATTTCCAAGCACTCATATGAAGGTTGCAGTTTCAATTTCAGTATATCGGCTGGCACATAACTGCATCCTTGCAGGCCAGGGAAGAGAGTACAGTTGAGGCTCATTGGTAGGGCACAGTTTTGAAAACTTCATTTCTTGATTTAATATCCTATTGTTATTTCTGCTTATATAATTATTTACCAGGCTTACTACCTGTGTCTTTGGGGATACAGTCTTTTTAGAAGCAGTCCCGCTAGTTAAAAACAGCGATAGAGATTGATAGACAGCACATATAGTAATAAACATGTCAGATGTTAAATATTATAAAATGGCACAATATAGATGTTGTTCCTTCAACGTGCATTTTTTAATTATTAATTGTTTTTTATCATGTGGGATGAGGTTCCGGTACGTGTGCGTACTGATGAAGCATTGGAATGGTTGTATGTGTGCCCTGTCTTTAGGATACACATGAAGGAGCTGAACCAGAGTGTGTTGCTGCACATGACTGAGAAACTGGGATACAAACACAGTGAAGTAGTCACCACAGTGATATCCAACAGAGCCTGCCACACACTCACTGTCTACTTTCTGTTAAACAAGAAGCTGGAGAGATACTTAAGAGAACTTAAAGTAAGTAAAGTCTTGTACAGACTTGAGTGAATTGTATCTACATGGCAGTAAATATTTTTCTGATTTAATATTTGCCAAACAATCCCTATTCTGTATTTTTCATGCAACTGGTGACTAATACAAATTAATAAGTAGCTTTTTCTAATAGGGGCCAGAAGCTTTCTGACCTCCCTGGATACGCTTGTTTAGTCATTCCCACTGTGAAAAAAAGCAAATGTTTCTCAAGACCTCCACCAAACAAATGTCTATTTTATTGCTAAGGCTTGTTCAATTTGCTGTGCTGGTAACCCAGTCAGCAGGTTGTGCCGACAACCTGGGAAGCAGGTAGAGTTGCACGATCCACTGTCTGAGGCAGAGAGCTGTGAAAGCAGTAACTCAGCCTGTCTGACTGACATGCCCTTCTGCTGCGAAGCTTTGTGACTGTGCTGTGTAGCAATATGATGGCAGTTGTGTGCATTTCAGCACAGTCAATAGATAATGCTTACATTTATTTGAATCACTGAGAGTCCTAAGAAATTACCCTACTCCACTCCACTGTTAACAATTACATTTATGTAAAAATATCAGCAAGGTATTATAATAACATCATTTTAAATGTGTCGTTTACAGTAAAATCTATATTAACATTAACCTTAAATAATCAGCCAACTGCCTTAACTAGTAAACTTCAGATTTTTAAGTGGTCACATGGCTTCATGGACACGTAGGCACCAATATTCAATGTGTCCACATTTTCTCATAGTATTTTAAAACGTTTTCAAATGTATTAATTGCTTTATCACCTTCATTATAATTTTTACATTACTAAATACTTAAAATATATTTTTTATTTTATACTCAAGGAAAGAAAATTCAAGGAGCAAGAGAGAATAATTGAACTACAGCAGACACCTTGGAATAAAAAAATAGAGAAAATCCCTGTTGTCCCTAAACAGCACCCATGTACTCTGGCTCAAAGCACAAAGGCCTTGCTGATAGACAAAAAACCCCAACGAGCAATTCAGCAAGAGAGAGGTGAGAACTAACAGCTGCACACTTAAATTGCACTAAAGACTATTTGTGTTGAACGCTAGGATTTTTATATTTTGACTTTCTAGAAATTTCTGAAATGCTATCAGGACCCTCTTGAAAATAATACTTTCGTCTAGAATTTTCCTAAAAAACAGTGCAAGAATGAAGCTATGAAGCATGGTAGAGATCTCACACCTGGCAGTGTTTATAGTATAGCACTACTGCTAGATGTTGATACCATGTGCCCTGTCTTATCATGAGAGGAATACATTAGCTTGGATTCCATTCTTGATTCGGGGGGGATTTAATCTTAATTGCCCGTGCATTTTTCCTCCACTTTTTCACATTGATTCACATATGAATGGGAGAAATTTCAACTGTGGTAAAGGTTTCAGCAGTACAGTGCTGTCTCGCCTAGCACACAAAGGTGTGACTGTCACCAGTCTATTATAATGATCTAAACAGAGGCACATTTTAATACCACCACTCAATTTACCCCCAGGGTTAAATTATTGATCCTTATTACCATTAACTACCATATTAATACAGTGGAAAGTAGAGACCGAGCAAATTTATGAGTTATGAGTAAATTATCAACTGTTTCGATTACCATTGAAAAGTGGCTGTCATTTTTTGTTCACAAATGACACTGGACCTCTTACAATCCCAGAGAATGAAAGAGCTTATATAAAACAATGAACTGATGGTGGTTTTTAGATTTTTGCAAGGTGAACAAAAATGTATCTGCTTATTTAAAAATAATTGCTTATATTTTCACTTTAAAGAATTATTTTCAGTGTGTTTGCAGACTCTTTATTTACTATGCTACTACACTTTTGTTACCATGGTACACTGCAGTAACTAACAGGGTTGTGTCAGTGTGTAAAGATAACAGAAATGTGTGTTAGGACAGAAATAGATCTATATTAACAGTGAATTTACATTAACTCTAAGTAAACGATAGCCTCATATACCGGTATATGTGTCCTAAATGAACCCTTTCTTCATTGCAGCACTTCTGCGTGGTCTTTTATGTGCTGACGAAGCCAGTGAAGGTGGATGTGTCACTTCATGTTCCTTGGAATACCTGGAGATGCAGCCTACTTTTCCCAGAACACCACAACCCATTAGAAGACAAGAATATCTCCAGCAGGACAACTTCAGTTTGGGAAGGGAAGGCAAGAACCCCCGATTGGGAATCTGTTCAGATCATTCCACTGATTCTGTGGATAGAAAACCAGAACATACTGAATCAACACCCTGGTACAAATTTGCCAGCTCTGCATTCTCCCACAGGCTTTCAAATGAAAAACAGTCTTCTGCCTCACAGCCAGAACACACAAGTTCAAATAAGCCTGTGGTTTATAGCACACATGTGACCTTAACAGACGAGGACAAGAAGAGCCCATTGAAACCAGACAGGGTCTCTTCAGATTTGACTGTGTCTTACAACAAAGGGACTGGTGATTCAGGATGCCCAGGCTGTGTTAAAAACCGAGGGAGGTTCCCAATGATGGGCATAGGACAGATGCTGAGGAAAAGGAATCAAAATGTTCAATTTAAGACTGAGAAGCCTGTGGAAATAAACATGCCTGCTGCAGCGCAGTCCTATCAGGTGCAGAACATGTTCCGTGCAACGGGGGCTCTGAAGAGTTTGTGCTGACCAAAGCTTTACACAAAGTGGTTAATGGTTAAATTAAAAACCAAAGACACAATAAAATGGATACACTTCAAACTACAGGTGTTATATTGTAGTTACCTTTTTGTAAAAATGAAGACTACATGACACCAACAATGTACTCCTCTGGGGACATATTTTAATTGCACCATCATATTTTATGTTCTGTCACAGAAAAATGTCAGTTGTTTGTGCATTTCATGTTAACCCTTTGTGTGTAAAACCTGGGGTTATCTAAAGATAAAGAAACGAGTGGAGAACCACACACATCAAATGTTTAATGTATAGAAAATATTGGGCTATACTTTGCCCTTGTATAGTGAAGAGGCTTGAAATACCAAATAGCCTAGGTGATCCCAACTGAAATGAGAGTTTAGTCTCTACATCGCAGAACCACAACACAATTCAGCACAATTGGTACTGTTCTTGAGAGGTCTAGGACTGAATAATCGGGTGTTCAGTTGGGAAAAGAAAGCCTAGTGATGCTATTATAAAATGCAAGCATTATACAAGTACAATGCAAAAATAGCCAAACAGTGCTATTACAGTCATATTTGACCCTGTGTAGTTCAGTGTCCGGTGTTTTTTTTTTAATTAACTTAATTAGGTTTGTTTGTACATTTTAGTGCTGTAATGGCTATTTGGTTTGTTGTTTTCTGTGTGTGTTTTTTCTGTTGGTAGGATTTGCTTGCTTTGGTGTCTTGGCATCAGAGTGCAGTTGTTCTGCAAGAACAGAATGGATTGTGCTCAGCTGAAGGATGAAAGAAAACTGAAAGCACGCAATAATATATTTACTACAGAAGATTGTGACGAAGTATAAGCATTCACATTTAATTTCCGAGATAATGAAAGATTCTTTCATATAATAAATAAGTTATGAAAGTTTAAATACAGTAGTACAGAGCTTTATCTATCTATTTTGAAGTGTATCTAAAACAAACTCATTGTAAATACAGTATTTTTTATTACATTTTGAACAGTTCAGGGAAATGAATGTGCAATTATTTGATTACAAAGTTTAAAATGCTTCTTATATGGGCCAACAGAAACTGTTCGACATTTCAAAGCTTTTAACACCTTATCCTGTAAGCTTTACAGCAAGTGAAAATTAAAAAATAAAAAACCTCAGAATAATGTGGTAGCGCATCACTGCCATGGTGTAAGAGCCGTATTACATGAGCATATGCCTACTGGGTTATGGCAGTGTTTGCAAGTATGTGTGGTGTGGACATTCCTTAGCACAATCTCTTAACGTAATTATAGCTAACAACATCGTTCCATACATTTTGTCCGCCATGTACATCATTATATAGGTCTCAAATGCACATTTATGAAAGAAACACATGTTTTAGCAAACATGTATTTTCATTTTAAAACATGATCTCTGAAACTACACGGTTAAATTCATCTCTCTGTTTCCATGCCATGCTTTTAGTCAGTCTTGTACTTCCTGTCAATAAGCAATCAGCTGCTTCCCCTGTTGACTGCCATGCTTTCAGCCTGTAACATGCTTTGACCAGGAAGCCACTGCAGGGGTGAAACGACCAAGGAGGTAAAGCAGTAGCAATAACATGGGTTTCTTTACAAACTGCACATTTGAGACTTACCTGTATGTAGAAGTGCAAGATGGGTCAATATTATTTGGTTAGCTACAATTATTTTAAGCTTACGTTCTGACCACTGTTGGGGTGGGCAAATGAAGGCTGATGAAAATTTACATAAGTTATACCATGTAATCTCAATATGGTCAATTTGGTCTACGTTTTCACGGGCAACACTAATAACAACTTGACTATTATTTTTTATGAAACTACCTTTGTGCTTTTGCTATGACATTCTATTTGACATGGGTATGGATGCAGATCATGGTGACTTTTTCATGGTACTAACACATGTAATATGCTATTTATACAGAGATATGTACGGTACCTATTTACTTTGTTATTAAAGTATATGGTCCCAAAAGAAAATGGTTCCTAAATGTGGTCTTGCCCAGACATTAAGCTACTCTAGCCTTAAACAGTTTGTAGTGTCACCTAACTTCACATAAAACAGATACATTAGTACAAATCATGAATTTACCGGATAAAAACTTCACTCTTTAGAATTTTCAGAATGTTATTTGTACCATTACCAATAAAGTATGTGTAAAAGCAGGAGACACTTTTATCAAATGTAATTATTAATGACTGTATGTTGGAACTACAGCTGTATTAAAATAACTGTCAAGATACTGTTTTTAAGGAAATAAATATTTATATACTGTTTCAGACTGAAGACGTTTTATTGACTTGACAGCATGTTTAAAAGCTTTTGTATTTCTTAGGGTCACGTAAATTTTGGTTTGTACTTGGATAGCTTCTGTGTTGTTTTTTTTTACTTAAGATCGGTGCATACCTTTTTGCTGCTCTGCCTTGTGTTAGTGACACTTAGGATACAAATGTTAAGTCCAGCATTTGGTAATATAACATCCTTGTATTTTTTTCTTTTCAATGTTAACATCCTGACGACTTTTTTCACTTAACTTTAATTTCTGTTTCAAACCTCTTTTCAAAATCTCCGCTGTAGCGCACTGATAGTGTAAGGATTATTGCCCACATTGTCAAAAAAATAACACCACAATAATGATACATGATGTGGTACGGAAAAACATGATCTTGTAATGTGATACATTTTGTCTATGAGTAAAATCAGAAAACAAAGATATATTCAATTCAAATGCGATACCAGAGAAAGGCTCCCCAAATTCGTCGGACAGCTTTTGAAGAGTGGCTTCCTTTAGTTCCCGTTTAAAGTAATTGTTGTCTTTTGCCATAAAAAGCAATTTTCATGAAAGAAGTCTATCAGCCTTATTTCTAATTCATGCATCCAACTCACCACATTTGAATATGTGACTTTGCTCTGAAGCGGGATTGGCTGGAATACATTTTGTTGCCAGAAAAATCGAGTCCTATTCTGGGCAACATGTGGATGGGGCTGGTCACATAAAGGCCTGGTCACACGGGCAACATTTGACGACAACAGCTGTTGCCAGCTTGTCGCCTCATGTGGCCACCCTGGTCAACACCCCTGCGACACACCTGCGACGTATCTCCAACTTCAGGTGATACGAGGGCAACATTTTCCATACCAGCCAATCATATTTGATGGTATTGTCACATGATAATAAAATGGCGATGTGGATGCACAATTGGGAAGTGAAGCTAATAGATTATTTAGAATTTAATTGCTTTGAGAAAAAGTTAGATAAGAAAATAAATGAAATTTACAATAAATGAAAACAAGACAATAAAAAAATATTATTTTTTGCTCACAGGATAAAAAAATGAAAAGATTGTAATGGTTGCATTTTTGTAACAGTTTACAAAAAAATGACTACTTCACCACATTTTAGAAAAAAAAAATGTCATAAGGTTTGTTTTTTGTGCAAGTTTAAAAACAAATGATACAATAATATTTCTTCACGTCTCACAACCCGGGGCCAAACCCCAAACTTTCTTTTTTTTCTACTCTCTTCCTCTTCCTCGTCTAACATTGCTGTTAAAGCAGAGGCAGCAGCCTCCCTTCGCAGCATGTTTACGTCAGGTGACACAAACGTGCATTATGATTGGTTTACATTACGTTGTTCTCTATGTGTTGCCAGCTTGTTGACCGCATGCTTGTCTCTCGTACGACCATTGCAAAATGCAAGGCAACAGGCCAGCAACAAATGTGTTCCTCTTGTTGCCGTCAACCCCCCGTTCTGCCGTCTATGCTGTGTTATACACTCTTCCTGCACAGGTTATTTGTACACCTTTAGATCCATCTAATCCTAATCCTACCATATGCTCTGCAGCTCAGTACTGATTTGCCAGTTCATCAAAGCAGTATAGAAATAATGTACACACTAAAAAACCCAATAAACAAACTCAAAGACAGAGACTTTCATTTGCATGGCGCCGCACCCAGTGAACAATAAGTTTGTTACTTCAGCCAGGGAACCGACTTCAAGCCCAACTGTTGAGTTTGAATGGGAACCCCGTGGTATTTTTACTTGTACTTGCTTGAACTAGTCATTGTATTTATCTTGCTCTTATTGTATTATTACCTGTACTGTAACACTTGAAATGTATTTGCTTACGATTGTAAGTCGCCCTGGATAAGGGCGTCTGCTAAGAAATAAATAATAATAAAAAATAAATAAATAATAATAATAATTTTTAGCATCCGGCAACAAGCAATCGATGTGTCTCCTGGGTCACGTTGTTTTAGGACTCTTCTATGATTCAAGCAACCAGAAAAAAATGCAGGCAAAACACAGTGCATGCTAATAACAGTCCCCTATACAAAGCAGTTCAGTTCATTTTAAAATAGTATCTTCTTCAAGTATGGGTCTTTTGTAAGATTTACAAAAATTATTTTAATAGCTTTTATTTCTTAAGATCTGGCACAATACTAGTTTTAGCTGAATTAGAAACTAAACACATGCATTTAAAGGAAATAATCTAGACAAAAGGAAGGATTTAAAAAAAGCTTACTATTGTGAAAGTCAAAAAATACATTTGTGTCGTGATAGGATTTTTACTAGAATATTTGCATGACCACCACTATGGGAAACTCACTTAATCTTTGAAATAAATAAAATACAGATAGGGGAAGCATTACTAATGTACAGTATTATAAATGTATTATAAATTTAATTAACTGATATATTCTTTAGCATCTCAGTTAATGTATTTATTGCCACAACAGTATATTGCAGTGATTACTGGCTGCTTTCAATACAATTGCTTATATATGTATGGGAACTTCCTTAGTCTTCCTTGCAGTGTGCAGGGATATTTGACTTCCCTTTTGATGTAACGGTCTCACTATTTACAAGGGATTTTTAAAAATAGTTTTCAATGTCATTTACATAACATTTTACCAGGTTCTGTTTTGTAGCACTAATAATGTAATGCAATTTAACACATTTACATTGCATGCACATTTCGACTTTATAGTGGCAAAATACAAGTTGATGTCCATCTGTTCTTCTTTATAGAGCCTATTTCTCTTACAGGCAATATACATCTAATATCATCTGCCCCTATTGTTGTTTTTTTTGTTTTGTTTTGTTTTGTTTTGTTTTTATGTTCAGTAAAGTTTTAACAGCTTTACAGGATAAGATTATCCTGGATAATTAATTCCAAAACCACTTTATAATATACGATAGAAAAAATGATTAATTTGAACAATAGCAGAATACTGTAAAAAGCCCTAGAGCAGTCAGTTGTTAGTTGTTTGGCTGTCAAAAATAAATAAAAATTGAAAAGGGTTTGTTGTGGGAGCCTGTCTGGTCAGAGCATCTGTATACCAGACGGGGAAATCAACAACGACTGGTGCCTGACAGAGAGCAGAGGATTTTGGCTTCCTCTTCCTAATAAAATGGAAACTTCTACAGACACATTCTTATTGAGATTGTTAGAAAAAACAGCACTACATTCCTTTATCTAATAGTGCATTTTAATCACCTGCTCTGTACAATACATCTCCTTTGCACCTCAGCAATGCACTTCTTTGTGTAAAACAAGCTGTGCTACATGCAAATGAAAGGCTATCATACGTTTCCTTTTGCTGTCCCTTAATTTGAAATACTATTTGTAATCTGTATCAAGGTCATTTAAATTTCTAATGGAAAATATCTGCCTTATATGTCAGTTGTCCAGCTGGCTAAAAACATTAGTGAATTGTATTTTCTAACCTGGCCTTTAAGACTTGTCCAGTCCCCACCCCGATTGGAGTGGTAGATATCCTATATGCTTTACAGCACTTTGATTTGCTTTTACCATGGCAGACTCTTACAAGGGCATTATTAAGTCAAGTAAAATACATGTATTTGCTTTTCACTTCAATAAGGCTGTTAGGTTTAATGTTTTTGAACTCAGGGATTTTACCAGAGAGCATTAGACACCATTCAGATCAAACTCTTTCTAAATCAAAAGGGGATTTCAAAAGTCTTCAGAAGAGTGCTCTTGATGCTTTGGCAGATAGTAATGATGGTAGTGTTCACAGGGGATTCTCAGACACAGCGAGTGTGTGTTAGATGTGGTCACTATTTAATAAAGAGCACTATTGAACTCAAATTCCCAGAACTACACTAATTACTTTGCCGTCAGGATTTTCAGCTGTCTCTACAACATTATTAACCAATTTCCAATTGCCAGTCAAAACTGAGAGGCTTTTGCTGAGGTCAGCTGTAATAATTTGATCAGCTACTCCATCTGTTTATTCTAGCACCCATCACAGGACCAGATATTGTAAAGTTTCTTCATTTTCTTCAAGTCAACTGGGCCTAAACTAAGAAGTGTGATTAAATTTAGAAAGATGGAATCAATTGTTTCATTAGGGAATAATAACAGAACATACATACATATTTTCCATTAGCTGCAGACCAAGATCAAACTGATTTAAACAACGACTCAGTAAGGATTTTTGGCTGGTAGAAATCAGCTGAAATGTAGCAAATAACATTTAGAATTATTAAATGTGAAGTGTTACAAGTCGTCAAAAAAAGTTTGGATTTCAGCACCAAATGGATGCTACAGAACGTGTTAGAACAGGCACACAAGAGAAAGACCTTGTTGTTGTACTGTAGTAGACTTGCAGCTGTCAGCAACCAGGCAGTGTGGGGAAGCAATTAAAAAGGAAAATGCAATGCTTGGTGACAAAAAGTGTAGAGTAAAAATCATGGGGGATTAAGAGAAGATTGTTTAGTGCACTGAGACTGCATTTAGAAAACAGTCTTCAATTCAGGACACAGCATTACAAAAATGACATTGCGGCTTTCGATAGTCCAGCAAAGAGTAACCAGACTAATACCAGGGTTATGACTATTAGTTATGAAGATAGGGTGATGGAAATGAAACTGCTACAACACATAAGGGCTCGGTGGACTTGATTGAAGTTTTCAGAGAGAGGAAAACAACTGGACCTCTGATATTTTGGTTGATAAGAAGACAAACCTCACAATATCCTCAGTCACTAACAATACAAAATACAATACACCAACATCCTCTTCCTGTTGCTGATTGTCCTGTGATGCAATACTCAAGCGGATGAATCTATTTTTAAAGCTCAACTACATTTACCTGCATATCTGGAATCCTAACCAAATCCTATCAGGTATCCCTATACTTGTGAGTAAACACAGTATACAATATATATTCCAAATACGCACTTTGAAATTTGAACGCTTGTGAAATAAAGGGCAGTGTCTGCAAGATTTACTACAAAACAACAACATGTGTGACAGGGTAATTTGAGCTAACATTGAAAAGGTCTGGCCTCACAGCTGCAGCTTATTTTTCTAGATTCATCAGGCTGACTAAAGCTTAAAAAAAAAATACTGTAGTCTCACATTTTTTGTTTCCATTTTATTTTCCAGCATTGCATTTTGTAAACCTGCTTTACTTACCGCATCGTTATGCCTCAGTCCTTTCCACAGAATACATTTTCAAAGCAATTGTAAAAGTTTTTTTTTTTTTTTATGACAGGAAATACAAACTGTTAATGCTAAAATTAACATAGTTTAAAGTTGGATAATTTTAAATCAATTTAACTTCAATTTCTTAAACAATTCATCCAAAAATATAGTTGTCAAATGTTTAATCAAATGTCTTTTCCAAAATCAGTTTTGGAACTTTCCTTATAACACTTTACCACATTAAATGAATCCTGTCATTTTGCAGGTTTCCTATGCCTTCGCCATGGTTATACTGTGCATTTACCACAGTTTACCACAGTTTGTCATGTTTTTATTTTATTTGCTTTACAATGCTTACCTATGCTTTATTACAGTTTGATATGCTCTTAATATTGTAAACATTTACGAGACTTAAGTCTTGACATTTATAGAAAGCCCTCCCTTGCTTTGTTTCAATGGGCCCTAATTGCTCTAAATGGCCCATTTGGGGGCTAAAAATGTACTGGTTGTATTTTTCACTGGGTGCAAATGTTGCACTATAGAGCAAAACGCCTGGTAATGTATAACATGACAATCCCTTCAAACTCAAAGCAATTGGCACTGTTAGATTCTATTTGCATTTTTGGGATAAGCAGTGGAAGTTGAAGTCTTGTCATTTGTGGCTGTTCTGAGATATGTTTTAATCAATTACAGATACAGCGCTGATTCCGATTTTTTGATTGCAAAATGAGATCATTACTGATTGACAGATTTGTACAATCTACTGTATATATCAATGGTACACAATAGTAAACATGGGTTTGTAATGCTTGGTAAGTTTTAAGAAATTATATACTGCAAAATCAATGGGGGGAAATGTGTATTTCCAGTAACCTCCAACAGACCATCCACACTGAGAATTACCAGGGATTACTGACTGCTTTGTTACATATAATTAGCCCTTCAGCTTCATTTTGGGCCAATTATATAATTTACCAAACTGGATCATAGTTGTTGTGTTACTTACTGTTTTACTTACTGTGTCAGTTCACTTTTGTCATGCAGATTAATGGAACACCTTTTAGCAGATGTGTGTGGATTTCATTTTGAGAAGACAGTAACAGTCTACTTTTCAGTGCCTTGTTCAGTACCGTTACTGTAAACTTGAATTACCACCTCCTGTTAGGCCTGCTGAGCCCTAATGCATGAATGTTGAATTTTACAGTCATTTACTGTGCATGAAATCCAATCCATAGGTTTAAAATGTTTAAGATAACGTAGGAGTGCAATGAAGTAGGCATTCAATTTTAATACAAAGGTTTAAGACCACAGCAACTGGGTTCCCATTTTTACAGCCTAATAAATCCTTTCAAGATGTGGATTAACGGTACTAAATTTGAAGAAGGATCATATTAGATGTAGTGAAGAGATAAGAAGACTTTGTAAGTAATGCAACTTGATGACTGAGGAATTTGGCCTTTCACCACAAATTCAGAGCAACATAAATGGCATTTATTTTACATATTGGTGGTATCAGTTACTTTGCTTGTCTACCAAGTTTAAAAATTCTGAAAAGGCACTTCAGAAAGATGCACCAGTATGTGGTAAAAAAAATAAATAATAATATTTACACAAGCAGACAAAAGGATGGGAGCCTATAATATTGTCTTCATGAAATGTTAAGAAATACATTTCAATGGAGACATTTATAATAAAATACTTTTGTTTTATGGTAACAACCTATACAGGTTTGTAACATTTGGATAGCCACAGCGGTGAATCTATTTTTTTCCCCCATTGATACAATATTTTACACTGTTCTTTATCTGGTAAGTTACTATTGAACCAAGCTGTTGTTAGAAATTACTAAGTGTAACCCCTCTGGGTATCCATACATTTCATAGTCATAATAGTTGTTTGACATAAAACAAAAGTTTGATATGTTGTCGAGCAAATCTGCCAACACTTGAGGTTACTTAAGGATTTGAAGGAAAAAGATATGTGCTGATGTTAGTACTGTAGCGTACACGGGGGAAGGCAACAGCAGGGCTGGTAGGTGACGTAATCACACACAGAGACATAAGCCCGATATATGCTCCTTGCAAAGGAGCCGGCTCTTTTGTACAGTGGTATCGGCGCTGTACAAAAGAGCCCAAAAGGTCCCAGGTTCGCGCCCTCCGCATGTGTGTGGATTGCCTTGCCCTGTGTGGTGTGCCTGCCTGTGTTAACCAAGATCGCTACATTACTTTAAGGATCTTATTTAAGTATCAAATTAAAGTTGGGGTGGAAAATCTAAATTACAATAAATTGCAAACAGTACATTAAAAGAAGCTAACTGTTAAGGTCACACCGGATTTGAATTTATCAAGATCAGAATAACAGCACCCAAGGAAGTTCAATGGACATGGGAAAGGCATTCTATCACTTTCAATAGCAAAAGGGAATGGCTTTAGTATTGATGGCTTTTCATACATATTCAGATTACTACTCACCAGCAATTTCCAGCTGGAACCTGTTGAAGTACATTTCAGCTGCTACATTTCTCTGTTTAGTAGTTGATTTAGTATGGTGATGTTAAAGGATTTAGAGCAGACTCTAAATACCTTTAAGGAGAGCCTTCTTGAAATTAACACCAAACATGTACATTGGATTACCAGTGCTGCCTTTTCCTAATGAAGTTAATACAGTGTGTAAATGTGAATACATATATACACAATCCTATTAAAACTAATTAAGAAATTATTACTTGAAATCAGCTATGACCTGTGTCAAGTCCAATATATTCATGCAAAAGTATTTTTCATCTAGTGACTGATTAATAAAGTAATTGATTTCTGTGAGAGTGCAGCAGTCTAAAGGCTGCAGTTGCTAGTGCCTTTTTGCACACTTACATAAATTACTTGATCTCGCCTGCCCTATGAAATAAACAGAGACAAAGTAATCCTTCAGTTCTCCTGAGCTGTGTGGGGAATCGCTGCAGTGAGGGGAAAAATTATTGGACATTCTAAATTGGGGAGAAAAATGGGGGTAAAATACTCCAGCCAAGTTAGAATAAAGGAGGGAGAAAAACTAGGTAAAATGAAGATGGTATTCTTGTAGGGATTGCAATGAACTGGGGAATGTAATTTCTCTGTAGCATAAGAATAAAGGGACCAGACAGAGTATAAATGTGTGATATCTACAAATGGGGCCAATTTATATATAGAAAAGGGTAAGCCCTGTAAAGATGTAATATAAAAAGTAAACAAGACACAATTTGGGAAATAATGAGGGGGGGGGGGGGCAGTCTATTTTTTTTTTGTTTGTTATGTTTTTATATTATAATGTATTCAGTTTGTCTGTGTCAGGACCCCCTTAATGCTTTGCTCTCGGGTACTTTCCTGGTTAAATAAATAGTTAAGCTCAGGCTGCGGTTAGTTTGGGATTTTCAAAAAATGGCCAGTCTGAAAGCTGAAAACATTGTCTGTTTGTAGCCTTGCAATGCGTGATGAAAATGATGTTGAAGGGTTAGCAAACTGTTACTCATAGATATGACAATCAGATTTAGGACATTCAATCCGAGATCATAAACAAATGATCCGGTACCAAAGATAATTATTACAAGAAACAGTAATAATGTAAAACATTATGAATTTAAAATGTTTCTTGTTCAATGCAAATACAGTGGCATTGAAAGCACATAAAATGGTAATAGCTTTTTATATAAATAAAATTAAGACAACAAAAATACAAAAACATAAATGTATTACCGGATGAAACACCAGATTAGACACGTTTTAACTGTATGTGTTTAAAAGCAATGATCTATTTATAAAGCATTTACTGGCTGTAATAAAACTACATTTATATTGTTGAATACATTGAACATTTGATTCACTTTATTCACAATGATGTTTTCAGCATGTGTTGATCATACTGTATTTAGTGTGAATAGGATATTACTTTCAGTGACCTTAGTTAACAAACAAACAAACATTGACCCAGTTAACAAACAAAATAAAAATAGAGCACAGTTCTTTAATCTTTTAGATTTGTATCCAGATTTTAAACATGTTTAAGCCTTAGCAAAGAATGTGCTGTTCAAAACATGGGAATCATTCATATATATCTCCAGTGTTACTACAAAGGAATCATTCACACAATTTGTAATCCTCTTAGCTCTGGATTTTTACAGCATCATTTTAAGTAGGTGCCACCTGCTATCTACTCTATGGTGATTCATTTCAAAAAACAAAACACTGAACATGGAAACCTAGCACCTAGTAAGCAAAACAACAAACAAATATGGCGTAGAATATTTTAAGCTTCTTCAATTGTGGTTTTGGACAGTTATTCTTTAAGAAATGGCCGCAATTTAACTTATTTCTATGGTATTCCACTTGAAAATTCATAAGAAAATAACTAGAAAATAAATCAGATATATCATATGCATTTAAATAAAATGCATATGCAGCAAATACGTTTTACCAAAATTGCTTTTGAAACTAAACCATTTTTTAGCACTTTCAATTGAAACTGAACTAGGCTATATAAGGACATTTTATGAACACTCTAAACTATGCGTAATTTGGGCACTTCCTTGATTAAATTACTATGCATAACAAATTATTCCAATCCGGTACCTTTAATAGTAGATCTTTTTGATGTTGACATAAGTTTGAATTTCACAGGCTGTTCCAATGTTTACATTTATGCTAATACTACACACTAATTCCCATGAAATTCTAAACTCTTATCCCAACCATAATTCCCCAGAAAAGGAACACATTGCAAATCAGTCCTATTCTTTGTGCTGCCATTTCTTCCTCTGTCCTTTTGCCCCATTGTTTCCTTACTGTTCAAATGTGGTTGGGTGATTTTTGAAGTCACTGGAATAAGTATCAAATGAAACCCTTCTCCTGTAAAAAAAAAAAATCCTGACAATACAGGATTGCTCCATTCTCCAGAAGGCACAAAGGGACGCTGTGGGCATGTTTGTGAAGTTCAGACATGTCAGAAATAATTCATATACTCAAAAGGCGCTAATAGCATGCATTCAAATTATTGGTTGGGTGGAATATGAAAAATTTATTCAATGACCAGGAATGGAAACATAATAAACAATGCACCATAGGAAAAACAAAACAGAAAAAAGGACAGAAAGCCATGAAGGACAGAAACACCATGCGTAAAGTGCTTGAAGTGCAGCAGAGGCTAAAGCTAAATAGTTGGGTGGAGCTCAATTAAAAAATGTTCTGTAATAAAAAAAAGAAAGAACAATGTAATGGATATGTACTGTATATTGTATTTTCCAAGTATAATGTGTCATTCATTTCCAATATTAACCTACAGAGAATCAGGAGGCCTGCCGGTGAGACGCTGCCATGTTTTGACATCTGGAAGTGCTCATTAAGTAGACCAGCATTTTCTGCTGAACACGCAGAACAGGTTTCAGGGAAGGAAGGCAAAAATACCCAACACCTGCATTAAATGGTTTTCAAGGAATAGTATTCAAACACCTATATGAACCCTTTAACCAAGGCGTTAAACCCTAAGGGTCAGAAATGGCAACATTATCACAGATCTCCTTATAATTGTGAAGACGATCTATAAAATCACTAACTTCCTCTGCTGGAGGCCAGCCTTGGGAGGGAAGCTGACCAGAAGCACTGTATTAGGAAGCTAGAATGAATTTGCATGGGAAACACCATTGGTCTTCTGTAAAATGAAATCACATCAGTTAGTGTGCTGTTCAATTCAGTTCTTGTTACAACAGCAGCACTGATAGCAAACAAACTGTTGTTAAACTCAATAGGTGGCGCTCAACAAACATTCTTTAAACTCAGTGATTAATCATCAGAAAGAATTAAGCCTTTAAAACAGAACAGATCTTTGGCAAATAGCACATAGAAATTGTCTGGTTGTTAAAGCAACTATTTAATAATTACTGCAGTGAGACAACGTAATTTGACGTTCTAAACTGGGGGGAAAAAAATGGGCATTCTAAATAAACTTTTTTAAAAAAATCAAGACAGCTGTGAAAGGATAGTGTCAGAGAGGAAGCTGCAGGGAAAGCGCTGTTGTGCAAATAAACCAGGTACAATGACCAAAATAAAAGGTTCAACAAAACACACTAGGTACCTTTAGGCTAGGCTAGGCTAGGCTAGGCTGGGCTGGGCTGGGCTGGGCTGGGGCCTTCGCTAAAGGTTCTCCTTCTGCTCAAACTGAACTCTCCTCTCTCCAAACAAAGGATTTAGCTCCCCCTTTTATACCATGTTGCTAGGACTTGATTGATGAGCAATTATTCAATCAAGACCCTGCCAAATTCACCACGTCGATTTGGCAGGGATGATATTAACCCCATCCATGCCAAACTTAAATTAAAAATAAGTAATCTTTATTAAAACACACACACACAAAAAAATACTATTTACATGTGCAGGGCTTCCGCCCAACAGCAAGTAACCATAATCTTTATTGCTGAGTAGAAATACCTTTTATACAAAAACAGTCATTTTCAATCACTTTTAAAAGGGACACAAAAGGAATGTTTCCCAGTGAGTTTATAGTTTTGAAAGAATAAAATGAAGATGTGGGGGCTTAATAGGTAAACAACTTCAAGAGCTACACTACTCATACAACAGGCTACAAATGCATCCCAAAACATTGTGAAAAAATGTAGCAGCTAGACTTGAAGAACTAGGCCTGTTGGGTCGTTATCCCCAGGTTATTAGTACAATAAACAATGCATGCACATGTGTTACAATGGGAAGACAAAACCAGAGTATCTCCTCCAAAGGGTAGACACATACGCTGCTAAAGATGCCAACAGTGATGACAACTGTTAATGGATTATAACCTTCTCCTTTTAATCCTGTGTTTATTCTGCCCTTTTGGATAATACTCTGTTAGATTGTTGAATTAATAATAAAGCCACTGGCTTTACAAAGTTGTTTTTTTTTAATGTAAGAAAATCATTGTGACCAAATTATGCTTCATCTCAAAGTCTTTTGTCTGATTTTAGTTTTGGTTTAAATCCTAACATGTAGGCCTATGGGTAAGATCTGGGATTACTTCAATTAAAAACAAGCTCTTAATGGAAACACTGTTGTTATGGTGGTTGGAATCCAAACTCAAACACAAAAGATTTCCCTTTGTGAGAAACATTCAGGCTCAACTGCAGCGCTCTTCTTAATGAGACCATTATCTTGCTTGAGGTTCAACCTCAGATCATTATACTGGTCTAAATTAAACCCCACTTTAGTGTTCCAAATTTAAATTTGGTTAAACACTATGCTTGCATAGCAGCATTATAACATGTATAAAGAATGTTGTTTTGCTTACCCCAACAGTATAACATTCTGGTTTTTACTTCCAATACTGCATTCCTGAAGCAATGAGTGTAAATAGAAAATAACACATTTCCTTAGTGTGGAAAAGCGTCTTCATTGGCAAGTATTTTCTGTTTTTTCTGTGGACATTGCTTTAACATGCTGAAACCATAGCCTCAACGTTTGTGTATACCCCATTTAAATAAAAAAAACCATCAGGGATGTATACTATATGTGGAACCTATTACATGTACACTGGGAAAGTATTGCACTCTATGTGGTAAAACACAATAACGGTAGTTTAACCCTACAATACCAGGCCTAGTAAAAACATTTTTTTTTATTTATTTAGGACCCACTTGGGGACATGCTAGTCGTTCCAGCACCCATTGATACAGGATTTGTGTCCTATTACTTGTGGGTTGTTTAACTCGTTTTACAGATGTGGTAAGGTAATTGCATCAAGCCAGACTTACTGGTCTAAAATGATTAAACATTTATTTAAGGAACACAATTGTACATGTGTATAATATAAATGGGTTATGCATTAGCAACACTGGTTTCATTTAACAGAACTGCTAGGAATGTTTTAAAACACAGTATGAAACACTGGTATGGTATGGGAGTGGGATGGTGGGGATCTTAGACACGATAAGATTAGACAAACAAAAATGAACACCACTGTCATAATATCCGAGTTAGTTATATTAAGTAACCATGTCAAGTTTTGTAACATCTTATTTTTCTTTCACAAAAAGTAGGCTAATTATACTCTGTTGTAAAGACCTAGATACAGCTGATGTAAAAAATACAAGAAACAAGACACAATTAGGCAAATGTCAAGGAATGACAAGTAGTTTAT